>JAZDUA010000245.1:1315000-1895000 GCA_038098605.1 Gryllus longicercus | reverse complement strand
CTCGCGCCCGCGGGCCGAAGCTCTTCAGCCCCCCCCCCCGCGCCACCGCCCACCATCCCCACCATCCCCACCATCCCCACCGCTCCTGGCACCGACGCCCGCTCGCCGATTATAAAGCGAACTTTTACTATTGTCAACTCCGCAATCGTTTTCTTCTGTTCGGCAACATTAGAGCGCGCGCTGGAGAAGGGAGGGAGCGGGGGGAAAGGGGTGGGAGGGAAGAGCGGAGAAAGCGAAGGAAGCGGAGGGGCGGTGGTGGAACTCGTGTCGGGGGCACCGGGCGGAAGAATAGAGACAGATGAAGATAATAAATTACATTTCGAAGCGCCGGGGAAGAGCGGGAGAGCAGAGCGGAGGAGAGGAGGCGAAGAGCGGAGAGAGGAGGGGGAGGGGGGAGGAGATCAGCCTCCGAGAGACCGGCGACTCGACCCGCGCGGAGTCCACTGCGAAGCCAAAGTGGCCAAACGACAACCTCTCGTGCCAGACGAAGATGGAGCTGAGACGACGTAAACAATCATTCTCCTTCAGTCCTAGCTTTTGTCCTGCAAAAATGTCACTGCATCAAATTTATAATACTGCCTCGATTATTATTGGAATGCAACTTCCTGTATTTACCTGGCGAAGACCGCAATTCGCAAAAAACGACGTGAAAACGGGTTATGAAATAATATTTTTAATATTGTGGATTCCTCATAATCAAATCTTGGCATTTTTTAGTAAAAATCTAAACTGTTTTTGGTTTTTATATTTATCAAATCTACTTAAAAATCTAACAAATCATTTACACGATTCACATGGCAAGAGGCTGCTTCGATTTCGGTTATTTGATTAATTAGTGATTCTGGGAACATCAACTGCTAAGGACATTATTTCCGTACGTACAGTGAATGTTTTTATCACCGGAGTTAACGGTGTTCTCCCCTCTCGAAGGCGAGATCTTGTGTTGACCTACACGTCTGCTTGTTGGGTTTCCTCATCGAAGTATCTCTCACCAGCGGGGCACCGCTTCACATTTGGTAGTATAGATGATGTAAGTGTAAGAATAAATGTGTGTAGGTATGGAATGAGGATAGGACAAGGGAGAGGAAGGAATGATCGCGCGCGGAACGTGACCAGTTTGTTTGGGGTATCGCTTCGGCCTTTGCCTGATGTTGGACGGAGAAACCATGGAACACTACCGATCAGATTTGTGGGCAGATAGAATTCATCTCCACTCGGCCAGAGGCATAGAAATGACATCGGTTGATGCTGATCCACCTGAGCGAATACATTTATGTCTATTCGCGAAATTAGTAATATGGATAATTGGGTATCAACTAAATGAACGACACTGGAAATTCATATTATCGTAATATGCATACTCTGTTCGCACTTTAATTCCAAAATGAAGCTACCCTTCGAAAACAATGATAGACGATAAACGAAATGTTCACACAGTCTAAGGCATAATCGTTATCATGATATTACCATTATTGCATCATTCTTATTGTTGCTGATTCAGTTAGTATCTGAAAATGAAATAAAACTTCTCATATGCAATCCTAGATTCCAGCAGACTCTCCAGACATGCCACTTCCTCGCCAAGCCACATCTTGCCACGCGCCCTTTCCCCGCCCCTTCCTCACCACGTCCCCTTTCTCACCACGCCCTTCCCTGCAACGCCCTCATGCCTACCACGTCATTATCTCTGCCTCGCCCTATTTCCCGCCACGGCATCTTCCCCGCTACGCCCTCTTCCCCGCCCCGCCCCTTCCCCCCACGCCCTCTTCCACGCCACGCCATCTTCCCCGCCACGCCCTTTTCCCCGCCACGCCCTCTTCCACGCCACGCCACGCCCTCTTCCATACCACACCCATTCCCCGCCACGCCATCTTCCCTGTCAGACCTCTTTCCCACCACTCCCTTTTCCTCGACACAGCCTTTCCCTCTTCACGCCCCTTCCCATCCACGCTCCATCCCCGCCACGCTCTCTTTCCCACCTCGTCCCCTACCCACCACGTCCCCTACCCGCCACGTCTTCCATTGCCCCGCTGGGCCCACCCTGACGTCGATCGCCCAGAGACGGCCACCGCGTCGGTAGGGTTCGTCGCCACCCCCCGCTGCCCGCCCGCTCCCCGCCCGCTCCCCGCCCGCTCCCCGCCCGCTCCCCGCCCGCTCCCCGCCCGCTCCCCGCCCGCTCCCCGCCCGCTCCCCGCCCGCTCCCCGCCCGCCCGTCTCGCGCCGCCGGTATCTCGTTTCCTGCCATGTCGCGTTATGGCCCTGATTCATTTTCGCGCAACGCCCGCCGGACCTCCCTCACCCTTTAAACTCCCACCGCCCTTGATCCCATGTCGATCCTTGAGCACTAGTTCTCTCACTCTTCTCTCCACCCTTGCCTCGCGTACGGCTTTGGCACTTGTGTTTCAGCTTCCCGTTCCATACTGCTTCACTTCTGTCCTTGCTTCGGTAAACCTCTCTCCCCACACACGTCTGCACTCAATTCTCCATCTTTAGTTATTCTCTTTCGTCCCATTAAGCCTCGCTCTGAACTAGAGCCCTTTAACGCTCATTGAGAACCGCCTTTCCATTATCCGTGGACAAATACTTCTACGTGTAAAATACAGATACTTTCTTCTGTCCTACAGACTATTGGAATAAAAATCAGAACATACGAAAAAAGTCTAAAATCGGGATACAATGACTTGGGGTGAAGAGACACTTTTTTGAATGATATTGGTTGTGTTATCATGAGAAAATCGGAAGTGTGTGATCTAGAATGTAACAGGAGTGGCATATACTGGTAGAACACAAGCATTGGCATATTCTTGGAATTTTCATGGGATTTAATTAGAGTACCACTAAAGAAATATATCTATAATGTAGAAGACCCATATGGTATATCAAATTCTAGTTTATGACATCTGAAAATAATATGTTTTTCTAGACCCGTAAAAGGTTAAAGCACGTTGCAACGTCCTTTTGTTTCCTTTGAGCACTGTCCTTTTGTTCGCAGTAAAAAATTCAAATATGAAATTAATATACGATATATTTTATCCGGTTGAACTCTGTGACATGTGCATGTTTCAAAACCAACTAGAGCGTCGCGCTCAGTATAAAATATTTATTAAAAGATAACGCTAAAAACATTTCACCTGAGGTCTGCACATTTTTATTACATTTGATTTAAAAAATCCAAACGCACGTCCATCACGCTTGTAATAAATTCATAAAATGAAATATGTTTGGAAATACGCGCGTGATCACTACCATTCCAACTAACACAATCGACATTCTCTATTTGTCTCTTTGAAAGAAATAAGTTACCTTTATGATTCGTCTCTTAAATGTTCCAAATATATTACTGAAGTGAGAATACTTACATTAATAATACGAAAATGTGGAGACAATAAAAATGTTCACAAAATATTGACAGACTATAAACTGAAATAAATAAGAATGACATACAATGTAGGCTTTCACGGTCGGTTTCTACATCATAATCAGTTATTTCCGGGCTTGAAGGCCGTGGCCCAACGGAGACTTGTCCATACGTTTCGCCTGCAACTGTGGCAGGCATCATCAGTGGCGTTGCTGGCGGGGGCGAAGTGTCCTTGTTGGCAGCGCCGCGTTGACAGTCAACAAAGACACTTCGCCCCCGCCAGCAACGCCACTGATGATGCCTGCCACAGTTGCAGGCGAAACGCCGTGGTGTGTACAAAACATTATGGTTTACTAGTTTGTTGCTGAATCAAATGAGAATTTGAAACATTTTCTAACTTTTCTTACGTCTAAACTGAAAAGACCCATTGTAATTGTCATTTGTCAATATGATGTCAGATAAGCAAATCTAACTAGTATTGAATATTTGTAGTTTGATAGATTTCTTTGTTCAAGATGGAGGAATATTTTGATGTTCTTGAGGAAATTCTGGAAAAAGCGAACAAGGCTATGAATAGCTTAATGCCAGTAAAATCTAGACACGTTTATGAAAAGTAGGATCGAGTGTTCGAAACGGATGAAAAATTCTGATGTGAATTTCGTCAATGAAAAGATTTTGGTTTATTTCGTCGATTTATCATAATCCTTTTCACCCAACTCCCTATGGTCAAAGAATTCAATGCTTAAAAATAATTTATTAACAAATAAAAATGTTAATATTGGCGAATTCTGTAAATTATTAATTTTTTAAAGCAGCGATCAAAAGGTTACGAAGTAAAAAACTTGAAGATTTGACCATAGAGGAGGTATTGCAATTCATTAATAAATCTCCGAACGAAACATATTTAATATTTAAATTTGCTCTTTTCTTTGAAGTATTTGGTGGCTGTTGTCAAAATGAGTTGGTGTCTATTATAGATGAGCATGTGGTGGACAAGGGTTCAGTAATTATTTTTACTGAAACATTGATTGATTGCGGAAACAAAGACAGAGAAGAAGCGACTTTTTACCGTTATAGATGAAAAATGAACAGTGATTATGTCCCATTACAACAACAAAAAATGCTCTGAAAGATTCTTCTTGAATTATGGAAATAGTGGTTGTGCTGTACAATCTAAGAACATCCTCAGAACCCCAACTCCTAAGAACACATTTGGTAAAATTCCATTTCTTATTGCAAAATATTTGCATCTGGTAGATGCGGAGAAGTATACAGACCATTGCTTACGGCGAACTTCTTCTCCCTTTCGGCAAATGCTGGGGAGAATATGACCTAGTTTTAAACGATATGGCGGATGGAGGAGTGCGTCAATTGCAGGAAGCTAATTGGAAAATTCATTTACATCGAAAAATAACATTTCCAACATGTTAGCTGGTGTGCTTTCTACATCGACGATTACTACTACAAATCAAACATCAGTGTCTGTGAATGAAAATATTATACGAGACAGTGCAATAAGAGTGACTAACGAGAACATAAAATTCACTGGAACATTTCATAATTGAAATTTTAATATTCATTAAATGAAATAATGCTTCTGTTATCGAGTTCATTTTTCTTGAGAATATTGTAGTTTCCTTGTTTGTTTTCAATAAATCGATTTAAACAAATGAGTGTTATTTGGTGTGTTGGTATTAGAGCGGTCCATAAAGCATTCAAAATGTCCAAGGGCATAAAGAATCAGAAAGGTTCGCAAGGGTATTAAGTATACCTTTTACTTGTTTTGTTTTAGGTCCGTAAACAGAGCAATGAACTAGTAAACCAAAAAATGTATATTTTCATTAGAAGAAATAAAAGTCACTTCAATATCTCATAAAATACAACAATAAAATGGAAATGAATGTATGCATAAACTAGCCCTATTCCCTCGTGCACTTCTGTGAAAACTGCGTTGCAATAATTTAATCCACTCAAAAATTGCAGGAGGTGCTAAAGTTACGTGACTAATTCTGTATAAATTAGAGTAAGAATGTGAGAGTTATGAAATTGTTTTAATGAGGTCGAAATTTGTCCTCGGAAAGTCTGTAGCGGATTCTTGTTTGTAGAGAGTCGGAAGTTTTGCCTATATGAAAATATGTTCTGGGCTAGAGCAATAATTATGCTACAACGTGTTTATCTTTATATTTCCTTTATACCATAGCCAACATTTCTTAAGGTTCGAGTGTGTTTGTGTAATTAGTAGCCAATTCGCACTCGAAACTTCGTAAAACGGAAGATTTTAGTTGAATCTCTACAGTGGAGGATTTTCAACAGCTAAGTAGCTTCTTGCATTATTGGAGAAGGGTAAGTAAATGAATTAGAATTTAATAATATGATTAATATTTGTTGTGAATTTCACTACGTGTACCGTCATTGTGAACCCAAATTAAAAATGGTTGTGAACCCAAATTAAAAATATTGTGGCCGTTGCTGGAGCATGAGATGTTTATTCCAATTTGAACCGGATGTAAAATAATTACACGAAAGTAATTAATAATTATATTTTGGAGATTTAATTTAGGGATAAAACATTGGTTACCCCAGTCAAAGAAAGAGTTACTTTTGGTTGAGTCTAAAAATTTTTAGAAAAACTCCTCATTTTCCAAAAGCACGCAATTACACTAATACAAAAAACTGAAGAGCTCAGTCTGAAGCAGCAGGCGCAACGAACATTTCGCTGATGAGAGGCGTCGAAGGTGACAGACAAGTCGCTACCCTGTAATCCCGAGAGCCACATCAAAGCAAATGAGGATTTTCACAAAGGCCCACAAAAGACTTCACCCTTCACATTTCTTCCTTTGAATCACCGAATGAGTACTGAAACGAATGAGACGAGAATATAAAACGATTTTTTTTCTTTCCGTGAATTTACATTCTTCAGGTTACATGGCATTTTCATCCTGATATATTGGTAAATAACAATTTTACTCAACTGTATGAGCAAAATATTTCTTACAAAAATTGAACTGAGACCAACAAGAAGATAACCCATGAGCAGAATAAAACTAATATGTAATAATGTAATAAATCATTTAAAAAGCGATAATGTACCATATTTGCACAATATAAATTGTTTTTGAGACTCATGAAAAATGGCCGTGGTGAAGGGTCAAGAAGTGTACAGAACTAAAGGAAAGATCAATTTGTGGAATGTATTAAATTTATCTGAGTCGAACTACAGGAAGGGTAGAGGAAACTTATGAGAACTGATCGATTATGGAATTAAATTATTATAATGGAAAATAACTGGTAAAATCAGATACAGAGGAATGAAGAAAACAAAAATTCACATAAAAAATCAGAAAAACATTTAATAGTTAGAGGGATACTTCAGCACCATTGGAATGTTTCATTTTTAGAAAATGACGTTATTGTAGATAAACGACTCTAAAGCAATATTTCTTTCCATAATCATTCATCCAAAGATTGTTGTCTCATTAAGAAAGAAGTGATATGAACAGTATTGTCAATTTCTTTTTTTAGTTGATCAGCCAAAATTAGGCGTAAATTACTCCATGTAATTTAATTACCGAGACAATATAACGCGTAATAGATAATAAAGCAGATAAAGTAGTATCTGAGACTGTAGATTCCACAAAAACAATTTAAGAACAGGAAATGTGCTAGGGGTAGTTTAGAAAGGCATGATGGCGAGGTTGACGAGGAAGGTAGATTCGAGAAAATCATCAGTAAAAAGACATAGCTCCCGTAAAGAAAATAGCAAAAATACTGCGATAGAACTGAGAAGGCTCAGAAGCCAAAGATGAAGCAAACTATAGTGAGTGGTAGATCCTGCAAGAGTCTAGAAATCACCGAAGGTTTAAATAAGCCATACAAATGGAAAACAATAGGTTTTTCAAGATGTGACATGCAAAATAGGTGCAATAAAAAAGAGGAGACCAAAGTGTAGCCTCTGGATGATTTTCAAGCAAAGATGAAACATTGATTTTACTGAACGGTAAAATTGTTCGCCCGACTGTTCGTGAGACTGTTCGTGCTTTGCCAGAATGAAGTCATTAAACATTTAATAGGATGTAGACATTAAGAACGCCGAGATAAATAAAATGGACCTTTCTGACAAGAGGAGGAAATTGAAGAGAAGGTAGAAGAAATAGAGGACAAATAAAAAGAACGCCGAAAACGAAAACGCCGGAGTAAAAGAAGACAACTAAGTATTAGACGAGAAAACGTAATAAAAATACCATGAAAAAGAGTTTGAGAAGACAGAATACCGCCAAGTGTTTGGAGCCCGTGTGCGAAAGCACACAATGCTGATGGTAAAAATCCTGTCAAGCATCGACGTTTGCAGTTGTGGAGTATTTCCAGTCGACCCTGTCCAGTATATCCTCAACCTGAATCCTTGCTAAATCCCCTTTCTATACACAAAATAAAGCGAGACTGTTCTGATTCTGCAACGATATTTACCTCCAAACTAGTACGCTCAATGCCATCTAGCATGAACTGTTCTTTTCTCTCTGGCCTCTAAATCAGGCCAATTTCCAATATGTACTCAGGAGCAACATCACACACAAAAAATGAGATTGAGCCATATGGACTTCCGAGCTACATCAGCGTAATGCATGAGGAGCCGAGAGGGACAAATAACTAACCCTTGTGGTACTCTTAAAAGATTCAGATGAATAAGAATGTGAGTCTTGGAAACTCGGAAGTCATGGAAGAATAAAACAAAATAACACCGTAATGAATTGTAGGAAAGAAGAAGAAGAAGAAGAATGGACGGACGGTGCAACGCCAGGAGTGGGATTATGGGGCGCGAGACGAGCAGGCGAAGACGTCTGAGGCAAAGCGGCTGAGGCGGCGGCCATCGTGGGCCGGCAGCAGCGGCTGCGACGTCGGAGGCGTCGAGGGCGAAGGGAGCGGGGAGGGCAGCCGGCCGCCGAGAACCGCTAGGGCAGCCTCGGTTAAAGTTTCGTAATAAACTTGTTTTCGACCCATAAAAACAGATTTATCGCAGGAGCGGAGGCGGGGGTGGGGCCGGCGCGGGCGGTGCGGCGGGGAGGGGGGGGTGGCCGCGTGTCGATGGCGCACCCGCCTGAGCCCTGGCGTCAGCGCCGCGCGCCTGTACGCGCTTGGACGAACGGCCGCTCGCGCAGACGGCTTTGGCGGGGGCGGCGACGGAGGCGGAGATGGGAGGGGGTGGCTGGCAGACGGCGCAGAATGTAGCAAGAGCAGATGAGAGCTGGCGCTGGGAGAAGGGAACCGGAGATGGAAGCGGTAGGGATGCACGTGAGATGGTGGTGGGGTGTGGACGTCACCGGAAGATGACGTAGGTTGGAGGCGCGAGAGAAGTGAGGCTCAAGCGGCGGGGGTGGCGGGGGTGGCGGGGGTGGCGGGGGTGGCGGGGGGTGGCGGGGGTGGCGGGGGTGGCGGGGGTGGCGGGGGCGGCGGGGGGCGGCGGGGGGCGGCGGGGGTGACGGAGGTGACGGGGGTGGCGAGGGCGGCGGGGGTGACGGGGGTGGCGGGGGTGGCGGCGGGGGGCGGGGTGGCAGGGGTGGCGGGGGTGGCGGGGACGCCGGGATTAGCGTAGGCTGAGGCTGGCAGTGGCAGGGAGTGCGGCGGGGGTAGCAGAGTTAATGGGGTAATCGCGCCTTGTATGACGGGAGCGGAGAAGTCGGAGAGGTCGGAGAGTGGGTCGCTGGAAGGCGGGCAGTGGCGGGGGCATATGGGTTAGTTGAAGGAGGCAGTGGTGACGGAGATGGAAAGCAGAAGGGGTGGTGGGGCAGGATGGGGTGGAAGATTACGGCGGATGGCGAGGCAGGGTTGGAGGCGAGAAATGGCGACGGGGTAGGAAAGGGCGGTGGTGAGAGCGTCGGGAGCGGGAGAGTAGGAATTCGGTGAAGTTGCTCTCCAGTGAGGTTCTTCCGAGAACGGACCGCAATGGGTAATGATCTGGTAAGTCGTGCTCCTCTCGATGAAACTCCTTGCAGTCCGTAATCGGCAATAAACTCTCTGACATCACCACGCTTCTAAAAGAACGATTTCTCTATTAAATAAATGGCTAAACCTCATCATTTTTAGTTAATAATCTTTTAAAAAAAGAAAAATAATGTGTTAATAATCTTATGTAATCGTTCTTAGAATTTTATTGCAACGAAAACATAAAATACGAGGATAGTTGAAAACTATATTTTTACTTTCTTATATACTTAGTTAAATGAACGATTTTTATAGCTGCAGAAAAAAGGGCATTTATTTTTTTAAGCCCAAGAAATTAAAAAATATATTTTTCTCAAAATGTCTGTCTATCTATATGCAACACTAACGCCTAAACCCTTCAAAGAAATTTTCACATAAATGGATAGTCTCTGATTCATATGGCTGCAATCTATGCTCAGAAAGTCTAAACTGAATCATTTAGATTTGGGAAGTACTATTTACGACGTTTTTTTCGGATTCTTTTCAAGTTTAGGATATTTTCGGTTTTTCCCATTCTTTGCTACAGATGATTTTTATATATTTATTGCCCGAATAGAGCAACGGAGCAGGTCTAATTTTCATAAATTTCGAAAATTTCAAGGGTAAACTTATTTCCCTCCCACAACTACTCTCTTGTTGATTGTGACTTTTTCCTCAATAAAACTTAGTCTTGACAATTAAATCTTTAAATAATGTCAAGCTTATTATTTTTAAAATAAAGGAGTTTCTTCCGTTAAAACATCTTCCCGTTTCTTTTCTTCCTACAATATATCATAGGGGGGGGGGGGAGTTTTGGAAGTCAACAGTAAGATATCGAATATTCTGTGTTAATTTCAATATCTAAGGGACATTTGAGTATTCTACACACGTCAGAATTAGTGTATTAGTGATGTTTCAAAGATGATTAAGTTTGTTTCAGGGGGCAATGAAATTCATGTAACTCTATATCCCCAAGTCATGATGTATATATGAATGTATGTATAAGTTGATGAATAATTGGAAGTATGTATCGTGCAAAACTGGCAGAATAGACGAATTTCAGCTGAAAAATTATAAAGTAAAATTTAGTTACGCACTGCCGTTTCAAACCCTTATCTGCCTGAATTACGTTCTAAAAATATTTCATTACACTATTTTATAATACTTTTTTTTAATTTCCTCAAAATTTTCAAATGGTCACATGGTGACATTTTTAGGATGTTATGGAAAACAACAAAGATCTAATTGTATTACTGCAACATTCTAAGGTGTAAGTTAGAACTAGCTGTAGATTCGTAGAGCATGGGCACGCTAGGCAGATAAGGGTTAAAATATTTTAATTTTCAGGTATCCTGTAAATGAAGCCCCGAATTACATTTTTGTAATGTTTGGAATTATTTCTTTGCAAAACTTTCCTGCATAACCAAATCAGAGGTATCTTTCTCAATACAACTTACTCCCTAATTGTAGATCTTTAAGTGAAGCCATGTATTTTTTTAAACGTATGAGTAGTTATTGAGAAATAACACAAGAGAAAGATATTGTTTGATTTGGTGGAAATTTCTATTAGTATTTTAGTGAAATCGTGACAATTTTTAAAAACTATGTAAACAAGATATTTTTCCTGATTCCCATTTATACTGATAAAGAAGGTTCCACATGTATTACAGATTTCCTCTTTTTACTGTACAATAGCAACGAAAAGAGTTGGAATTACTTAAACAATACAATCTCGAATTTTGTTCACTGGGCTCATACGAATATATAATATACCTATAACGTTCGTTTAATAAATAAATATTATAATTAGTTTAAAATTGCCCAAATAGTTGTTTATATAAAATACTTATTTTAAATTGTTACTGTTTTTAGAAATGCATATCTTTGTACGATTTCCTCTCAAATATCAGAAGCAAGTAAATAAATACAAGTTTATTAACAAAATCTAACAAAAAATGCATTCATTCTCACAACACTATTGATGAGTTCAAAGGTTTTTTTTATTTATGATTCACCAGAAGATCGTAAGTCACATAACATATTTTTTTAGAAAATATAAGTCTAGCTTTCTGGAAATTGGCCTGAAAATTTTCTGATCGCCCTCCCCCAGAAAATGAAGGAGCAATTCTTTACAACTCTAATTATCTGGAAATCAACTAGTCATTAAATATGATTTCCTTACATACCTATTATTCATCAACTTTCGTTTCGAAAAATGTAATGAAATCTAATAGATTACTTTACGTTTTTTTTGTTTTTTATCGTAGCTCTTATAAACCTGTTTGTTTCTTGTTGGAAAAATCGAATGATTTCAATAGTATGATTTTGGTGAAGGCATTTTGATCAAGCAGAACGGGGCTCTTATTAAAGTGGATATATTACAATCTCATTCGCATTTCGAACGCTAAAATCAAATGAACTGGATGGCTGCATGGTACAGGAATTCGTGGTATTTTAATTTTTTTAATTAAACGAAACGAGAGGGTCATATGATCAATATAAACAATGTCCTTCCATCGTCAACTGCACTTGCTTTGTCGGTCGGAAGTATCCTTCATTTCATAGCCAATCACCCAGTAATCGACAACCAACATTCATTTCGCTAATTTTTTAACAGAAATATTGAACACAGTTCAGTGAAAAGTACTTACAGTTTCATTGACTTTCCAAACAGAAAATATTGTTTCCCCCGTTTTTTCGTGAGAATGTTCTTGCATTTTAATTTACTGCAGGCTTTCTCTTTCTATTTTTATTTTCTAATTATTAGCAAATGTAGTCAAGTTTATTTAACATTTACTGTGCATTCCTCTTTGTCTTGTGCTATTCAACAGCTTTATAGCTCTGCAGTTCCTCTTAGTTCTTGTATACATTTACTCAGAGAATGTGAAAGAATATTTGAGATTAAGTAATCTATTATTCGTTTGATCACACCAAAGAGTGACAAACTAACAAGATCTGTAGTCTCACTCAATCTTGATTTTAAAAGAACAATTTTACACACAATTTTTTAAATTCAATTGACCGATACTATCTTTACAAAACCCCACTCTGAAAGGTTAGGCTCCAAGAAAGGTCTGTTTGTTTTAGTCACTGCTTACCTTACCCTTGGTTAACAAATTCACAAACTTATGAGTAGCTGTCAACTTGTAGTAGAGTAAGGAATAACAGAACATTTTTCGGATAATTGAGAATTATGTAGAAAATAAAAATACACTTACTTGTGCTAGAATATTATATTTACTTTCCTTTTCTATCGTTCTCCTCAAGAAATTTGTATTTTTTAGTACAATTATTTCCATTCCTCTTATTGGATACGAAGTATGGCATACATCGGAGGAGTTTGATACGTAGATAATGGAGATCATAAAAGGTTTCAAACCTTACGTGTATAAGCATAGATAATTTTTTGAATCCCATCTCTCTCTGTAGACGGCATTATCTTTAGAACAGTGTAGTTTCAAGCTATCTACACAGAACGTTTACCATATAATGTTCATCATTTTCTATTTCATCTACTCGTCCAAAATAATATACCTTGAAATTCAACGAATCAACTATCAACAAATTATACAATTACAAAGTTACTAAATTTTAAACTGATATTTTCATCTGATCAAATAAACTCTCCCATTCAAAAGTTCATTTACTAAAATAGTCATGTATTATGGCTCTATTGAAATGAAACTATCTTTACAAAAATTAATCTCAGGACTTGGTGAACAAGATCATATTTTTAAGTACCTATTTATTTATCAACAACACTAATTGATATCCTTTCATCAATAACACGGTAGACAGCTAGTTTTATATCACTTTCATTAGTTTTTCTACGTACTACTCACCAAATTAATGGCATTATAACTGGACAACAGAAACACGCAAATACAAACTAATTAATTGTGCGAAAGCATTTAAATAATGTTATGTCAGAGTTGTACCTGAAAATAATGTTATCAGTCCGTTTCGAACATGTCCCAAGTCGGACATGAACCTTCCTGCGTCAAAGTGTCCCAGTGCTCCCACACACTCACGCACTGGTTCAATGAACAGTGTGTGACAACTGTGAAGTAATTTCTAAATGTTATTAAAACATAGGGTTCTCGCGTATATAAAATAATTGCTCATTTCTCAAACGTACTCCCCTACTAATGTATCTATTTCTGTTTTCGTTTAGTACAAATATTACAAACTTTTAGCGAATGGTTTCGATAATCGCGTTATAAGTTTCAAAACAATGTGTCAAGAGACCAACAAAAACGATCGAATTGTAAGTTTGCTGACGAGATGTAATAGACATTTTGTTACTAAAGAAGCAAAGTAACAAAAAAATTGTATTTTCCAGAAAAATGATATATTCTGAGCAGCTGTTTAATTCTCGGTGAATGGCAATGTATTTTACAGTGTATGCCAGCTGTCTTCTGAACTGTAATTAATTTTTAGCAATAAAAGTAGATAATTTACTAAACATACTCTAACACATAAACGACATTTTTTTAGACGTGGTCTTTCTGTGTGGATTTCTTGTTCATAATTTCTTGGTGCTTTTCTGCAGATTCATTCTTCACTTAGCGTTCGTTTTCGCGAGCTAAACGAAAGGCCTGGGGAATCGAGGGTAATTTGTAATGAGATTTCGGGTCGGATTGGCGCCGCATCTTAAGGAGGCCGTGCCCGTGTCAGGCGGCCGCGCCCTCGTCCTTGCGGTGACTAATGGAGCGGGCCGTGGAGGTGGGGGTGGGGGCGGGCGCTCGGTAAGCAGTCTCGCTAACTGCCGCTTGGCGGCGCCCCGCGCGGCTCCGCACCTGCGGCGCTCCCGGAGGCGCGCGGCCCCGTCAGCACTTCCGCCCCCGCCCCCGCCCCCGCCCTGAGCCATCGCCGATCGGCGCCAACTCGGAAAGTCGCGGGCAGGCGGAGGCGGTGGCGGAGGAGGAGCTGAGCAAGATGGGGTGGAATGAGACGAATGGGAAGAGAACGGGAAAGGTTGGCGAGGACGAAAGAGAAAAGACGGAGATAGGTGTGACGAGATGGAGTGCGTGCGGTGGGGAAGCGGGGAGAGTCAGGCGAGAAGAGGTGGAGCGGGGCTAGTCAGAGCGACGGAGAAGAGGGTCTGACGAGGCGAAACAGAGGGCAGAGGTCGGGGTCGGAGAGTTTCGGAGCTAGATCGGACTGAGCGCAACGAGACGAAACAGGGCGTGGCCAACCGAATAGAAGCGGACATGTCCTAGGCAGGGCAGACTCAAGCGGAGTGGAGGGGAGAATGGGAAGACGCCAAATCGGAAAGCCCACGTTTAACAGAGGAGTAGGTGGTGGAGAAGCTGGTGGAACGGAGTGGGGTGGAACGAACGAGACGAGAAGGGTAAAAAGAATGAGAAGAGATGGTAGGTGCGACAAGGTGAAGTTGGTGGTAGGAAGGGAGGAGCGGGATGGGGCAGACGAGAAGAGGTGGAAAAGGGCAGTGGCTCAAGTAGAAAGTAAGAGGGGAGGTGTCGGGATGGAAGAGGTACGGCGTTAGATCAGACTAGGAGTAACGAGACGAAGCAGGGCGTGTCCAAACAAAGAGAAGCGGAGTTGTGCAGGACAGAGGAGGTTGAAGCGGAGTGAGCGGAGACAGATGGAGAGAGGCGGAGCGTGGCGGGAACAACCGAAGAGAGGTGAAGATAATCAAAAGTAGGGACGGGCCAGCAGGAACAGGGACAGGTGAGAAGAATAGCAGCTAGTTTTGACAGGACATGACAGAATGAAACGGGATGGGCAGAGGCGACGAGAGTCGGGGGCAGGTGGGATAAGCCAAAAGGGATGCGACGAGGTAGAATGAGATACGACGAGACATGAACAGTCGAATCGAGGCGGGGCGAAGCGGAATAACGTGAAAAGAACGGGGTGGCTCGAGGCGAGGCAGAGGCAGAGAAGTGATTGATGGAAATCACGGTGCGGGTTCAGGATCGGAGAAGGAACGGGGAATGTAGCGTCTTGCGTACCAAGATGTTGAGAGAAATGGAAGATAATTCAGAAACTACGTGTAGAAACGGGAAAATGACTGAAACGAAGTCAGGGATAAGAGCCGTGATGGAAGCGGGAGCAGGAGAACGGAAATGGGGTTGCGGTGGGAATCCTGCTCTGTGCAGAGAAGACAAAGAAGTGGCTACACGAGACGTTCAGGGGCAAGTCCTCGTACCTTATACTGCGAGGAACTTGAGGAAAAATAGAGCCGCTTAGTGTTTGAGAATAGACAGTGATGTGAACACGACTGACTTGTTTGAATTCGTGGAGTAGCAATTTTCGAGAAATAGTAGCGGGGCAGAAAAGAAAAATGACCAAAAGGTTGAAGGGATAGGTGGAGATATGACTGATAGGAAGAATACTTAACCGGAAACATCCCTGACGATGAAAGTTAGGTAGGATAAATGGCGGGAAGTGAGAGGAGAATGACCGGGATATAGAATGGCGAAATAAGAAAAGTGTGGTTATTAACGGTAAAGTGGAGAACCTGTGAAGGTGAAAGGAAGGGAAAATGTCTAGGGGAGAGGAAATGGCGGGCGCGTGGTCTGTGGAGAGCGTGGGGGCGTCGCGGAGGGGCGTCGCATGGGCGGCGTGGGCGATGGGCTGGGCGCGGTGACAGGGGGAGTGGCGGGGGGCGGAGGAGGAGGAGGCTTCGAGGCCGAGACGGTGCCGGACCCCGAGGACCATCAATTACCCTCACAAAAGGGCGCGCGGCCCCCGTCACGCCCCTGCCCGCCTCTTCTCCGCCCCGCCCCGCCCCGCCCCATCCCACCGCGGTGACGAGGCGCTGGCAGTGCAGACGACGCCCGGATTAGATTAAAGGGGGCGCGTCCACGGCGGAGAAGCCATCGGCGAGGTGACGGCGGCGGCGTGGCGAGGACGGCTTGGAGGTCGGCGGCGGCGGTGGCGACGGAGGTGGTCGGTGGCAAAAGCGGTGGTAGGGGCAGCGGAGGCGGGGGCGGCGGGGGCGGCGGGGGCGGGCGGGCGGGGCGGCGGGGCGGCGGGGAGGCGGGGCGGCGGGGGGGCGGGCGGGCGGGGCGGCGGGGCGGCGGGGAGGCGGGGCGGCGGGGAGGCGGGGCGGCGGGGCGGCGGGGCGGCGGGGCGGTGGGGCGGCGGGGGCGGCGGGGGCGGCGGGGGCGGTAGCGGGGGCAGCGGGGGCGGTAGCGGGGGCAGCGGGACAGGCGAGGACGGTGTGGATGACAAGGACGCCGTGGGCGTCGGTGGCGAGGGGTTGGAGGTGGGGGACGAGGGCGGAGAGAAAGGCGTGGTAGGCGCGAGCGATGGGGGCAGTGAGGTCGGCGGGGCTGCGCGGGAAGGTGGCAGTCATGAAGACGATTGGCGATGTTGCTCAGAAGTTATTGGTGGTGTGTCAACAGAGGAAACTAATGCCGCTAGTTTACCACAGAAATTCTATATCATCACAGATATTCTGTTGTGACGCTAATGTAATTTTACAATATTATAATTCCTATCTGTATACTTGTACTATCAAATCAGCCATCACTTCCAAAATCCTTAAAAGTCGCATACCAATAGAATGTGGTCAAATAATGAGGACCGAATAGAATGGCCCCAAATAGCTTTTTCCCATAGCTTTGTTTAGGTCAGAAAGTTTTTTTTATTGCTTCCTGATACTTTAGAACTTGTTATTTACTTCGATATGAAGCGCTATATAGGGTGCATAGCTTACCTGGATCGAAAGGATAGGGATCGTGGTGAGGAGGAAAATAGGAAACCAGTTGGATAATGCTACTTGTTCTCTTATGGAGGGAATTATGTGAGGGAATAAGGAAAGAGAATTTTGGAGGGAAATATGAAAAAACAAACCGAGTCAAGTTAAAATGTATTTAAATTATAAAAAAATGAAATCTGAATCATTAAAATTAAGTAAAAAATAAAATATTGTATTTATTACGCGCTTCAACTGCCACTCAGGAACGTCCCCTTACTCCAAAACCACCCTGGCAATGGCCTTCACCACATACAGGTACACTCACCAGGTTTGCAATTCGGGTGCAAGAACTAGATTTTTATATTTCCCAACAAGTTGGTGTAAGTTCTCAATTGAGTATTAATAGAGTGTGTGTATATTGGTGAATAATTTGTCTTCAACCCGAGCTCATACTTCTTACAAATTCACAATTTCCTAAAACAATAACTGATTTCATACTGACTAGCTTCATTAGTGGAAGATGGTAGTAGACGGAAAGAAACAAGATTGACTTTGTATAACGCGTTGCGAGCGAGCGGAGGCAGCCGAACGCGAGGGAGAAGAGTCGCCATCGGCCGAGGGACGCGCGGGGAACGCGACGCCGCTCCCCACCTGCCACGCCTCCAAATGGGCCCGAGCGCCACGGACACTTTGAGCCAAGTCAGTGCCTTGGCGAACAGTGTGTAGTGTAGTCAAGTGCGAATGAATGGTTATGTATATAATGAAACAAGTATGAATGATGAATGAAAATAGAGAAAAAATCTCACATTTATAATAAGATCAATTTCTTTAGTGAATTAGTTAAAACCCATCTTAGTGTAAGTTAGGAATGCCAAAGTGAAGATAATCTAACTTCAGGATTAAAATATTGAACTTAGCTATAAGACAAAGCCACTCCTCTAGCTGCTTGAGCCACAAGGCAGAATCTTAATGTACTAATCCAAAGGAAATAAATTCCTATTTCCATAGGGCTACTGTAGGGGGATACAAAAAATTAAAAAATTACAGCTTCAGATTCGCTTGCCAGTTCATGTGAATTTGCAGTTTGCAGAATGAACAGTTCACGCAGACAATCGCATCAATGTGAACGCTGACTTGTGCTGCACTGGCAGTCGGCACTTGTGCCTTGCCGTTCATCATTGTGCATCATCGCAACGGCATTAACTGCATCTATCAGGGCTATAGGCTGCCCACTTCGCCGTTAACTGGGGTTGCGAGCTGCCCAATAGCATATCCCTCATTGGCATATTTTCGTTCACTCGCACGTTTGCGGCGCGACAGTAAAAATTAAACCACGGCGGCCCTCATGCCAGGTCATCGTGTTCGGATATTGAACGTTCGCTCAGCTGGTGCAGAGTGACGTGTCCATCACACTCGTATCACTACACGACTCCAGGCTCCAGCTCTGACAACAACAGAACTGATACAGCATACAACGTTTCCATATACCAGGTACCTGTTTCTGTTTCCGAGGGTGCCGAGTCCAGAAAGACTATCATTCAGAAGAGCATATGTCAAAGGCATTATAATTAATCAGATTTGGTTGCATTTAGGAGTGAACTTTTTAAAATCTTTTTGTGTATTGTAATTAATTTTATAATCCATTACTTGACTGTATTTTCTGATTAGCTAATTTTAAGTCTTAAGAATTAGAATCTATATATTGGTAGTTTACCGCTTGTCCCCGCACTCAATTTGTAAATAGTAGAATAAGTTATAATTTTTTTTTGTTATTTAAGGTCGCAGCAACTACTAGTTCATTAGCAATCACTATTGCGTGTAACGGCATGGTATCTATGAGAATGACACGATATGTTGATGATGATAGGGGTGTGGAAGGACGAACACAATACAACCATGACCGAGGCGGGACTCGAACCCGCGATCCTTCGGTCCGAGATTGCTAAAGTTATAATTGTTTTCTTTTTCTCTTTTCTTTCTTAGATCTTAAGTTTTATTTTATTCCAAGAGAGATGACCACTTACTTTTTATCTTCATTTATTAAATTTATATTTAAGACAGTTTTGATTCTATGACTTATCATTCGGCCGATCCTATTATTTCCTATTACGAGGTGGTCCTCCAAGCCTTCATTTTACTAGTCCTCTGGCTACATCGTCGATCTACCGGAGGCCGATATGTGTGTGTGCTGTGTGTGCAGTCGACTCCACGCTGTTGGCTCTTCATCGTGCGTGGCGCCGTGTGAGAAGTGGCTACGAGGTGAGTACCGCATTGGCGCGCGCTCACACGACACGGACACGTGGTACGCTCACAATTACTTTCTACTGAATATGACACTTTGGGACACAACTTCGTATCTCTTTCCTTTCCTTAAAACCTAAAAGCAAGTGTATATTATTTTCTTCTTTTGAAAATCTTTAGGGCACGATGAGACAATCCATAAAATTTAATTAAACAATTATGAACATCCATTAACAGTATAACAAAATGCTTTTTTATTCATTCCAAAAGTGCCGTTAAGCTTTGAGAAAATGAAGTTACACAATATTACTGAGATTTTGTCTAGAGAATGCATTCATGTATCATTTTACAATAAAGCAAATACTGTGGTATCATTGATGAAATTAGTGAACATTATAGGGCAGGGCGGACAGGATCGATGTGAGGGAAACAGCGAGGCGGGACAGGGCAAGGTCAGGATAGAAAAAGTATTTAAGACGTATCTCTGCCTCCTTGGTTACGACGTTTTGATCGCATGGCACAGCAACATCTACAAGTAGACACGATTTCTTCTCCAAATCCCGGATTACAATATCCGGTTTGTTTGCTGCTATCGTGCGATCCGTTTGAATTTGTTGGTCGCACATTATTGTATAGAGTTCAACAGATGTCATCGGTTTTGGTGAGTGTTCGTACCTCTTGGGACCTGCTTGGAACTTCGAAGGCAGTAGAGATCTGCCAATGGAGATAACAACACATCCTGTCGTATCTTTTCAAATATTCGGTCTTTACTAGATTTGGACAAGCCGAGGCGAAATGATCAATGGTTTTTAACTTGTTCCGGACAGACGCGGCATTTCTTATCTTGCGAAATTTTGGGAGCCCCTTTATCGTAATGCGTTCTCCACGCCTGATCCTGAGCATCTATTAGAACTGCTTCCGTCACTGGCTATGTTCTTCCCCTTTTAAGCCTCATAAATGATTGATCTTTATTGATCTGCACCTTGTCCATTCTTTTTATATATTGCCCATGGGGTGGTGTGTTTGTCCACGATTTCTTCAACATTTTTGTGTCTCACATTTCATGTTTAGTAGAATACGAAGTTCAGCGCCTTTGTTGTTCTGCGTGCCTTGCATAGTTTTCCTTTCAATGCTTCTTGCTACACTCTCAAAGCCTCTGTTTCCCATTCTGCAGTCAGATTTCATGACCTGCCTCATTAGAGGGTCATCTTGATGATCGACTACATACTTACTCGTCCCGACTATTGCATTGACTTTCCCATCTCGACTATTGTATTATTATTATTATTATTATTATTATTATTATTATTATTATTATTATTATCATTATTATTAGGTATTATTATAATTATTAACCAACTAAAATCCCATTAAGTGTAAGGGCCTCCTGTCCGTTGCAGGGAATGCTGAATGACGTGATAGGGTGATGATGAGGGCTTAAAGAACTAGGATGATGGTGAGAGCTGGCAGGTGGGGTGATAGGAGGTGATCGTGGCATTTTTTTAATCGTCCCATCATTCGCCTTCGGACCGAGGAAAACAATATCCGGTTCGTTTGCTGCTATCGTGCGATCTGTTTGAATTTATTGGTCGTACAATATTGTACAGAGTCCAACAGATGTCACTGGTCAGTATGGCCGACCCGGGGATCGAAATCGGACCTCTGGAATGCGAAGTCAGCAGGCTACGTACTGAATCAGTTTGCTCGATGCAATCGAATAATTCTAATTTTTTTCCTTGAAGCTTCAGCTGAAGTTGTTGGTGGGAAACCGTTTATGAAAGTACCTCACTAAAGCGACGCAGTGTCGTGTCTGTCGAAGTCTGATCACAAAGAGTAGTCAAAAACCCTAGAGAGAAAAGTACTTCGCTGCAAACTTCAATTACGAATCAGTTTTTGAGGAGGCAATAAAGAACGTTGCCAGAAATATGTTTCTCATACAGCTACAACGATTTCATTCAGACCCCCAGTTTTCATTTCAAAATACTTTGTTTTACATCTTCCTTCGATTGAGAAGGTCCGTCATTTAATTAACTAGACAAAAACTTCAATCCATAAAAATTCTGAAAACTGCTGACTGCCCTTTGATCATGGAAGTAGCTCAAACGCCTTGCTCAAAATCCCGTACACAGTTGAGCATGCCGAATCCCAAATGCACTGGTCGTCCCAGATTGTATATTCAAAGCGCAATTATATAGCTTTGGAAAAGCAACTATAGATATCAAAACCTACGCAAACACCGGAGCTGGCTCTTGGGGTATAAAGATAAAGGAAATAAATTCAAGAAAATATCATAGCCAGCATACTGTTATTCATTAGAAATCCACAGCTCGACGTATGATCATATGGAAAATAATTAGCTTTTAGAAAGTTACGGAAACATTCACAAACGCCAGTGCTGACTCTTTGCGGCTTTAGGACAAAAGTTCTGGGTAAAAATGAGAGCCAACGCAATGCGATTTCACTGAAAACCCGCATCTCGGCGTTTGATCGTATGCAGAATAATTAGCCTGAAAGAAATACCTACAGCTCATAGATGACTCTCACGAACTCAAACGGGGAGGAATTATCGGGACCAGCAGTGTTATTCATGAGGACTCCACATACATCTAGTCTTGTGAAAACATCTTTAGTCCTCCAGAAACGTCGCGGTCGTCTCTCGGTGAGGGAAGATAGCACAAATAATCTGATCGAAAGATGAAAGCCAGCACAGTAGTATTCATTGGGAATATACAGATCAGTAGCAGATCCTACGCAGTATAATAAAGCTTCACGGAACGACTCTCCACAGCCGGTCTTGGTAGCCGAAGGCTGAAGAGCTGAAGCTGTCTGTTCCCTGAAGGGCCACGGTTTGAATCTCGCCCGGGAGACATGGCTCTGGGCATGAACTGTCACTGCTTTCCCTCTGACAGGGAGGCTCTAGGTTTGAGTCCTGACGGTAGCACGATTTTCGACACTAGTTTGACAGCTAGGACGAATTCAGTCGCTGTTTGGAGCGGCTATTCTAGCGGCCCCCTGCTCTTATCGGTAGTTTTCCGGGGTTTCTCCGATCAACACTAGATGAATGACGGAGTAGTACCCTAACAAACGGGCCTCGGACTGCGCGCGATCTTTCATACCTCTTCCTTCTCCAATCGTCACCCCTTACACACACTTACACTAACATGCTCTACCCTACCCCACATTCCTGGAAACCGGCGGAGACCTTATAGCTTGTCTCGCCTGGGGGAGGTGCACTGCTGGTGGGAGATACCTCACTGAGGAAATTCTCGTTAGCCGACGGTGGGCCGACGCCATATTTCGTCCTACAGCGGGTGAAGACCACCGCCACCTGCAGAGAAAAGCATGCACCACACATAATGGAGTAATTATCCTAGTGGTTGACTCGGTCGGAATTACTGTCTATCAATGAATCGACCCGCCCGGAGCATGGGTGTTTGTGTGTCCGTAAACGAGAATGCGAGTTCAGCTACCGTTACCATTGCCCGGAAGCGTACCTACGGTATGGCAGACATGGCACGTGCCACGAGTTCACTCGCTAAAACACATAACAACAACCCTAATTTGAAGTATCCTGACAGGTGCTTGAATTTCTAGATACGCCTCTGCCATTACCCCCAAAATTACAAAACGAACGATCCTTACAGAGGTTGCCATACGACCTTCGCAGTTGAAAAGCGACTTTAAATAAATAAAGAAAAAAATCACAACCACAGCGGTCCGCGACACGACCACAGCCTGCGCGTTGCATACTCCTTCCGCAACGCGCGAGGGCCCTCGGCGTCCGCGCAGAGCAGGAGGGCGCGTCTGACCTCCCGCGAGGGACAAGGGCGGCCGAAGGTCCGCGCGGGCGACAGGTCCTTCGCAGGTGGCAGGCGCCGGCGGCGGCGGCGGCGGCGGGCGACGCGTCCTGCCGATTTGTTTTCTTTATCGCCCCGGGCGGTGCGGGGAGGGGAGGGGAGGGCTGGGCCGGAGGGGAGGGGCAGGCGACAGCGGCGGCGGCGACGCTCAATCCGGGCGCGGACACGTGACCCGTCTCCCCGCGTGACGTCAGAGACGCGCCATAAATCACCCTGGGCGCCCGGCGGCGACGGCGCGGCGCGGGTGGGCGAGGGGACGTGGGCGGGGAGGGGCGGGGAGGGGCGGGGAGGGGCGGGGAGGCAGCGGAGCGGCAGCGCGCGACGGCTCGGCAAGCGGCCAGGTGAAGGGCGGGGGCGGGGGCGGGACGGGGCGGGCGAAGGGCGAGCGTCGGGCGCCAAGGGCAGAGGGCGCAGGGCGACGAGGCCTCCGCCAGATTTGCTCCCTCGGGGTTTTGCTATCGGGCGATCATTCGCAAGGTGCACGAAACAGAACGGAGGTGGCATTGGCCACGCCCTTTATGGGAAAGAAAATACACATGTGATGTTTTAGATTCTGACCCAATGGTCGTCGTTGTCCTGTTGCCGTCGTATTATTATTATTATTATTATTATTATTATTATTATTATTATTATTATTATTATTATTATTATTATTATTATTATTATTTATTGTATTGAGAGTTTATATTTACTCACTATTCTTGGGTGTATATTAACTCACTATACTGGCTAAGTCCGCTTCGTCAGCGACAACCTCACATGTAGCCTGCGCTAGGAGAGAAATTCTGCATTCCTTAGATCAATTACAACTCTTACAACAAATCGCAAAAATGAAGGAATCACGTCAGATGAGCGTTAATTCTATTAATTTTAAAGTGTTACTAATATTTAGTATTAACACTAACGTGCCCGAGGAAAGTGTCCCCGCAGTTTCACCTTGTTGCTGAGAGTTTTAACAATAGAAATTACGATAGCAGCAACAGCTGCAGCTTGTAACAAAAAACCCACAGTGGGTACGCACCACAATCATAAGAGGTGCTGGATGTGTTGTGTCTTACTTCTTACCAAATAATGCGGATGTTACGAACATCAATACAATTTTTAATAGGAGGTTGTGATTCTGCTCAGTTCGGAGAGACTTTCCCGGTACACTGTACAAATCCAGTTAATAAGATCAGAGGTAGACATTTTCATTTACAGAAAAAAATCAGAAAATGTTGAGTAAATGTTCAAAATACTTTTTAAACGAAAACCCTTACTAATTAAATTTGTCCAATGAATTGTCACCTCGACATGGACTCGAACCCCAGTCTCCTGGTTTACGCCCAGTTGCTCTAACCGCTACTGAGACGAACAGATTTTTGAACAATTTCATAGGTCTGATGTAGTAATATGTACTGTTTATGGTACACTCATGTAGCTATTATAGAAAAGCCATAAAGTCGTAAATATGAAGACCAGTTAAACCACTGCAATTACATCGCACGACAGAACTGTAGAAAAGTACAACATATTCAATAAAGAAAACGAAAAAATAAGAAATATTGTCTCTTATAGTACTTATTCTTCAAGACAAGTGAAATGACGGAGATCTCCAAAATTCTGAAGCAATACAATAATTATTCACTGTGAGCATAAGAGCAAAAAACGTTTCTGAAAATTAAAATTGATGTTTTGTATTTACCAATATCTGCACTGTATGTTACAGTAAACTATAACAGGGAATTTTACTTTTCGCCTTAACTTAAAGACGTAATCCATCGCATCAATTATAAACATTAAAATTTGTATGTAAAATGATACATGTCAAACGAAACCTTACATCTCCCACTCACTAAACTTTACATTTAAAAACATTCAATCTTCGAAGTTAAAAAGCTCTTTATTTTCGCTCCTTTAATTAGAACCTCACGAACATCGGCCGCATTTAGTAGAAAAATTGCAACTCTCACAACACAACAGCCAAGGATTATTACGAGTACACTTTAACTACACAATTTAATTAGTCTTTAGTGGGATGTAATTACAAATGACGACATATTAGCGTTCGTTCTATTAATTTAAAGATGTAATTAAAGTTTAGTGTTTAATCTATAAAACATTTTAATAAGAGCAAATTATAGCATATTGAGACCATTCTCTATTTCTGAGATCAAATGATCCTAGAATGCAGGAAAAACTGTTTAGAGAAGGACAGCATCAAAAGAGATATGAGTGAGTTCGGGGTACCTTGAATGAAATTTTGAGGAGAAACACAAAAAACACAAGTCCAATCCCTTTATGTTTAATATAATTTTAAAAATTCACATGTTACAAATTACATTGATGGTAATCAGGTTCATCTACACTTGTGATCCTCTTTAAACTCTAAATAAAGCGATGACCAACACAGCAACATAACCTAACACAGCAACGAAGTATCATGTGAATCTTATAATGCAAATAAGAAAGTTGCACATATTACCCATAACATGTACAGTATTCTACCTTCACTTGTGATACTTTGAAATTTAAAAAAAAACAAAAGCAAACAGCAACACAACATTACACAATAATTAAATACCAAATATCTTATAATGCAAGTAAAGAAGTGTTGTGAAGTGGCAAGAGTTTTTATCATTCTTCCACACACACAAAAGATGTGCAGTAACTGATTTTAAGTCACTCACGGTATTTAGTCCACAGTCATTGGATGTGCGCACGAGTCCAATTCCCAAAAGCCGGGCATCTTTGCCTCCGCGCACTCGATAAGCGCGGCCGTGTGATAACTGGTAAAGGATTCTGCCAGGCCGCAGACCTGAAAGGGTTTTACCTCCTCCCGCGTAAGGTCGCGGGTCGCGTTGCAGCGAAGGGACCAGCTTTCTCGCGTGGACACTGCCTCGACGCCTCATGCCTGGGCACAGTTCAGTCTCCCAGCCTAACACATCGCCGTCCATTAACCTCCAATCTCACTGGCCGAATCCTTCGAGCCTCCACGCACGCACTCGCCACTCCAAAAGACTCTCAATGTTTACTCTTTGGTGTCAATTTGGCTGTAATCGCCCGGGCATTTCAGTTTCGTGGTGATGCCTCACTATCCCACTAGCTTTCATTTAAAGCAAAAACAACGAAATTTAGTTGGGCAGAAACCTTTGGTGTTTTAAATATATATATATATATATATATATATATATATATATATATATATATATATATATATATATATATATATATATATATATTGAAACACATAGTGTTTCCTTATACTAATTAGAACATTAGCGTAAGTAATTAGAATCTATTTTGGACTGCGCGGTACGCACGACCAGCGCGACGGACAGCGGTGAGGAGGGCCAGCCGCCGCCGCCGCCACCGTTGCCGCTGCGAGGCGTCCGTGGGAACGTAATCGACGGTTGAGAACCGAGCACGGAGCGACAGGGAGTTTTGGCCGTTACGAGTCAGTTGGGTCGAGTCGGCCGTCGCCGAAGGACGTGGCCGGCGTGCTGCCGGCCGGCGAAAGTTGCGGAGAAGTCGTCGTGAGCCGCGGACGTGTGTTATAGAATTTAGCCCACGCAAGAACAATAGGCGTGTTAGGTTGATATCGTGAAAGTGATCAATATAAAAGATCAATGCTAGAAAACAGTAAATTGCGCTTATGCTATTTGTCGCGGTGTGTACAATTCCAGAACTGTGTGTATTGCGAAGCTGACGCCGACACGTGCAGTGGCCGCGTGGTTAGTAGTTATATCAAATGACGAAAGACAATTAGAGGGAAGTGCGACGCCGAAGTACCAGGAGCCGAGTCAGGAGGGATTCCCGAGGCCGCCAGCCGAGGCGACCGCTACTCCACCATTAGCCGCCGACTACGCCCAGCTGCTGCGAATGTCGGCGACCCCTACCGACGCGAACCGTGATCCAAGCATCGAAGGTATTCGTTGGGGCCCCAAAGGTATGATAAAACTTGTATTACACCTGATCTTGGTACCAAGGCAAAGTGTATAACTGTTGTTAAATCATGTAATTAACAAATTTGGTTTGTGAATAAATACTGTTCATGATTGTACTTCTTTTACTAATTAAATTTCCTAATGTTATACCGACTTCTCGTAGGGACCCTTTCACGAAAAAGATACCCTCCTTTAGTAATTTCTTGCAGTGAAAGTACCGGCATCACCAGGTACGTCACAATATATATATATATATATATATATATATATATATATATATATATATGTATATTAGTATTATTTTTACCCCTTGAAGGGAGTGAGGAGTCGAAAAACACTCACTTATAAAAATCTCCCGCTTACTTAGGTGTGACCGTATTTATATTGAACTGAAATTATGACTCTTTTCCACACGTCTGTCTAGAGCGTATTATGAAAAATAAGTGATCGCTTTGACCAAATTGTTCGTGATGAGTTCTTTCTGAATGCACTGCGCAAAACATTTTAGTCATAAATTACATAGTTATGAAATTCATCATGTAGAATATTAAATATTGACTATGAATATTCATAGACAAATGTATGAAACGTTGTGCCAAATAAGGCTACTGAAATACGTTACGAAGTTTTCTCTCATTTTATAAAGTACCTTTCAAATTGTAGGAGTGTATACGGTTCTCCATTATTCCTCAAAGATAACAATTATTATATTGAACAATATCCACTTAAAAACTACTTATTCGCGAAACTTCATCAAGAATCTTTGACCACCTTCGTCAGAGATGTAGCTTTCTCAGCTCTACTAAAATTAACATTACGTGTCTGCTACTCCGGCTTAATTCAATATGAAATATGATGCACTTAAAACAACTTTAACTCCAGTCCCACTTCGAGTGCTTATTTTGTGGGTCGTGAATAATTTATTGCTGATTGCGAAAGCGAGAAAGGGGGAGTTGGCCGATTTACGACAAGACGGCGTTAAGCGCGGAGGGTGAGCGGTGAAGGTCCTCCCCGTAAAAAGCTCCTTCAAACGCCTCACCTCAACGCTCACCCGCCGCAACGCAATGATCCAGCCTTGGGAAGATCGGGCAAAATTATTGGCCTGCAATTACATAAAATTTATTGATGACGATTGATGTTAGTGGTTGTGGGCTCATCAACTGCTAAGGTCATTAGCCTCGCTATACTAATAAAGGCATATTATTATTATTATTATTATTATTATTATTATTATTATTATTATTATTATTATTATTATTATTATTATTATTATTATTATTATTATATTTTTTCCGTTAATCGGCCGACTAGGACCACGCATGCAAGCATCCTGCATTTACCGTGGCTCAGTTTTTATTTATTATCGCGGTGGCAGGTGCTTGCAACAACTTTTTGGGGGGACCAGCATTTTAGCTGGATCCGATTTTTATCCCCCACGGTTGTTAGCCCTGGGGGTATGGAAGATGAAATGATGATACGATGATAATGGGGGTGAAAGGACAACACATACAGACATACACAAATACATCCATGCCCGAGGCGGGACTCGAACCCGCGATCTTCTGGTCCGAAACCACTCCGGCACTACTGCCTTAGCGATCTCGGCCATCTGATCGGCTATTATTATTATTATTATTATTATTATTATTATTATTATTATTATTATTATTATTATTATTATTATTATTATTATTATTATTATTATTACTATTACTATTACTATTATTATTATTATTATTATTATTATTATTATTATTATTTATTCTCGTCGGTGTAGTGCATGTTTTTCCTCGCAATGTGGCGGTGTTCTTTTCCCACTGGATGGCGAGATATGGCGCCGACCTATAATCGGCGATTGTGTTTTTCCCCAGCAATGTATTTCCGACAAGCCGCACCGGCGGGGCACCGCCGCAGTCGGGACAAGCTCTGAGCTCTCGACCGGTCACCCGGCATTTGTGGTAGTGTAGGTTATGAAAGTGTATATGTGTGTAAATTAGAGGTGAGAATAGAACAAGGAAGAAGAAGTACATATCGCGCGTGGTCCGTGACCCGTTTGTAAGGGGTACTGCTCCGGCATTCGTCTGGTGTTGATCGAAGAAACCACAGAAAACTACCGATCAGAGCAGCTGGCCGTTTGAATTGTCCTCCAGCGGCCAATGACACATGTTTTACTTACGTTAATTAGATTTTATATGTTGATAACAAGATGATGCAAGAATCGGAAAACGAGCTAGAAATTGAAATGCTTATCTTAAGCAGTATCCGTGATAAGAGTGAGCTAAGAATGTCTAGTCAGAAATCAAAGGTTACTCGTATGACAATTCGAATTCGTAATCCAAAGAGGTCGTAAATAATACAAGGAACTAGGGTCAAGAAGAAGTTAACCAATTCAGTTACTTCTTTAAAAATATCTCTTTACTATACATAGATGAAGTGGACAAAACTATGAATGAACTTCTGGTGAGCAAAATCTACTATTAGTATCACAACTCCACAAAAACGTGTTTTGTTTTCTCTCAAATAAGCGACAGAGGATTTTTTCAGAAGACCTTTCTCTATAAGAAAATTATACGAGAAAATTTTCGGAAAGATATAACGGAATATGAAGTCTTTTCTTTTCATTTCGTGCTTGAATCATGAAGTTTGTGCAATAGTAAACAACTTTAATTTTTGTCCACGTTTTGAGTCTTTTAACCACCGTGCGTCCGAGGTGGGTGCTGGCTGGTGGTTGAGCGAGTTTCTTCATTAGCGCCGCGTCTTCGATCAATTCTGCCGCCCGTTCTGCGCGCGGGGCGGGGGAGTGGAGATGGAGGAACCGAGACCTTTGAATCGGAGGGCGTGGTGGAGGGTTGTGTAGTTCGGGCGGCTGTGAGTGATTGAAGATAGGATTGTGTGAACTGGTTAAGGGGCAGAGCATTCGCGGAAAGAGGGATGGAGGAGGAAGGAGTAATAGGAGGGGATGAGGAGGCCGAGTTCGAGATTCGGAAGACTTCATCAAGGTGGTTGTAGTTGACAGCTGGGACCATTTTAAACAAGCTGACGGAAGGAACAGAGTGAGAAAACGGAAATGTCATGGCGTGTTCACGACATATTTGGAAAATGGTCATTGGGTAAAAAGCCATTTGGTAAAGTAACATTACGGAAAATTGATTCAGGAAATAACAGGCAATACACAATTTTACTATTTTCTTTGCAGAATAGTGCATCATTTTTGGTGTCCTACAGTTGAATTTATTTCTTGAAACATTATTATAGCTTCAACGTGAGACTTAACCTCATTGTCGGTCCACTAGTGTTTTGATTTTCACCTCAAACCCAGAGAGACATTATGGTTTGAAGGCGTATATTCAATTTTGGTTTTCACACATATTGTTCAAAAACCTTGTAGGTAACTCTCTATTTTTACATCATATTAGTCCTGACTAAAGTTCAATAACATTTTACCAAAACTTGGGGTACATAATTTTAAATTTAATTGACTCTAGCTTCTTTTTAAAACGGTTCTAAATGCTGTACTTTCATTGCCTCACTTCACTAACTCTTTTTCTGTCCAATTAATTTGTGGTATTTATTTATTTGCTACATAAAAACTACAAATATATTTACGGCTAGGCACACACTAAACAAATATTATGGCAACGAATTGAGTAATTTAGATCCCGTATATGTTTTAATGCTTTCTATTCTTACATGGTTTTACAAAATACATAATATTGATGATCATTGATTTCTAATTGAACATTGTACTCTATTTACTTTCATGTTTCATTTGAGGCCATGAAAATATTGCGCTTCCACCTTCCCATCACATATTATTTTAAATGTTTTAAAAGCAGTTTTAAGCGGTTATTAATGCTATACTTTTTCTGCCTCAACTTATTTGTGGTATTTATTTGTCTGCAAATTACAGTAAAATTAACAAATCAATTTACGGTTAGGCACACTCTTAACAAATGTGAGATTTAATGATTTCGATTCTCCAATACATCTAAACACATCATATTGCAAATATACTACTTGATCATTGATATCTAATTGCTCATTGCACGCTATTTATTTTCATATTTCATCTGTGCGATTTGTGCGAGGACACGAAAACGTTTCGCTCCCGCCTCCCCATCCTCCTCTCCGCCTCCCTCTCCTTGACCTGGGGCCGCGCGGTTCCCCCCGCGGTCAGCCGATCGCCTATATTTTCCAGGCCCCTCTTTCTTTATGCAGATCCCCAGCGGCGGCGGCCGCCCTCATAAACAAGGCAGAGCTTCAGCTGCTCGATAGGGGGATTCCCCTATCTACAGGCCTCGATTTATTCGAGGGGCTAAGGGAAATTTACTCGAGCGCATTGACTTTCCTAGAGCAGTTTGTTTTCGACACATGCTTTCTTCATCCAGATCTCAACTCTTTCGCAAGCGGTCAATCCAAACATTCAATTGCAGGAATTAATAAAAGGACAATGCAGGAATTAATGAAAATAATAATTGTTAATAATATTCTATTAACTCATACTTACAATGCTTACCAAATTATTTAAGATAAACCGATTAAACGATTTCGTTTTTGTAGCTGCGCCCAACATATTGTAGCGATACAGATTTCGTCATACGTTTTGAAACGAAATTCAGCGGACTAAAAATTTAAACAAACAGACTCGGCCACCCTGAGTTCGACTGGGAAAGTAAACACATGGCCTCACGCGCGCAACCCCGCTTATCGGACAGCCGTTTGCGCCTCCGGCACATTAAAATAGTCGTTAAGAGGGACGGCGTTAACACATTGACGAGGAGGCGCACGTGGACGCCAGAACATCTGGTAAACCTCTAGATCGCCCGTTCTTTTTCGGGGAAACCCAAATCCATAATTCCAACGCCTGCCTTATGCAAGCGCGCCCGATGTTCTCGAAGAAATAAGAACAACATTGTGCACGTGCAGCTGGCACGGAGAGCGGAAAGTTCCATGTTTCCCTCGTCGCAATTGGTTGAAATTAATGCGCTGCGCCAGTACCTTTGGCCAATAGCAACGTGACTTTTCTAAGGAGCTGAAGCATACAAGAGAAACGGGTGGGGGTAAAAGTTGACCTAATACAATTTCAACTTACAAAAATGAGAAGACGCAGGGCAGTCGGGGGAGAAACTTCTCTGGGGGGGATATTCGTCGGTCAGAGGCAAGTGCGCCTCCGTTCAACTTACAAAATATCAGAAGGGCCAGAGCATCAGACGGGGCCAGATCATTTTAGACGCAGGGCAGTCGGGAGAGAAACTTCTCCTGGGGAGTAATTGTTTCATCGGGGAGAGACCAGTGTGTCTCAGTAAGACTTAGAAAACTTCAGTGCGAGCCTGAGCTTTGGGGCTGATAACAATTGGGAGAGAATTTCTCTGGGGGGGTATTATTCGTCGGTTAGAGGCAAGTGTTCCTCCAAAAGACTTATTAAAAGGGGCAAGACGCAGCGAGTAGACTGCAGCAGGGAGAGAAAATTCTCTGGGGGGTGTTATTCGTTGAAGTGAAGCGAACGTATCTGAAGGATTTCAAGACTTTTCAAAATTGTATTTGAGAAGGACACATAGTTATTTACTCCGTGCCTGAGGTCGGGAGAAAATCCCGACGATCTTCAAGAATCTACAAGAATCTGCCAGACAGCGCGGTCAGACTCCGTCGAGCGCCGCAGACGCCGTCGCTCCACTGGTGACGTCACGAGAGGGCCGCTCAGCTGTTGGAGAGGGGTGGTAACACCACCGCTGTGTTCCTGCCAAGGCCGCGACCGCCCCCTCTTGGTCTCCGCCGGGTCCGCCCCGGCCGCATAAAAGAACCGTTCCCAAGGCAGTATATAACCCAGGGCATTCACCCCTGTCAGACTTATGTAAACGCAGTGCCGCGCTATGGCACACTGATTTGTAATTTTTTATTATTATTATTACCATTGTAATGTTAAGGATAATTCTTTCTAGTTTTTTAAGCTTTACTGTGATGTCTAACATCTAATTTTCTTTTCTTTCTAACTAATCTCTTCATTTCTTTTTTTTTCTAATTTTTCAATTTACAAGTGTAACTTCCCTGGGGCATTTTAAATTATTTTGCCCAGGAATAAAAGTGATTTTTACCAGTGATCAAAGTGTTTGTCTCGTACTGCCTTTGTGTCTTGTCAACAATTCCTTCCATCACCGACTGAGCTACAACCGGCGCCGCTGACTGGGCGTTCTCTAACGAGACGACCGGTAAGTGTTACAATATTTGTTTAAGAACTATTTCCGTTTTGATACCGGGTTCTAAAGAAATATACGAAAACATGAATTTAATATTTAGAAAATATGTCTTTTCTTGATTGCTTCTTTCATGGCACGTAGAATAAAGTATTTACCGAGTGTTAACAGCATTTCTAATATGTTTAATGATGTTATTACATAAATATTTGTAGCGTTATCATAGTTTTCAAACTATGCAACGTAAAGAAATTATTGATAGGCAGATCATTTTATACAATTCTAGAAACCAGTCGTTTATAAAAACCTTTAAATATTAAAGTTCTACAATATTTAAATTGAAGTTTTAGTCCACTGTATATGAAATATTAAATCAATGAAGTAAAGGAAATCTTAATCATTGTATAATATCAGTATCATATTACTTAGTTATCATAAAATGGTTTATATAATGAAATTTCCATATTTTGAATGAAATTATAATATATCTAAAAGTGGATGACATCTTTTAAAGTTCATTTTACTTTGATCGTATACAAGGGATGTATCTTTACATGCGACATTGGGATATCTCAACTAATGAAATGACATTCAAAACTAAGGGAACCTTTTAAAAGTAGATGAAATAACTGAAGTCGTCTTTACCAACTTAAATTTATTGAGACAGCTTTCGACGGCTTTGACGTCATCAGTCTAAATATCCATAAACTATTTTTTTAAGTTAGATAATATAAAAGTGAAAAACGTACTCAAACTAAAATAAGTACATTTTAACAAAAATAAATTAAATTTCTCCTTCCACATTTTCCCCGTGGGAGCTTGTCATTTCCCTCCTCACAACTCTCGATCCTCACAACTCTCGATCCTCACAACTCTCGATCCTCACAACTCTCGATCCTCACAACTCTCGATCCTCACAACTCTCGATCCTCACAACTCTCGATCCTCACAACTCTCGATCCTCACAACTCTCGATCCTCACAACTCTCGATCCTCACAACTCTCGATCCTCACAACTCTCGATCCTCACAACTCTCGATCCTCACAACTCTCGATCCTCACAACTCTCGATCCTCACAACTCTCGATCCTCACAACTCTCGATCCTCACAACTCTCGATCCTCACAACTCTCGATCCTCACAACTCTCGATCCTCACAACTCTCGATCCTCACAACTCTCGATCCTCACAACTCTCGATCCTCACAACTCTCGATCCTCACAACTCTCGATCCTCACAACTCTCGATCCTCACAACTCTCGATCCTCACAACTCTCGATACTCCCAATCTTCTGATTTGAACCCTTTATCCTCCATAGCGTCCTTGATATATTTTTCCCATTCTAAAACTGATCTTCGTCTTCTTCAGGTGGTTGCCACTTCAAGATCTTATGTGGCCATCTGTTTTTCGATATTCCTTGAACATGTCCATACTATTGTAGTGCTCTGTTTTCCAAGGTCTCCTTTCAAGCTTTAAAATGGATAATGACTTTCTACGTTTGAGTAAAAGTAGAATTTTGCACTTGTAACCAAAATTATTTTTATTTATTTAAGAATTTAAAATATATATAAAATATAAATGTGATATTATTAAGAAATTTATAAGCATTGCGTATTACATAAAAAATAAACGAAAAAATTAATGTGGCCCCAATGTAATCTTCGAGTAAGAAGCTCCGTGCTCAACGGCGCATTTAAAATGCCAGCTTGCCTACCCACCCAACATTCGCCCGTCCTTACGTCTGTTAGAATCTTCGTCCGCTCGTACTCACCAGTTTCGCTTTCTAGCCCGCTTCCCTTGCCCGTTTGACTTCTGCCTACGTGCTTAGCTGTCAACCCTCCCGTCTGCCACGTTGCCTTCCTACCTAACCGCTCGCCAGCCCGTCAACCTGTCCATTTGTCAACCTGTCCATCTGACCACCCACCCAATTGCCCAACCTGTCCATCTACCCACCAACCAATTTCCCACCCGCCCATTTGCCCACCTGTCCAGCAGCTAACACGTCTATTTACCCACCTGGTCTTCTGCCCCCATCCAGACATCTGCAAATCCGTTCTTCCCCGAACCCGTCCGTCTGCCCGACTCGCGGCCCACCCATCCACTTATCCTTCCGTCCATCTGCACTTATTCCTGGTACCCTGCACACTCGCAAACCCGCCCTTCCTCCCACACGTTTGCTCACCTCGTAAACATATGCACTAAACAACTCACCCGTCCTCCAGCCAACCTACTTAGACGTCAATCTACATCTACGACTACATCGTCCGCTTTTCGCCGGTCATCTTGCCCGTCTGATCGTTACGTCCTGTCATCGTTACGTCCGTCCACTTTCCGCCCGCCAGCCGTCTAGCCGCCCAGCCCATCGCCTGCCTCATCACAGCAACCCGTTCACTCGCTCGCCCGCCAGCCGTCTAGCCGACCAGCCCATCGCCTGCCTCATCACAGCAACCCGTTCGCTCGCTCGCCCGCCAGCCATCTAGCCGACCAGCCCATCGCCTGCCTCATCACAGCAAAATGTTCGCTCGCTCGTCCGCCAGCCGTCTAGCCGACCAGCCCATCGCCTGCCTCATCACAGCAACCCGTTCGCTCGCTCGTCCGCCAGCCGTCTAGCCGACCAGCCCATCGCCTGCCTCATCACAGAAACCCGTTCACTCGCTCGTCCGCCAGCCGTCTAGCCGACCAGCCCATCGCCTCATCGCCTGCCTCATCACAGCAACCCGTTCGCTCGCTCGCCCGCCAGCCGTCTAGCCGCGCAGCCCATCGCCTGCCTCATCACAGCAACCCTTTCGCTCGCTCGTCCGCCAGCCGTCTAGCCGACCAGCCCATCGCCTGCCTCGTCACAGCAACCCGTTCGCTCGCTCGTCCGCCAGCCGTCTAGCCGACCAGCCCATCGCCTGCCTCATCACAGCAACCCGTTCGCTCGCTCGTCCGCCAGCCGTCTAGCCGACCAGCCCATCGCCTGCCTCGTCACAGCAACCCGTTCGCTCGCTCGTCCGCCAGCCGTCTAGCCGACCAGCCCATCGCCTGCCTCATCACAGCAACCCGTTCGCTCGCTCGTCCGCCAGCCGTCTAGCCGACCAGCCCATCGCCTCATCGCCTGCCTCATCACAGCAACCCGTTCGCTCGCTCGTCCACCAGCCGTCTAGCCGACCAGCCCATCGCCTGCCTCATCACAGCAACCCGTTCGCTCGCTCGCCCGCCAGCCGTCTAGCCGACCAGCCCATCGCCTGCCTCATCCCAGCAACCCGTTCGCTCGCTCGCCCGCCAGCGCGTGCCGCCGCGTAGTAATTCCGTCAGGCATCAATCAATGCGGCAGTCAGTGATGACGGCGGCGATGGCGCTCTCGACAAATGAGGCTGAAGGTTCACGAGCTCCCCGCGCGCGACCGGCACCGCTGCGGCCGCCGCCGACATCCCTGATGCCATGTTAAGCAGCCACCGCCCGGCCAGGACACACGACACACGACGCGCAAGCGGACGACGAGTGTTTATGGGCGACCGTCGATGAGACAATCTACGACAGCGCATGTACTGTGTTCAACGCTCTATGGTCTGAGACGTCAACTGCGAAATGTCATATACATATTTAAATATTTATATATTTAAATATTTAAATATTTAAATCCTGTGTTTAATCCAGTGCCTACAAAGAATTATAATTCAGTTAAAGAAATAACATGGGAGAGAAGAAGATAAATCATCAATGGATAATACGTTCATTTACTGTAACGAAGCAGTCCACTTTAACTACTTCACCTACAGTTCTAAATCACGTATTATTTTTAAAATAAACTACGGTTTAACACAGAGAGCTAATCATATATTTCTTGATAATATTCTGTACTAAGTTTATTTTATTACATACGATATCACTTCATTTATATCCATACGCTACCTCAGTCACATATTGTCTCTCCACCTAACCGCCATAGATTGTCTAAAATATAATAAAATGTCTTCTTTCGTTTTTCTAATAGTGATCAAAGCCATTATTAACATATACTGACATAATATAACAGTGATATAGTCTATATTAATATATACTTGTTTTTATTGCAAAATACTTTTAAACGTAAGTAACATCATTTCATTCTTTTAAAATTTGATAAACAAAAATTGGTTTACTGGTGATGCTCTCTGTACTTTTGGTAAATTTAATATTATTTAAATCTGCCGCCAAATTCGTTGATAATCTCTTTCCATTGTGTCTGATTCCTCATTTCAAACGACATTCTATATGAGACAGACAGGTTCAATACGATTATATGCCTTCCAATGACTCCACGGTTCACTTCTCCATTCTCCTGTAAGTTCCTTCATTACGTAACACTACTACGCGGACAAATATCACCAGGTCGAGGGTAAAAGAATAGCTATCCCCTTCTCGATTTCCCCCACGAGTAGCTTCACCACTTCGCAAAAATAAGTCCATAAAGAAAATTCCAAGACGCTCACTTCGCGCCTTCCTCTCTCCATAAAGCGCAATGGGGCGTGCGTGGGGGGAGGGGGGCGAGTGGCCTGCCACGCGGTTCAGTGCGGGTCGTATCGATTCTCTCTGAATGTTGAACGAGGCAATTTGGTGGTAGAATTTTGTCGTTTTGTTGGGAGAAAAAACTTCATACCACGTGACAACCAGCAGCGGTGATTTCGTTTAAATGACACAGTTTATCTGTATCCGATATTAAAATGAGAAATTAAATCTAATTCTAAAATAAAATTTACTTAATTGACTGATGTAGAGTCTAGGGTTTTCAGAAAAGTTCAAAACTTTGAAATGGATTTTAGTTATAGTACTTATAACATAAGTATCCCGAGATTTTTGTTCAATTAGGAAGTTCAAACACAAAATTTTAACAATATGAATTACGTTTAAGCACTTCATACTCAGACATTTTTAGATTATCTTTTCATTATAAAATAAAGCTAGGAATGTGACCGTAATTCCAACTTACTCCAATATTTGAAGCTCTTTGCAGTTCATTTAAACTATGAGTAATGATAGGTGTTCTATATACTTATTCTATTATTAAATTATAAATTACTATTGTGTAAGTTATAAATTAAGTTATAAATTTTATCGTGAAGTACAAAAAGATTACAATTTTTTATCCACAAAATAACATGAAAGTAATCGACTTACATACATAATTCGATCGTGCATAATTTATTTCACACTTTAAGAGCAATAAAATGTATATATTTTTACAAAAATATACAAAACATTAAGAGAACATAAGTTGACCGTAAAAATTAATTTTTACTGCTTAACGTAAAGGGCGAGTGTAAAGATTATATTTAATTTCTCATGCAAAATACACGTATTATTCTTTGGGAATAAAAATGTATTTTGAGTGAATATGAACGATGTATTGAATCAAAGAATCGTAACGAAATTCTTCACAAGCAAAATCCGCCTAGCGAACACCTGAAGGCAAGCACAGCGCAAAAAGCGCTACCCGGCGCGACACGCCCTGGCGTGAAACAGGCGATTCCTCACGGAACAAACACATCCACTCTCGAAAATAAGTTCGTAAAGAAAATTCCGCAACTTCCTGCCGCCGCTGTTAGTTCATATAAAGAAGAAAGGCGGGCGGGCGGGCAGGCGCGCTTCCTTCCGCACCGGGGGCGGCGGTAGACGCAGCGCCGGAGGCACCTAGTCGAGCGGTCGGAGGCAGCAGAGGCGAAGAAGCTTTTACGCGTCTGTCAAATAGTACTAGCGATGACGCTGATAAAACAATGCGTCACCTAGTTATTTCTCTCACGGAAAAATATAAATATTTTAAATCGAATTAGAGTTGTGGAGGTGAAGTACAATCTATGCCCAATTTATTGGCCATTAAAAAATTATCTTGTAGTATCTATTTGCAACAGCAAACAACCTACAAATGTTGGCACTTCTCTCTTAGTTCCAGCTAGAACTTGTAATATTAAAGAAAGTCAGTTATATTAGACTCGAAATATACAAGTTGTTATAAACATATGAGCAATTCAAAAATTCAAATTTTTACAAGGTTAATTCCACAAACAACAAAAATTCGGTGCGACAATTCAAAAAGAACAGCATTAATGATTATTTATATTGCGAAATTGTAAGCAGTGAAATGAAGAATCGGTTGCGAGTAAATTACAAATATCGTAAATCGGCTAACAAGTGATGGAAGATACTCGGGGCCGAAAGAGTTTTCTTGGTTCAAACACCTAGTTAGTTTACGAAGATTGGGCTAGAGAGTTTCATTACTCATGTTCAGACACGGAAATGACACTCAAACTAAACCAACAATGTGTATAGAGATTGACACATTGTTACGAGTTGTGAAACAGTGAGAAAAGGGTAAAGGTTCAGAGACTCTTTTTGACAGATCGCAGTATCCAAGTGGAACTGGCTGAAGTCGCGAGTGGCACCGTTGAACATCATTGGGAGCACAGTGCCCGGCCGAAGAGGCGAAGGCAGCGGGAGCGCCCCGAGGTTCAGCCGCCGCGGAAGATGATCTACGCCGCGTCGCGTCGCGTCGCTTCCCTTACACATATTTCCGCGTGTTCATCAGCGCCGGCGCGACGCGGTGCTCCGGGGGGCCGTAGCTCCCGCTTTGCAGCGCCGCCCCGCTGTCTCCATCGCTCCTGCTTACGGAAGCAGGCGCCGCCAGGGACCGGCGCGGGGGAGCAGGGAGCCAAAGTGGCAGGGGAGACGGAGCAGGCGAGGGCGGCGAGGGCGGCGAGGGCGGCGAGGGCGGCGAGGGCGGCGAGGGCGGCGAGGGCGGCGAGGGCGGCGAGGGCGGCGAGGGCGGCGAGGGCGGCGAGGGCGGCGAGGGCGGCGAGGGCGGCGAGGGCGGCGAGGGCGGCGAGGGCGGCGAGGGCGGCGAGGGCGGCGAGGGCGGCGAGGGCGGCGAGGGCGGCGAGGGCGGCGAGGGCGGCGAGGGCGGCGAGGGCGGCGAGGGCGGCGAGGGCGGCAAGGGCGGCGAGGGCGGCGAGAGCGGCGAGGGCGGCGAGAGCGGCGAGGGCGGCGAGGGCGGCGAGGGCGGCGAGGGCGGAGAGGGCGGCGAGGGCGGCGAGGGCGGGTTTTCTGTTCGATTGATTGATTAATGATTCCAGGCGCGGCAACTCCTAAGGACATTCTTCCCGTATGTGTAGTTCAATATTTTTTCCTGATCAGGAGGTGATCTTCCCCCGTTCGGTGATGAGATCCGGCGCCGGCCTATCGTCGGCTAGAGGGGTTTTCCCCTACAAGGTATCTTTCACCAGCGGGCACCGACCCAGCCGAGACCAGCTCTAAGCTCCTGAGCGGTCTCCCGGCATGTGTGGTAGTGAAGTGCATGCAACTGTACGTGTGTGTAAAAGGGGGTAGTATAGGACAAGGAATGGGAAAGAAAGACCGCTCGCGGACCGTGGCCCATTTGTTTGGGTACTGCTTCGGCATTCGTCTGGTATTGAAAGGAGAAATCACAGAAAATTACCGATCAGAGCAGCCGGCTGCCAGAATTATCCTTCAGACTGCCACAGAACTCCACCTAGCTATCTAGCGAATCTCAAAAAATCCTGCTCGAACCAAGGACCTCCCTCCGATCAGAGGCACTGTAGTGACATGTCCTGACCCACCTCTTCTGGCGTGACGAGAGTGGAGAGGACGCCAATGTTGGCAAGAGTGTAATTTGGTTTAACTTATTTGGTGTAATCCAATGTACTAACACATAAATGGAAGAACTGGTGAAGGGAGAACATGAACAAAGTGTTCTATTCATATTCACTGAATATGAAAACAATCTGTCGAAATCAAGATCTGCAGCATTCTAATTCGAACTTGCAATAAGACCTAATCACAGAGGGCGGGGGAATTGGTGCGAGGATATTTACCCTTAAAAAGTGTATCTCCGAGGGCGCTGAAGGCGGCGAGGGCCAAGAGGGCGCAGAGGGCGCCGGTGTCGGAGGGACAACGTTAGAAGCGCATTCATAGTGCCTTTAGCGCGGCGAAGGACAATGCCCAGTCTATCGAAGTTGTCTGCCCTGCGCATCGCCCGAGTGAATGCAATATGTTAGGCAACCCGCTTGACATTGCAGTTTGGCGGATTGCGTCATTCTCTTCCTTGCGTCAGATGGGACAGGGGTCGGTGAATACTATAATAAAAGATAACGAAAGTTATACTTTCAACATTGTAATGGCAATCAATTGTAGGCATTCTAATGACATTTTAAGTGGACTATTCGGCATAAAGGGCAGCGAAGGGGCGCCAACGTAAATACTTAGTACACACTACGTTACGTACAGCGCTAAAATTTACAAGGGTTAATCGGTTTGATTCAATGTACAACACTCTTATCGGAATTGAACTATTACGTTTATTAAAATAACTTCATAAAATTGTTCCATCTATTAAGGCGATTAGTTGGAGGGAGTCAAACGAATACCCGATTTTCTGTTTTTCTCGGAATAATGTAGTTTCAAAAACTGGAGTATGTTTCTAAATTATTGCATATTGCAACTCCAAAAAGTAGCTTAACAATTTAAAATACAGCGCAACCTTGAGTTAGTTAGCCCTTTTCCAGGTATCGTCAAGTTGTTTGAAATACTATCGGGCACCATAGAATAGTTGTGGCTTACAGAGCTTGGGAAGCCTGTCTCAGAGTTTTAACTGAAGAATTCCAAGAGGAAACAAGAACACGAATTTTGGAAAGAATAACACCAATAAAGTTTCTTAAATAAAGGGAAACCTGAATAAGTCCTTCATTAAAGAAAATTAGTTTTTTCCATGAATAATGTTTATTAGCGCATTTACAGTTTTCTCGTAAACTGTGAATGAAATACATAACAAATTCATACAGACCGTATGATACCAGCAAAAAGGATATTGTTATCTGGAATTTGTAGAAAACATCGTGTCTACCTGTAGATGTGCTAGTAAAATGTGATGTGCCATGCTAGTAAAATGTGATGATATTTCCATTTCTAATGACGATAATATCATAAACCCCGCTCCACTTCCTACTAAATAATTTTAAAGGAAAAATAAACTTCCCTTTGAATATTTGCTTCTTCGAGTTACATCCTTCTCTGAAAGCTTCTTTCCAAAATTACACACTATGCCATTCAAGACTTACTCTTATACTTTGACTATTTAAAACCAGAGATGAGGAAAATGAAAAAAACGAACGATCACAATTGTGAGGTTACATCTGAAAATGAATGGGCTCTCTTTCATAACTCCACGAAATTAATGTAAATCGTATCAATATCTTGTGAAAATGGGACCGCACGATCTCTAAGTCTCTTACCTCTAAAACTACCGAGCATCAGAATCACCTACAACGCCAACATGCCGTCATTATGTCCCAAGCATTTATCGTGCAATTTTAGGAATTTAAATGGGCGAATTATGTAAACTTTTAATATTTTATAAATGATATAAACTGTTGACGCTGCGAAAATAGCTGAATGAGGCTGGGAGAGCAGAGCATTGTTGTTGAAAAATGAAAATAACAGTGGAACATCGCCTCTTCCATCGCAGTAGTTCTTTCGTCAGACAAGAATGTTCTGGAAAATAAACGACACACAATTTAAAGATATTGTTACTTGGCGAAAGAAACAAAGAGTATAGAAGTTGTCACAGCTACCTCTGCCCAAACTAAAACTGCGCCTTCCTTACGAATTTCGTGGCCTTCAACTACGTATTTCAATTACATGTAGTGCCTGGCACATCCTGGTCGAATCCTGAAGACGCTCCAGCTCCAACACGCCTTTACACAGCCTTCCGCAGTGACCTTGTCGTAACAAGGCGACAAGCCGTCTGCGATAGAATTCTCAGTATTTGTCCCCGCCAAGTACACGCGGCCGTGCTGCGAAGATCCTTCCCAGGAGCTGGTGCGATCTTTCGGTGACGCTCCGCACTAATAGAACAGTTGACATCGAATTCAAGGAACTTGCACGACGAAATGAATGTTTGGAACCCCAGAGAAGAAATTCTCGCGGTTTTTTGGAGAAAATTAAGACTATCTCGAAGGCGCCAAGTTTAAAATGCATGGTCTTTTCCTTTGAAAAGCCTTCAAAGAACATCAAACGCCCTGTTAACGAAGCCAAGGCGCCAAATTCGAAGTAATTTGGCCGGCAATGTGTCAACATTATTCCCGCCCCCGAAAGGCATCGAACCCGGTTACGAGTCGTAGGACCAGGACGCTGTAGAACTGACTGTCACTTTCGACGAGCAGCGAATTATGCCATCCTGCTTCGAATGTACTTGAATAAGCCGCGAGTTGCAGGGTGTTAATATTTTCTAGCCTTATGAGTATTCACACGGTCGGCCGAAATGGAATTTGAAAGCAATGTCTTGACGAGGGTGTCGAATGCGTTTTTGTGAAATGTTTGTTTTCGAAAGGCGAGATTAAAGAAACTGCGATATAAAAAGTCGGTGTTAACATGACCCGAGTGCAATAAGTAATGAACGAATGGGGTACCGGGCGGTGCCTTGGTAATTCGATAGAGAAAAACAACAACAATAAAACAAAGCAAAAGGACTAAGAATGAACGAAACAAAACACGGTTTTCTTGCGAACGAATGGCACGAATAACATCTTTCTGAGTGCTGTTCCAAATTGACCGTGCCAATTCAAAGACAAATAAGAGAATGTAAAAAACAAAAACAAAAAAACAACGAGTTAAGATATAATTATTGTAGCTCGTATCACTGAGTGGATTCACGAGTCTGAAATTCAAAACAAAACAAATATCGTTTGGCGCTGTGAACTCCCCAAACGCACAAGAGACCAAATTATTAAGATTAAGATTAAGAATAGGTAAAACAAATGCATTGGTCGATGCTTCAAGGCACCATAAAAATAAAAAAATAAAAACGGTTCGATTTCTGGGCGACGTGTGTCGACAATACGAATGAATAATCAAATAGAAAGGACGAACTCACTACCTAGTGTTGTAATCGATGCAATTTTGTATGTGTGCGTTTTATTACAATGCAACTTCTGTCGTCACCACTCTTGCCCACAGTCCAGGGCGCCTAGAGCATGTTATTTTCAAAGGTTTCCCAATTTGGACGTTTTCTTGGCTGGATATTTAAAGAATCCTACCAGCAGATAACGATAGACCTAATTTTGATTAAAATGATTGGGCGTGTCATTTTAATTCCGAAAGTGAAGAGTCGTAAACGCCCTGTTGGGGTGGGTGGTGAGCTTCAAGTTGGCACTGCAAACAGTGTTTTTAGCTAATCCTGTTTTAATCACATGAATTAACAAGAAAAAATGACAACTAGAATCGGGGGTGGCTCGGGTAGTTTCAGGTCCCCGGGAGCGCCAAGGCCCGTGGCAATATCTAAGAATCGATATTGTTCCCTGAGGGAAAATGCTAGCTATGTCATTACAGCTCCTTTGGTAAGATACATAGTTTCTGTACCGGCCTCGTAGTCGTGCCCGAAGCTGTTTTGACCTGAACTGTTCTAACATTTCCTGCGGAGTCAGGAAAAGTCTGAATAATTACTCCAATTTTCCATAAGGGTGGCGGAGAATCTTCAATTAGAATGACTAGATCACCTTTTTCCAAATTCGGAGAGGCAGATTTCCATTTTGTGCGAGCTTGTAGTGAGGTATGATAGTTTCTAGTCCAGAATTTCCAAATGCTGTTTAATTGCTTTTTGACAGTGTGATAACGTCGAGGTGTCGATAACTCCTGCTTTGATTCTTGATCGAAAGCCAGTGAGTTGAGTGAGTGTCCATATATTAAATGATTTGGAGTTATTATAAAGGCTTCGGTGTCCTTTTCAGAGTGAACCATTAAAGGCCGTGAGTTTAATATGTGTTCTATCTGTGCCAGCAAGGTGCGCAATTCAGAGAGTGAAATACAGTTTTGCCCAAGAGAGCGTTTTAGGTGGTGTTTTAAAGAGCCTACAGCTGCTTCTGCCAGGCCATTACGAAAGGGAGAGCGTGGTGGGCAGAACCGCCATTCTACTCCATGTACAGCGAGGAAATTTTTGAGAATTGAGTATTCCTGCTGCGTGGTAAATATCTTTGATAGCTCAACCAACTGGTTTTTTGCTTTGACAAAGGTTTTAGCATTATCGCTATAAATAATCCTGGGGAAGCCACTGCGAGACCCGAATCTTTTCAGTGCCGCTATAAATTCATTTGTAGTCAGGTTCTCCACTATGTCTAAGTGGATGGCTTTAGTGGCATGGCAAATGAATACCACGACCCAAGATTTACACCGTGCCCTGCACCTACCAATGACCGGCTTTGTTAGAAATGGTCCGCAGTAATCGACTGATGTAAATTCCCATGGTTTTGATTGTGTGGTTCGTGAAGCAGGAAGCCCACTCATCACTTGTGAGGCTGGCCTGGCCCGCCATCTAATACAAGGCAAGCAATAATGTATAACGCTATTTACTATTCTTCGAATTGAAGGAATCCAAAATCTTTGTCTAATTATTGACACCGTCAACTGACATCCTGCATGCAAGTAAGTTAGGTGAATCATGTTAACGAGGGCTCTTGTAAAGGCATGGTCGCGAGGAAGTATTATTTGGTGTTTTACCTCCTGGGACATCAAAGAATGTCCCAATCTACCACCTACTCTAATGATGCCATCCTTGTCCATAAAAGGATGAAGATTTAAAATTTTTGAGTTTTTCGCAATGTGGTTTTTATTGGATAGAGCAGCATATTCAGCAGAAAAGGATTCTTTCTTTACGATCAATAGAAGGGCTTTACGTAGCTCCGTTGTAGAGAGAGGACCTGTTTTCCTAGGCAGTAACAAGGTCCTGCATCTACACTGATGGATAAATCGACAGCAATAAGCTGTTATTCGCAGCAACTTGTGATAAGAGTTGAACTTTCTGATAAGCTCCAATAAGATATGCTTCTCTTCCGCACGTGTGGTGGTAAGAAAGGTTTGTGAATGAAGTAGTAATTGTACGTTACCACTTTCAGCGACCTCAGGTACAGAGTTCCACTGAGAAAATGGCTGGATCATCCATTCTGGACCGTGAAACCATCTGTTGTTAGAAGCCAGAGCTCTGGCAGTGACCCCCCGCGATATGAGATCAGCTGGGTTATCCTTGGAAGAAATGTGTAACCAATCCTCCACCTGGGAACACTTTCTAATTGCAGAAATTCTGTTGGCAATGAAAGCATCCGATTTATTAGGACCATGTTGTATCCAATGCAGTACCACAGTGCTGTCTGTAAATAAATATACAGAGTTGATCTTACAAATTAAAGACACAGCATTGTAAATCTTCATCATGAATTTGGCTAGTAAAACTGCCCCACACAACTCGAGACGAGGAATAGTGGTGCCAGCTAAAGGTGCAAGCTTTGATTTTGATGCCATGAGGGCACTTGCCCTTGCTCCGTGTAGATTTTCACTGATCACATACACACAACAGCCATATGCTTTTAGGGAGGCATCCGCAAACCCTGTCAGAATTACACTGCTCACCCCACTGCATGTCACCTTTCTAGGAAATATCAGATTTGTTAATAATGGTACCTCTGTCAATAATGTTTCCCACTGAATGACCAAATCTCGAGGTAGACGGGCATCCCAGTTCAGCTTATGCTCCCATAACAACTGCAAAAATATTTTAAATCTGATTGTCACAGGAGTGACTAGACCCAGAGGGTCGTATATCGACGCTATTATGTGTAGCACTTTCCTCTTAGTCCAACCGCCACAGTCACCCATAGGTTGGATAATAACGTTGTGAGCTAGATGCAAGGTATCATTTCCTGAATGCCAAGCAAGACCTAATATTTTGGCTGCTTGGTCCGAACCCAATGCAACCAGATCTTCCCCAGGGGATTCTCCTAGCAAAGTATTTATCATAGAGTCATCATTGCTTCTAATTTTTCTTAATTTAAAATGTGCCTCTAAAAGCAGATCTGATATTTGTTTAAACAAATGAATTGCCTTAGGTGCAGATTCTGCACCATGCAATAAGTCATCTACATAGAAGGAATTGGTAATAGCAAGGGCTGCTTCTGGAAAGGAAGCTTCATTATCAATAGCAATCTGTTTTAAGCATCGTGTTGCTAAAAATGCAGAAGATGCAAGGCCATAAGTGACAGTCTTTAATTTATAAGATTTCAGAGGAGCTGAAGACTGCTCCCTCCAGAGAATTTTTTGATAATTAGTATGTTCTTCATTTAATCGAACCATGCGGTACATTTTTTCAATGTCAGCCGCAAAGGCACAATTGAAGATTCTAAATCTTAGAAGTATATCAATTAATTCAGGTTGCACGTTTGGGCCAGCCCAGAGGATATCGTTTAAACTGTGCCCAGAAGTGGTTTTCACCGAAGCGTGAAAAACAATTCTTAATTTGGTGGTAAGTGAATTAGGATTTTGCACACAGAAGTGTGGAATGTAATTACTTACTACACCCCTTGCATCCCTACATTCCTCGGCGTGCCCGAGAGCAATGTATTATCTCATAAATTTTATATAATCTCCCTTGAGTTTTTTATCCTTTTGAAATCTATGTTCTAAAGACAGCATAAATTGCTTTGCCAGGTGGTATGATCTTCCTAATACCCCGGGGTCTGCTTTAAAAGGCAATGATACGGAGAACTGACCACTAGGTAGCCTTCGGGTTGTGGCTATAAAATGAGCTTCAGTGGGGTGAATTGAGTCCTCAGAATCTGAAGTGGGTAGAAATTCATTTTTATCAGTTTCGTTCCAGATTCTTTGCATATCAAATTCCTTATTACACGTCAGTGCATCCTGTTCTTCCAGGAGGAAGAAACACTTTGTTTTACTCTCTAGCGTGCATTCATTGATTTGAACTGTACCTGCTATTACTGAACCTAGCAGTGTATCCAAAATAGCAGGGATGTCATTAGGCAGTGAGATTTTAGCCTTGAAAACTTCAAAGAACACTGAAGAGTTTAATAACATATCAATCTTGTTTGGCAAATGGAAGGTGTCATCTGCAAGCCTAAGTTGTTTTGGAATTTTTAACTTTGATAAGTCAATAGGGATTTGAGGCAATTTTGATGAAATAGACGGAACTATTAAACATTGTACCCCGGTTTGCCAATCATTAAAACGGGATTTAATGGTTACGTTTACTTTTCCATTTGATCCTGATTTCAAATAATTAACTGAATGTACCAAGTAGTTACATTTTGTTCTTTGAATATTTAGTAATTGTACAAGGGCTTCTGTTATAAAACAAATTTCACTGCCTGAGTCTAACAAAGCTCTGACTGGTATATGATTACCCGTTTTGTCAGCGACTAAAATTATAGCCGTTGGCAACAAGGCCCGAAATTTCTTTGTTTCACTAAAGGCCATATGAGAGAAGACTTTCTCAGCCTCTTCTGCTTCTGCGCTAACCACAGAGCATCCTCCTTCATCTGGGGAAGATTGAGATTGTACCTTAATAATATTTCCTACATCCGTTTTTGAGGTTATGTTTGAATTCATTGCCTGTTTCCTGTGATTTGGGTCATGCAACAGAGAATGATGTTTCATATTACACGTTCTGCACCTCATTTTACTACAGGGGTGTTCTTTGACTGCTTTGAGCAAACAATTCATGCATAAGGAATGTTTACGACACACCTGTAATCTTTCTTGCACGGTCAACTGATGAAATTGCACGCACTTGAATAACGGGTGTTTTCCAGGACACAAGATGCACTGACTGGAATCGCATACACTTATAGCAAACGCTCTGGGATTAGGTGCTGCCTGGTGAGGTTTTCCAACTGAAACAGAATTTGATTGTGATTTCTGAGAAATGTCTTCGTTAGATTCCAACGCATTTGCCCTATGGTTTAAGAAATCTACTAATTCTTGCAATCCTGGCATTCTCCTAGCCGAATCCTTGCTAAGGTACCATGATTCTCTAGTTTTAAAGTCTAGTTTAGAAAGTATTAAATGTTGCAAAATTATTTCACTCAAATCTACGTCGAGTGATATCGATTTCAGTCCACACCAATTTGTGGAAATTTGAGAAATGAACTGTTTAAGAGAAGAAGAACCACTTTTTGTTTGGGGCAAATTGAGCAAAGCTTTAATATGGGTGTCTATTATTTTGGTTTTGTTTGAGTATCTATCAACTAATAATTCCCAAGCCTTATAAAAGTTATCACCTGACACATTCAAAGCGCTGACAAGCATAAAAGGTTCCCCTTTTAAATGCGAAAGCAGATGCATATATTATATTTTTCAATAGGGCTCAGTGAATGATTTTCCACTACTGCGGTTAAGAAGATATCATGAAATTGCATGAACTGATCGTACATCCCTGAGAAAGTAGGCAATTTCACATGTGGTAAGCATCCCATAGGACTAGGCTTAACGACATGTGTTTTTTCTGATAATTTGGCCAATTCAGAACGACATTGGCTTTTAAATTGCATGTATCTGCTTTCCAAGTTCTCAAATGAGGGGGTTAAATCATCTAAAAATTCTTGATTAATAGCTTCGTCCACTGTAACTCTAATATCCTTCCACAATTCCTCACCCCTGTCCAAGAAACATTCTAAATTTGGTTTGCTTATATCTGAGAGAGAATTAAAATTCTCTTCGATTCTTGCCAATGCTGAATCTAAATATACCCATTTAGAAAAAATCTGACGTCTTTTAACAGGCATTTTGGACTTACAGCTTATGAAGTGCTTAAGCTATGCAAAAATCACTGATTTGTGGTTTCTCTAGACAAAACAAAGTTAGATATTTGAAAGAACCACTATTAACCTATGCACACAACTGAACGTGTCACTTATAACTTCACAATTATTATACTTAATCACTACTTAAAGAAAAAACACAAAATCACAAAGATAAGACTTTTTCAAGCACACCACCACAACTTATTGTTCCCGGGTTTCGGCACCATTGTTGACGCTGCGAAAATAGCTGAATGAGGCTGGGAGAGCAGAGCATTGTTGTTGAAAAATGAAAATAACAGTGGAACATCGCCTCTTCCATCGCAGTAGTTCTTTCGTCAGACAAGAATGTTCTGGAAAATAAACGACACACAATTTAAAGATATTGTTACTTGGCGAAAGAAACAAAGAGTATAGAAGTTGTCACAGCTACCTCTGCCCAAACTAAAACTGCGCCTTCCTTACGAATTTCGTGGCCTTCAACTACGTATTTCAATTACATGTAGTGCCTGGCACATCCTGGTCGAATCCTGAAGACGCTCCAGCTCCAACACGCCTTTACACAGCCTTCCGCAGTGACCTTGTCGTAACAAGGCGACAAGCCGTCTGCGATAGAATTCTCAGTATTTGTCCCCGCCAAGTACACGCGGCCGTGCTGCGAAGATCCTTCCCAGGAGCTGGTGCGATCTTTCGGTGACGCTCCGCACTAATAGAACAGTTGACATCGAATTCAAGGAACTTGCACGACGAAATGAATGTTTGGAACCCCAGAGAAGAAATTCTCGCGGTTTTTTGGAGAAAATTAAGACTATCTCGAAGGCGCCAAGTTTAAAATGCATGGTCTTTTCCTTTGAAAAGCCTTCAAAGAACATCAAACGCCCTGTTAACGAAGCCAAGGCGCCAAATTCGAAGTAATTTGGCCGGCAATGTATCAACATAAACTTTCAACATATTTCACACATTACACTAATCGCAATAACGGATTGTTTACAATAATTCAAATTTAAAATAAACTCAAAAACTGGATAAAAACGCTTACATATATTTTGACGGCATCTACTGTAATGGCCACACACGTGTCACATTTCATACTCTCGCCTAGGCATCTACATCTGTCTCAGTTTTTTGTCCTGCCTTCTTAAACCTATCTTGGCTTGTTCTCACATTGATTAATTGATTGATTAGGGATTCTGGGTGCGTCATCGGCTCAAGTAATTATTCCCGCAAGTGTGGTGAATGTTTTTTATTGATGGAGGTAGCGGTGGTCTTCCTGGCTGGATGGTGAAATCTGGCGTCCACCTACCGTCGGCAAGCGGGCTTTTCCCCAATCAGTTATCTCCCACCAAATGCGCACCACCGCCGCTGGATCAAGCCCAATGCTCCCGGCTGGTCTCCCTGCATGTGTGGTGTAGTGCATGTAAGTGTGTGTGTAAGGAGTGAGAATTGGACAAGAAACGGGAAGGAAATATCGCGTGCTGTCCGTGGCCCATTTGGTAGGGAACTGCTCCGGTATTTACCGGGTATAGATAAAAAAACACGGAAAACTACAGATCGGACCAGCCGGCCGTTTGAATTATCCTCTAGACAGAATTCAACCTAGCTCTCTAGCTGGTGTCGAAAATCCTGCCACAACGGGATTGCAACGGAGAACCTCCGTGTCAGAGGCACTGCAGAAACATCAATCGATGCTCAGAGCCACCTCTTCCATTTATTATTACATCCTTCATCCATTTTCTCGTATTCAAATGCAAAATTACTTGTATTTACACATTCAAAATATTTTTCTAAGCATCGATTATTATTTCATCAACAACCCAAGGATTTATTGCTTCTAAAACAAATAGGTTTGGAAATAATTGAGTTGGCCATGTCTTACAATCGTTTTACGTCATGTAATAATATCATCTGAGTAAGAATATTTACACTATTGATCGAAATACAGCTGTTGCAGATCACCTTGCCTGGCGGATACTAATGTATGGTAACATTGTCTTAGAATCAGAACTTTTTTAGTGTGAATGTGATACCTGCAGATCGTCATTTTTGCGCGTATATAACTAAATTACCAGAAAAAAATTGATCATTGCGAGAACTACCACCGTTCTAAATTGTGGTATATTGCATTTAAACGCGATAAAGAAAATGTCAGTTTCATTCAATGAAAATGGAAGCTGCGAGAAATGATAAACTTCGCGAATGGTCCTCTTTCATCTATTGCATTGTATCGTAAGAAAAAAAACAACGGTAAAACTTCATTTCACTGGCTATGAATATAGCCACTTAAAAAAGTCAAACGTAGTAGGAAAAGGCTCCAAAGACAGCATCCGTGATGCCTCGGAAGTCAATACGTTATTTGAAGCCAGACCGACAGAACGAATCTGACCTCTGCAATTACGCAAGCCGTCAATTTAAGGAATATTGGGTGTTTAAAGTAGAGTATACTATAAAACAACTTAGTTTTATGACAGTTTTTGAAAATTTTATCTTTCCAGCATTCATTATAAGTCACAAGATTTCAGTGCCCTACTCTTCACTTTTGTAAAAAAAAAACAATCATTGAATACGACCTAGTCATCAAAATAAAGGCATCTGGCGTTCTAGTATCAATAGCTTTTGAGTAAAGTTGTAAGATGAACGCTGCAAAACGAATTAAATAAAATATAGGCAGAAAACAATAAAAAATACATGCATCAGAAAATCTTCTTTTTAAAATAGCAGAAGGTATCAAAGCACAGGAAGAGCTATAGAAAGGGAGCGAATGATAAATGATAACGTTACATTTTCTTACAGCCTGCAACGCTAAATCATGTCAGTTTTATATTCTCGGAGCCGAATACATCACGAATACTAGTAATAAGCATAAGGAATCAGAGGAAACTTCTCAAGAACATGGCAATAAAGAATTAAGGAAATTTATGTAGGCCACGCTTTTCACAGCCATTCACATATTTTGCAGAAGAAACGCAGATGAAAAGTCCAGAAGACCCGGCCGCCTTTGGGAGCGCACGCATTCATCGTCCCGCGCAGAAAAAATCACTTTAACGGCGTCCTCTGGCGCGCGCGCGCCACGCCCACCCCAGACGACCACCCCATCACCCGCCCTCGCACCCTGCCTGCCTCGCCTGCTTCGTACGAACTACCCGGCCACACTGACCGTCTTGTTCACTCCACCCCCCCGCAGGCCCTCACGCCCTCTTCCTCCCAACGCCCGCTCGTCCGACGGCCACCCCTTTCACGGCCTGCCCGTCCCCAGGCCACCTTCCTCCCCGTGCCCGCCCGACTCCACGCCCGCGCGGCCCCACGCCAGCCCGTCCCCACGTCCGCCCGTCCCCACGCCAGCCCGTCCCCACGCCCACCCGTCCCCACGCCCACCCGTCCCCACGCCCACCCGTCCCCACGCCCACCCGTCCCCACGTCGGTCCTTCCCCACTCCCGCCCGGCCCCACCCTCTCCGTCCTCACGCCCGAAATCCCCCACCCTCGCCATCCTCACGCCCGCCCGTTCCCACGCCCGCACGCCCCCAAATCCGCACGTCTCAAATCCGCACGCCCCACGATCACCCGTCCCCACGTTTGCCCGTCTGCACGCCCGCACGCCCCCACGCCCGCACGCTCCCACGCCCTTCTCCCGCTCTTGTCTGCCCCGCCTGCTCCATACGCACTGCCTGTTCCTCATGCCCACCCCCATGGTCGCCCCGCACCCATCTCCACTCACCTTGCCTGCCACCCACACCACTCTGACTTGCTTGCTCCGCACGCCCTGCCCATTCCATCAACCTGGCCAACTTCGCCCGCTCCCGACGACACAGAACGTTCCCCACCTCCATTGCGATCCGCTTCCCGCCTCCAGTTCCTTTGACAGCACTAGAACAACTAAACAATGTTCATGGTGGAAGATTCTTGAGAGACGAGTTTTAAAAGATCGTTCTAAATTTTACAGATATAATAAATGATTATATAAATTTAAGCGGACTATCAGTGAAAGGTTAGCAGCATGGAATCGACGCAAAGATTCTGATGGGGCGGAAGAGCGTAGGTGAATGTCAGAGGGAGTTTTTTGAGAAAGCCGTCGGCAGTGGATGGCAGCCGCGGAGGCTGCGGAGGGGAAACCGGCGAAAGAAGCGCGGGAGTCGTTGTTGCCGTAAAAGTCGGCGGGCGAGCGAGTTGGGCGGGAAGGCGGAAGAGGTGGAGCGGTTAAGCAGGGGCGGATGGGAAGAGGGGCGGAGAAAGCGGGCATACGAGAGTTCAGCCTAAGGGAGGCGAGGAGGGCGTGCCGGGCAGGGCGGGAGGGAGGAGAAGTGAGCAGATGAGCTAGGGGATGGGTGGGTGGCTGCGCCTTTTCAGTTTAGGTGTTGGTAAGCGTGCTAGCGGGTGGGTGGCGGGATGAGCAGTTGGTTGGATGAACGGGAGGGCGGAGATGTTGGTGGTAAGTGGGTGGACTGGGTAGGTTGTGTGGGCATATCGTCGCTGGGAGGGTGGATAGGGGGTTGGGTTGGGGTGGGTCGGAGGAGGGGGCGGGGCCGCGCTACCTGTCGGATCGAGGCTATTAGGAGCCGCCCCCGAGCGCAGCGTAGGTCTGAGCCGAGGAGGCGCGCGAGGGAGGCGTGCCGGCAGATGCGAGGGCGGAAGAAGCGAAGGGGAGGGCGAGAGCCCAGAGAGGCGAACGTAAAAAGAGTATAACTTCGAAGCACCAGGTTTCAAATTCAAGTCGAAAGAAAATAGGTAGTGCTAAAGCAATGAAGGCTAGAATTAAGTAACCTCGAAGTTAAGTGATTCCCCTACAGTTTCAAGGTAACAAACTAACCCAGTGTTATAGAATTAGTGTAATTATTATTAGTAAATTAAAATTGTATGAATATGACAATAGTAATTGTGATAAACAACGGGGGGTTATTTTAAATCATTTGGAGGTTCCTAAACTAATATTTAAATCTACAACGTTTTTAAAACATACGAAATCAGGTGAAATACAAGATTTCGTCTACGCCCCGTAGGAAAGAATGAACAAAAACATGGAGGAGAATCGAATCAATGGTGTCGCGACATCTACGTGAGGAAGGCACTTGAGCAACAGAGGCGAGGCGCAGGCCGGGCGGAAACGGGCGGGAACGGCATCGCGATGGCGAACGCCGCGCCACGCCGCGCCACGCCGCGCCGCCCCGCACCGCCCCGTGCGCTCCGCTAACAAGCTCCACACGCACAGGACGTAGAAGCCGGCAGGTGCGGCGGCGGCGGTGGCGGTGGCGGAGAAGAGCGTCGTGGTGAAGGTCGCGAGGATCTGCGATGCGGTAATAGAAAGAGCAGTGATGTGAAACGGCGACGGGGACGACTGTAACACGGGCGGGTGTGGCGACAGCAGCAACTGCCGACGGCAGTGATGGAGACTATGGTAATAGCCAAAGAGTAGCAAGTCGGACAAGAGCGGGGTTGCTGGCGCTGGTGACGGGGCAGAAGTGGTGGTTGTGGCGACGGCGGCGGTGACGGCGGCGTTGGCGGCTGAGGTGATAGTGGTGCAGGGGATGGTAGACTGGGAGTGGTGTGGTGGTGGTCGTGGTAGTGATGGAGGTTGTGATGAAGGCAGATGAGGCGGCGGCGATGGGGGTGGTGGCGACGGCGGTGGTGGTAATGGAACTGGCGGTGGCGGTGGGGGTAAGAATGGCGGGGGTGGCATAATGGCGTAGGCGGCAACAGAGGCAGAAGGAAACAGAGGAGTCGACGGCGGGCAGTATCGCCAGGTATCGTTATGTGAGCAATGCTCTTAAAGAGAGTGCTGCTTAGGAAGGAAGCCCACTTGAATCTGGGAGACACGAACGAGAAGACGGTCTCTCGAAATAGTTAAGAAAATAAAAGAAGCGTACGATATTTCGAAGAAGAGTAATTGTGAAATGTAGCCGAGATCGGAAACTTGGTGAAATGACATATATTATTAAAGATTAACTAATCATTATAATATATTAATAAATGGAGTTAAATTAACTATAGTTTCTGTAAGAGTAATTAAATGAAGTATTCTCTAACTTTTAAAGATGAAAACTACAAGACAAAAATCTACATCAGGGAAACGATATTAAGAAGATATTCTCTAATTTTACACCTGTAACAAAAATGTACAATATTTAGAAGGTTTTTAATATATTTTCTTAATAGCTGTTTTCAGGAGTTTTGCCAAGTGGTCAAGCTAGAGGTTAAGGATGTTGTTGACTTTGGAGAACGTTAGAACACAAAGTAGCTTATGAAAGGTGAGTAATGGATTGGGAGTATTTTGTTCAGTTGCACAGGCAACATTACAATGTGGGCGAACAAGAATGCATGAACTCTAGAGAGAAAAATACACTCTTGGAAATATTATCTGATGCAGGATTTGATGATTGGTAACCACCAATTAAAGTGAGGAATAGCCTTTACATTTGCGAAAAGCTAAGATAAAAACTGTTAGAATTATAATACAAAATACTATTGTGTAATTTAGGAAACAAATATGCGTGAAAAGAACAGTAACATACATTTGAGTAATATAATCAAATATTCTTCTTAAACCTATATTGGGCATATTTGTCACATTTTGATAAAGTCAATTACAATAATCCTAGTAAAAACTAATAACAATATGATTTCAATATTTTTCAGACTTTATACAACTTATTCCCCTACAAACTTTGATGTTCAAATACTTGATGTAACAAAAGACAGCACTAGTAATTAAGAGTTTATTCAGTTTTCAGAAATCTCAGTTCATTATTTTCCAATTCATTTCTGTTCTCAGAATTCCTTTCAGCAAATTGAGTTCGTGAGTCACATGCTGCTGCTAGGAGATTTATTTGCGAGTTGACAACAATAGCAGACAAAAGAGCCTCTTCTATTGTGAACACTGAGCCCCATCCACTTTGGAACCCACCATCACTGATCCTTCTCGATATAGTTTCAAATTCTCGTTTTCTCAACCATTATGTGGCACTTTTCTCTCTTGCGCTTAACTGTGCCATTCGAAAACTTATCCGTATATTCACGTGCAGAAGAAGAAAAAAGCAGTGTCTATGAGCAGTGTCTGTATAATAGTAAGATTTTCGGTAAAGAGAGAGCGATCTCTTTTTATTCAAGTGATATCAATGTGATGCAGGTGGTGGCGGTGCCGGTGGTGGCAGTGAGGAGGTGACGCGGAGGTGACAATGAGGAAGGGGTGACGATGGCGGATCAGATGACGGTGGTGGTGGGGGTGATTAATGGCGGTTCGCGTGATGATGGTGATTCGGGTGACGATGGTGGTGGGGGTGACGGTGGTGGTGATGGTAACAGTGGCAGTGGTGGTAGAGGCAGCGAGGCTAACAGTGGTGATGGAGGAGATTGCGATGATAGTGGCGCGAGGAGGGTGTCGGTTGAGGAGTTGGTGACGTTTAGGTTGGCGGTGTCGGTGACAGTGAAGGTGATGGTGAAGGGGACGGTTGTGATAGGGGTAGCGGAGAGGGTGGGTGTGATGTGACGGTGTCTGTGGCAGTAATGGCGGCAAAAACTCTAACGGAGGCGGTCAGGGCCGCCGATATGGTGTGGCTGAAGTCGGTAGTGGGGTGAGGGTGGCGCTGAGGTGTGGTGTTAGTGGTAGCACGGTGTGGGTGGCGATAGGAGTGACGATGGAATTTACGGCGAGAATGTCGATGAAGGTGGCGGTGGCGGTGGCGGTGGGTAGTGGAAGGGGTGTGGTGGTGGGTTTGTTAGTGTCCGCTTGAGTGACCGTGTCAATGGGGGTGAGGGTGAGAGTAATTTTATCGAAAATGATGGCGGCGGGAAGACGGTGGCGGCAGGATAGGCGTTTTAAGTGAAGTGATGGTGGCGGCATAAACAACGGTCGTGCTGCGGGGGCGGATTTGACTGTGGCGGCGTGGGTGTTGGGGGCATGGCGGTGTCGTTAGGATGACAGGGGCGGCGGAGATACTGGTGTCAACGGAGGTGGTGGCGTCTGTGGAGGAAACGGTGGGGCTGACGGTAGTGGTGAAGGTGCCAGTAGGGGGATGGTGTGGTGGCAGAGGCGGTGGTTGTAGGTGTACACGTGACGGTGGCGGTAGAAGAGATGGCGGCAATGGCGGGGACGATTGTGCAATAGGTAACAGAAGCGGTGAGAGAGACAGTGGCAGTGGCTTGTGAGTGGCGATGGGGTAACGACAGAGATGATGAATGTGAGTGGTGAAAGTGGTGGGGTTTAGCGTGTCGGTATCAGTGGGCGTGACACTGATGGCAGGTGTGACAATTGCATCGAGGGTGACGTTGAGGATAGTGCAGATGAAGATGGTGGCGGTGGACGGACGTTGTCGGTGTGGTGAGGGTAGTTGTGGGAACGACGACCGTGGCGTAGAGGCGAGAGTGATTGTGGCGGCGAGAGTAACAGTGCCTGAGGCGGTGCCAGGGTCCGTGGAGGGGCGGGTGGTGCGCGCCTGGCAAACGCGGATAAAACGCGAAACGGCGCGCGCGCGCGAACTGCTGCGCAGTGTCCGTCGCCCTCGTGGGATTCATTGCCGCGACATCGCAGGCACTTCGGTTTACAATAGCGGAGCCTGAAAGCGTCGCCAGTAGGTGCGTGAAAGTACACAATGCAGTAGAATGCAAGTATATGAATATTGAAAGGTTTTAGTTCATTTTTAGACAATAGTATTCGACATCCTGAAGATATTACGAGTGTATGTAAGCGGTAGGAAACATGGGAGTAACGTATCACAGCGTAGATTTGAAAGTGGTTAGTCGTGCATCGTAGATAAATTTGATGTACGTTTCATATTTAAAATGTGTAAAGGAGTTAAGTATGCCTACGAATTAACATATATTTATATCACAAAATATATTTGTTTTTATTGAATATTTCAAGAACGATTCCTTCTGAAATTATTGCTTCACATAACTTCACTGGAATGATTAATTTATTAATTATTTCGTATTTCCGGGAGCGTCTACTGCCATGCTATTTGGTTCCGTAAATTTAGCCATGTTTTTATCACAAGAGGTACCGGTGTTCTTCTACCCGACAATGGTGACATTCGGCGCCGATCTACACGCCAACTTGCAGGGTGTTTTCCAACAGCGAGGCACCACTCCAGCGGAAACAAGCGTAAGTTCTCGACAGGTCTCTCGACATGTGTGGTAGTGCAGTGCATGTACGAGTGTGTAAATAGCAGGTGAAGATAGGGCAAGGAAGGGGAAGGAAAGATTACGCGCAGGCCGTGGCCCGTTTTGTATGGAACTGATCCGGTATTTGCCTGGCGTTGATAGGAGAAACCACGGACAACAATCAGAGCTGCCGGCCACCAGAATTCTCCTGCAGATAGCGACTGAATACGACCTAGCTATCCAGCCAATGTCGACAAGCCTGCCACCATCGCAACTCTAACACTAGGACCTCTTGACCAGAGGCACTGCAGTGACATCAGTTGATGCTCTGAGCCACCTCAGTAGATTTCACTGGAATTAAATATACTGAATATTCATACGACATACTAATTGTAATTTAAGTTCAGACAGAAATGAAACTGCGAAACTATCCAAATAATTATATTAATATTCTACTTTCAGCAGCTCTCAAGTATATCTGGTATTCCAGTGAAGTGCATATGTATAGATGACCTGTTTCTGTTAGATTCACTTATTTATTTCATGGGAAAACATATTATATGTTCCGAAGTTTAATTCTCTCTTCAGTTAACGACAAAATATCCTTGAAATTATCATATTCTATTACTTATCATATTCTAAGTATTTCGAAAGGAGTGGAAGATAGATGTATCAAATTTCATTCATAGAAATAGACGTCGGAGGATCAACGTGAGAGTGTTATTAAAAATATCTGCGATATCAATAAAAATATTAAAAGAACTGCAGTCGGTTACATCTACAAAACGTACAGTGCAGCAGAAAACACCCACGACTGAATCTCGTTGTCATTTCATCCGCTTTCCTGAGAAAAAGCCATAGCTGGCCCTGCTGTACCAACAGCGATGTAAGGGCACGAAGCAATTTCCGCCTCCACCGAACCAGAACCCGAGCACTTTGATTCCAAACTTCCACAGCAGGTGTTCACTTCAAACCCGCGGGGAGATGGAAAGGTCGAAGATGGCGACGGAGGGGCGACGACGGAGGCCGCGAGGGGGGGGGGGGCGGGATTTCCGGGCGGTAATTAGAAATTAATTGAATTCGTTAGGGGCAGAAAGAAGGCGCACGGGTTAACGAAGTCCGGGGCCCGGCCGACTGCTTCCTCCGCCCACGCCGACACTGCCGCCCCCGCCGCCGGCGCGCCGGTAATAAAATAAAAGGACACAATTTAAACGGCAACGCCAGCGCCCTCTACAACTGCGATTGCGGTGACGTGTTCTTCCAGCGCTTAGGCGGCGAGTGAGAAACGGGAAGGCAAAGAAGACAACAGCAAAGTGAGAAACGGAATAGGGCTGTCGTAAAGGAATAATGCATGTGATTCTCTTATTGTTTTTAAAATTAAATAAATTAAATAAATTAAATAGTTATATATTGCTATATTTAATACAATAATATCCTTAAGTTGAAGTATCTAGTAACTTTGACCCTATAAAGGGATTCGTTCATATTCCCAGTTCATTAGTTTACGTGCAATTGAACATCTTGTCTTCTCAATTAAAAAATGGGGGAAAGAATTTAATACATTGCTTTGGTGTCCGTCATATTGCGAACAGATTTCAGGTCAAGTAATCATTTTATCCCGTTACTTGTCTATTCATGTGGATGGGCAAATATTATTACTAATACGCTCTGCAAATTACATCAATACCAACCACTATTGTCGTTTTTGGCTCCATGTTAAATGTTATTTTTTCTTTCTGTAGAAATATAAAGAAAATATTTGAATACAAAAATGTAGGAAAATATATGAATTAAGAATAAATTACATAGTTATAAATAATTAGCTACGTTTTAAATATCAGATAAGAGAACATTTCATAAATATCAAACTATTGAAAAATGTTTGAAAGGTATCAAAGTTTATCTGGAAAAAAAGGAAAATACTTCCCAAACAGCTAAGGAAATAAACAGAAATAAAGGATATTGAGAAATAAGACAAATGTGAATGTAAAAAAGAAATAAAGTTTGAAAATTTTTAACGATACACAAACAATACATCAGCAAGCTCTTTCTGCATAATAGCAGCAGTTTGCAGCACCCCAAATCCCCAAAGAGCACAGTGTCCATATCTGAATGAATCCTACACGAGGAATGTTGGAGTGTAGAAATATTAAGAAAGAATCGACATAAAATTGACAGCAAAGACGAGAGCAAAAAAACCGTGACAATGAAACTTGCGAATATCAAAAGATTAATTTGCAGATATTAAAAATATAGAGTAGAACCTCTTTACTTCGAACACCACAAATCTGAAATTTCGGATAATCCGAAATAAATTTTGAATGGAATAAATAAAATAAATAAAATGCTTATTTGTAGGGTAAAGAAAAGATTTTACAATTACAGTAGAACAGAACAAAAAATTATTGAAACACAAGTTGTCGACATGAAACTATTATTGCACTGGTAATTAGTGTGTATAACAGGTTTATGTAGCAGTAATTTTCAGTATGTAGCAGTTATCTTCTTTTGTCGTAACTGAATATGCTTGTTGATGCGATGTGATGATGTGATGATACGATTGCTACGCTACGCTACGCTACATCTCCCGCTATGTTGCATTACCTGGTAATCATATAAATGTATTTGTATATGTACGGTACATTTTTTCGGATAATCCGAACATTTCCAAATTCGAACGGACCACACCCCAATTAGTTCGGAACACCGAGATTCTACTGTAGACGTCCTGTTGGACAAAACGTCATTGAAAATAAAATCAGCCACAGAGATAAAGAAAACATTTTACAAAAAAGATTAAAAAATGCAAAGTAATAATTCAATAGAGATTAAATAATACAAATTACATTACGATATTTAAAATAAAAGAAAAACGAAGAAAATAGGGAAAATGTGAATGTAAGAGAAATAAGGAATGGAAATTCTCAATTAGCTATCAAAATTGGTCCGTTTCAATGTAAATTTACTTAAGCCTACTTTCATTAAACATTAGTTTACCTCTGAAAACCAGTGATCGTGACAAAATATTAACTAATTTGTGTGGTCAAGCAAACTATGTTGACAAAATAACTACATAAATGTATGAGAACACCGGAAACGAGGCATCACATTTTTACATAGTCATCATAGGACTAGACGAATGACCGGATCAATCGTTCTATAGCGACTGGTAGGAGGAGGTTCGAAATATCTTTCGAAGAGTGTTCTGTCTCTTACACATTCCAAAACACGTTTATATTCTGGTAATATGCGGTCATAATTGTTTTCAATTAATCTCCACCTGAAGGCATTATTAAAATTGCAAATTGAGGGCAGGTAAATTAAAATTCATTCAATTTCGATCAATGTGAAATGAAATGGTTATTTGTTTAGTGTTATCATTAATGTTATTGCGTATTCTGAAAGGACGCGTGCTCTTTCTAGAAAATTCAAAAACGTTCTCCCTACAGCCATGTATCAACTGCTGTCGTTACACCGCTCCACACCGCGAAAAACCGGAAGAGATGGCTCAGGGCATCAACTGATGGCACTGCGGTCCCTCTGACCGGGAGGTCTTAGGTTCGAGAGCCGACGATGGAAGAATTTTCGACACTGGCTTGTTAGCTTGGTCTAATTCAGTCGCTGTCTGGAGGAGAATTCTAGCGGCCGGCTGAACTGACCGGTAGTTTTCCGTGCTATCTCCGATCAACAAGAAGCGAATGCCGAAGCAGTGCCCTAACAAACTGGCGGCGGACCGCGCGCGATCTCATCTTCCTCTTCTTTGTCCTATCCTCACCCCTTACACACACACACACACATACATACACACACATACACATACACACACTCATACAAACACACACACATACAAACACACACACATACAAACACACACACATACAAACACACACACATACAAACACACACACATTTGCACTAACATGCACTTAACTACCACACATGCCGGTCGGGAGCTTACAGCATGGCCTGGCTGGGGCAATTCTCCGCTGATGGGAGATACCTTGTTAGGGAAAACCCCGCTAGCCGACGGTAGGTCGGCGCCGGATCTTGTTACACAGCGGGGGAAAGATCGTCGCCACATCTCGTGCAAGACAGGCACTATACTTACGGGACTAATGACTCTGTTAGTCCAGAATCACTAAACAATCAATCAATCACATCGAAAAGTCTTCTCCTGAGATGAGACGAGACCAGTCGAGCCGAACCATAGTGTAGACGCTGTGTTGTTCACTGGCGGCAGACGAACGTTTTCTCGTACACCAATTTTCGGTATGAAAGACCCAAAGAGTGAGGATTCTGTCTACACAACGTTAGTCGAATATCTCATTTTTACAACCGATTTTATTTAAGAAAAATCTCTATCAGCAGTATTGCGGATTTGCAACGTTAACTACGCAATTTATTAAAACACAGAATTTGCCGAAAATGAGACCAGCACAATTTATTTTGCTACATAGAGTAATTTGCTGCGAAAAGCTCTAAGAACAAAATTAGGGGCCGTTTTTGAAAAAAGTATTTTTTTATTGTCTATTTCACGCAAGATATGCAAAAATTACATTTTTGAAAAATTGTGCGAGACCTCATTTCAAGATCTTTCTTTGAACAAGAGATTTGATTAAGGGAAATATCTATCTCTTCAATATTGTAGCTGTACGAAGTAATTGTATTGTAGTTGGACACCACTATTTTCTCTTCAGAAGGTGGTAATACAAAAAGTATTGAAAGGCAGATGGCCGGTATCACAAATAAGAAGCTTATTTGAGGATAAACCTTATCTACCTTCTCGTTTCACGAACTTTGTGTCAGTTGTTTGCTACATTACTGTATTATATTGTATCTATTGTAATGATGTATTATTGTTTGTATATCAGTTGCTTACATAATGAAGTCAATAATTATAATAAATCAAACGTTTGAAAATATTTTTGACTGCACTAAAGAAAAATATGGCTCGCGAAAAAACATTCTTTCATTTACAGTCTGAATACAACGCCTACGTAGATATAAGGAGTTTTTATTTGCGTTTTGAATAAAAAATGAAACTTACTATAGTTTGTGTGCTTCTCGTTAGTAGTACTATGAGTCTAATTTCGCAGCCACAATTAAACTAAATTCCTAACGCTCGCTTTTCTCTGTGTCAATCCAGAACTTAAACTCATCCTTCCATCACCTACCTCGCATATCATGCCTCCACTCCGCACTTCGTCCCTTCCTTGCCCGGCCACTGCCGCCCGCCTTCGCCCCTCAATCGCCCGGCTGTCGCCGACGCCCGCGTCATCGCCCCGGACGCCGCCTCCGCTGCTAATGACGCCCAAGGGTCTCCCCCTTCCCCCTCCCTCGCCACGTCACCTCCCTCCATCCCGCCAGGCTCGGCCGCAAACTTGCGCGCGGTCGCGAGTTCATATCGGATTAGCCGGGCCGGTAACGCGATCGCCGGGGGACAGCTCGGGCGCCCGTAACGAACCCGAGACCTCCCGTGCAACGGACCGCCTTCGCCCTCCCCCCGCAGCTGGCTCTCCGTCATCGTCGCCTAACTTCCCGCCCTTTTGAGAAAATTAGGCGAAACTTGCCGCGCGGGAGAGAGGGGCAGAGCGGGGATGGAAGCGGGGAGAGACGAGGCTTGTGGGAGAGGGGCTGAGATGGACCGGGAGAGGTGGGGCGGAGTGGGGCGGATCGGGGCAGGCACCGCTAGAGAAGGAGCGCGGGGTGGAGCGGCGGAGGAGGGATCGGTGCCGGACGGAGCAGGATGGGGCGGAGCGAGGAGGAATGTGAGTTGACTAAGCGGGGGAGGGAGAGTGGCCTGCAGGGTATGTCGTGGCGAGCGGCAAAACTGGGAGGGACGAGCGGGGCGGAACGGGATGGGGCAGGGAGGGCACGAGCGGCGTTTGCCGAATTGGTAATGCAATGAAACCGGAGGAAGGACGCCTCCGCGCCAATCTCAGCGGCCCGGCAGAGGGACTCCTGGCGAAAGTGTTTGGACGTCCGTTGGCGCAAAGACGACGCAGGGTGGGAACGACTACGATTTGAAAATAGTGTCAGGTAATATTTTCAAAAATGCGACTGCGTATCAAACACAAGAATGGTTATTTGATAAAAATGCGCTTCGTGTTATATAAAAGATTATTATTATTATTATTATTATTATTATTATTATTATTATTATTATTATTATTATTATTGTTATCATTATCATTATTATTATTATTATCATTATCATTATTATTATTATTATTATTATTATTATTATTATTATTATTATTATTATTATTATTATTGTTGTTACAATTATTATTATGAGTAATTATTAAAAGAAACAATTGAATACAATATTTCAAAATAATGTATTTATTCTTGTTGGATAATACAATATTTTTCAAGGGGTTGGAGAAACTACGGTAACAATTATAGCTTACGAGGGAAAACATACATAAGTAACCTGAGAACTATAACACATAGTAAGTTGCATTATTATTAAATTGAATTAGTGGGAGATGGCTGTACATTCCAAAGAAATACTTTTTTATAATTTATGTATATTATAATTGAAAAGAAATAAACTACAGTTACTCTTTCCTTATGTCTCCCTGAAAATACAATCTGCGGAGCGGTGAAGGGAGACGGTAGATACAGGGCGGACGAAAGGAATAGACGAAGGGAAACGGACGAAGAGGGATATACGAAGCGGGGCGGGCGAAGCGGGGCGGGCGAAGCGGGGCGGGCGAAGCGGGGCGGGCGAAGCGGGGCGGGCGAAGCGGGGCGGGCGAAGCGGGGCGGGCGAAGCGGGGCGGGCGAAGCGGGGCGGGCGAAGCGGGGCGGGCGAAGCGGGGCGGGCGAAGCGGGGCGGGCGAAGCGGGGCGGGCGAAGCGGGGCGGGCGAAGCGGGGCGGGCGAAGCGGGGCGGGCGAAGCGGGGCGGGCGAAGCGGGGCGGGCGAAGCGGGGCGGGCGAAGCGGGGCGGGCGAAGCGGGGCGGGCGAAGGGGGGCGGGGAGTACGAGTCGTGGAGAGAAGATTGTGGTGGGCTAGTCAACGTGGGGGATAAAACAAGCTATTAAGGAAAGGAGTTTCAAGCGGGGTGATATAAAAAGGATGGTTGTGGCAGGAGGTTAACTCAAAAGTGCGGTGCACGTTGAAATTGGTTCACAAAGATAGGAAGATATGATGGAAAGAAAGGTGAAGTGGGAGTAGAAAGAAGTATCACATTCGAATGTCGGGAGGGCAGAAAAGCGTGGTAAACAAGAAGACCGGAACAGGAAGAGTTTTACAGGAGGAGAGACACCGAAGAATGAAGAGACAGGAGAGGGCGTGGCAAGCGGAGGACGGCTTGAAGGAGGAGGGAGTGATCGAAGTGTAAACTGACATAGAAGGGCCAATGGCGGGTGCGGGCGAAGGCAGGGAAACCGTTGATGAGCGGAGGAGGATTGCTTGCAGACGCTGGACAGACGCAGGCTGGAGCAATCTCGCCTGGGCCGACGTAGCCGCTTCCCAGTGGTCGTTACCAAGTGTCGTCTGCCGACTTCCCGCCTCTACCCGCGGCCCTGCCACATCGCATCCCCCAGACGTAATCCGTCCCCGCAATATGTCCCACGCAAACAGCGCTAAATTCTCCTTTCCTGGATCTCAGACGACGGATGATTGTGCTCCGTCTTCTTTAAAAGAAAACCATTCAATTTTAAGAAAATATGACAGGAAGTTGTCGGGTTATGGCTTCTACCACTGGTTGACATTGCAGCGCGGTGGGATAGTTGCTCACCCTTCCTAGTTGGTTAAGGAAATGGAGAATTGAAGATGAAGTTTGGACATTCTTTGAGACGCTTCATTTGACTAAATAAATAATAACCAGAATGACTAAATACGTATTTCTAGTAAAGAGATGATGCAATTTTTTTTCTAGTTCTATTTCAAACCGATAATTTTTTCATTATTTGCAGATGAATTATTTTAAACTGACACAAGAGTCAGAGAGAAACTGATACAAATACTTATCATAGAATCATAGTATGTAACTCTTATTTATTTTGTGACATTTTTTTAGTTTTTAGTGTTCACATCAAACACAAGTATACAAATAATCTTTATTTTTTACTGATACGTTATACCTTATTGTCTTTCGTCTTACTGCAAGACAATCGACCACAGTGTTAGTAATCCTCTCTATTGTATGTCTCATTCTATTGAAATCAATAGAACGAGACGCACCGCTCGATTTTATCTATTTTTAGAATCCCCAATTATATTCAGACGAACCTCTATAAATGCTAGTTTTCAAATGTGTACAATTTTAATTGTCTTCATAAGCCGGTTACAATGGCTTTTTACGAAAAAAAATATTTAAGCTTTTGTGGCTCGAAATGAAATATCAATGTGTATAATATACCTTGCCTAGTAGCGCACTCACCGGGGGGCGAGGGGGGGGCGATCATGAAGCTTCAGCTCATACACCCTCAGTATCGAATGATACATATTAAAACAAATACCATTTATTAATTGTCTATATTAACGAAAGTCATTCAATATATAAATTGTTTGTTATAAACATTAACTCTAAGAAACAAAATTGCATTTTAAAATCATTTTCCATAATTTATACATTAATACAACCAGCTCGCATGTTGATAATTATCAAAAAAGACAAATAATATATTTTTAATTATAGAACCACTAATAATGCCCATCCACCATCTTCAATAGTTCCAGCTTAAATTAAGTTTTTATAAAGAATCATCAGTTCTTGCCGGAGATCGTATGTCTGAGCGTCTTCCAGAAAACGATATCCAGGGAAAATTAGAGAAGATTATTATTATTTTATTTATTTAATAGGTAATTATTACAAACAAATTAGCTTACTTGATCCTATGTAGCAAGGCCGAAGGCCTTTAAGCCATTAGAGTACCTACATCCTTTCGCGTTCTAATTTTTCGAATTCTGGTATTCACCCCAAATGGTCTCTCCATCGCATCAAAGCCGCGGAAAAGAGACCATAAGGTACGGCTCAGGAAAAAAACCCTGGAGGGGGAAAAACCTGCCGTCAGAAGCCGAGTACATACCGAGAAGATAATTGTATCATACAGATGAGCTAGATTATTTCTAGAAGAGGTTTTGATGACGACAATCACTTCTTTTGAATATTTTGAGGGGCCATGAGAGCAAAACAAATTAGTCCCACAGACGCGTGGGAACATTCGTCATTTCAACTTCTGACTCCATCTAATAGAAATTAATCTGAAACCATTGTTATGTCCGCCAAATGCGAGAATCTCTCATAAGAAGGTCTCTTACATACATAATAAAAATTCGTATTATTTATTAATCTGAGTGATAAGAGCCCATATTGTGTCTGTTAAGCGGATTTCTTGAAGCAGGGTCACTTTAAGAGGTTCTACCCTATTTCATAAACATTCTTGTCAACAAAAAACAGGGCATTTACAAGAATTATTTCCCATCAATCTGAAAAGATTCGTATTTAGATTGACGATATGAAGCACAAAACGGCAAAAGTGCATGGCAAACGCCCAGCGAGGCCACTTGAAGGGAACATCGAGCCGCCTCTGCTCCAGCGGGAGCCCCTTCCGGATCGCGCATGCGCCGTAAACGATGCGCCCAGGGCCCGCCGGCTCTTAATCGTATTAATACCCAACGCGATTATCTCGGGCAAGCCGCCCGGCCCAACTGCAATTCCATCGCCCGACCAAAGCAGATGCCGCGATACGCCGGCCACGCGCATCGGCAGACGAATGAGCAAACCGGGTCAGGAGAGCAGGTAGAACACAATGAGCGAACTAGCAGATCAGGCAGGTGTTCGAAGAGAGAGGTGAGAAAGTGGGTGAATGAGGTTTCGGATGAGCGAGGTTTCGGATGAGCGAGGTTTCGGATGAGCGAGGTTTCGGATGAGCGAGGTTTCGGATGAGCGAGGTTTCGGATGAGCGAGGTTTCGGATGAGCGAGGTTTCGGATGAGCGAGGTTTCGGATGAGCGAGGTTTCGGATGAGCGAGGTTTCGGATGAGCGAGGTTTCGGATGAGCGAGGTTTCGGATGAGCGAGGTTTCGGATGAGCGAGGTTTCGGATGAGTGAGGTTTCGGATGAGTGAGGTTTCGGATGAGTGAGGTTTCGGATGAGTGAGGTTTCGGATGAGCGAGGTTTCGGATGAGCGCGGTTTCGGATGAGCGAGTACTTTGGGAAGCAAACACGCGGGTGAGGGAGGGGCGAATGGGAGAGGATGAGGTGAATGAGTGAGGACGTGGGTGAGCGAAGAAGCGAGTGATCAATTGAGCTAGTCCGCGAGAGAACGAAGAAGCAGGTGAACTGTGTGAGATATGAACTGAGTGAGCGAGAAGGCGGAGCTGAGTAAGATCGCAGGTGAGTGCGAGCGCGAGTGAGGACGTCGGTGGGTGAGGACGTGGAGAAACGGAAAGGAAGCGGGTGATCGAGCACATGGTTCAGTAACGAGGCGGATGAGCTAGGACGTGAGAGAGCAGGAAGTGAATGAGTGAGGACATGAATGAGTGAGGAAGTGAGTGAGCAACTGAGCTAGGAAGTGAAAGAACGAAGAGGCAGGTGAACGGAGACGCTGGTAAAATAATAAGCGCGTGAGCGAGAAAGGTGGTCTGAGAGAGGATATCGGTGAGTGAGGACGTGGGTGAGTAAGGATGCGGGATCGTGAGAATGTAAGTGAGGAAAAGCGCGCGTGAGTATTTTGCAATAGTATCGCACGAAGGCGGGCGGGAGTACAACGCATGGTCCTCAGCGGAATATCGCGAACGCCAGCATATTCTCGGGTTCTAGAATGAGCATTTCTGTTGGAACCACTCGTTTTGCATTAATATTCCATCCGGTGTCGCTGTAAAAGTAAGCCACATTACGTAATGAAATAGTGAATAATAGTGCGGGGCAAATTTCCCTTAGGAGCTCTATGTTTTCAAAACAATGCACACTCCCTTAACTTTACGGATTAAAATGATATTTATGTGCGACTATAATGGTATATATTGAAACAAGATTTATAAACGTGACCTTATAATGCGTTTCGAGCATACATTGAGTCCATTATGTAATCTCTTTATTAACTGACGAGACGTTTAAGTGATACAGATGTGCATACATGAGTATGTCGTATGTAGGGTGTATTTACCGCAAATGTTTGCAATGTTGTTGGAATGTAGTAGTTCCCTATAACTGGCTGATTTACATATCTTTCAGTATAAAAATGGGTTCTGTATTCCACATACCAGCGATCCGCGAACTATTAAGTTGGGGGCATTATTAGCAGTTTCATTATTAAAAGCATGACAAATAGTGGTTTTGAGAATAACAAACATCCATGATGTGTACCATGAGGAAAAGGGATTTAAAAAAGCGTCCAGGAGGAAGAGCTTTCAATAGAAAAATAAATCTTAATTTTACAAGAGCACGTTCATACTACAAATATCATTTTCTCGTTTACAAAAAGTATTTCGTAGTAGTTTAGCTATCATTTCGAGCTAATTTACACGCTGCTCCGGTTGTTTGGAAACAATATTTGCAAAGTTTCATTAGTAGTATTTTGTCATCAATATTTCAATTATTTTAAAATACTACTTTCAACTGCTTGTAACTGAAATAAAATCATGTCTGAAAAGTCTTCACAGGTAATCTTTCTAAAACTAAAGCACATTTCTTACTCCAAACCAACTCGTGAATTTTTTTACTCCTGAATCCTAAAAAATACGCCACGTGGGAAGGGTTCAAAACGACAAACGAAACAAACGAACGTCAATCCGCTCCATCAGAGGCAACGCGTCGCCTCGCTTGGGCGCCAAAACGTTCCACGAGAGGGACGTTGCGTCGGCAGGCATTTGTCACCGAACAAAGATCGAGAGGCGCAAAAACGACGCGATAGTCGATGGCGACCTATCGAAAAGTCTGCTGATGTTCGAAGAGGGAACGTTTTAATCGTCGGAATCAGAGCTTCAGATGCGTGGTTCGATTGCCGTGGGTGTTCATAATACTTGTCATTCTCTATTAATGTTTTGGAGGTAATAGGGATTATTATCATGCTCGCTTGGAAGTGTTCTTTCAACATCGTAATACGCAATGCAATGCATAATACACTCTTGATGGCTAGATAGGGTCATAAATGCAGGTTTGAAAACAAACCTAGTGCCACCGTAAGTAACTTACTACATTATTCAAGTAGCGATACTTCATTCCTATGAAATCACAACAAAATACGTTATTTTTTAAATACTCGTTTAAATACTCATACAAAAAAATTATTAGATCGAAGGGTTTGAAAATGTATCATTATTGGGCCATATCGGCACAGTCTTAGATATTTAATATCATATTTTTTGTTGCAAAAATATTTTGTAAATTCGCAAAGACCTTATTAAAATAGATATAAAAGAATACCAATTGAGACAAATCTTGTTTTGAATCATTTAATACCGGATAAATCAGAGTGTAAGCAATTCGAAGTCTAAACCAACTGCCGATTTCCCGAGCATTAAGCTGCTAAACGGCAGGTGACGGAGCCGAAAAGAGTCCACACAGAACCGCTCGCTTGTTGACACTCCACCCATGGGACAAAAAGGCGCCGCCGCGCCGCGCCGCGCCCTCCCCTCCCCTCCCCTCCACTCAATCAGCGCGCCATCATAAAGCCGGCGGCCCGCGCCACGCGCCAGCACGCGCGCCCCGGCGACGCATCCGTCACGCGCGGGGCGAGGGGGCACGGCTGGGGGACAGGCGCCGCGGGCGGGGGCGGGCGCCGAGGGGACAGAGGCTGCTGCCTGCGCAAACAGTCGCCTGCAAACACGCGCCGCACGTCACACCTGCCGGCGGCCCCCGCCCTCGCCCCACGCGCCCGGGGCGGGAGGGGAGAGGGGAAGGAGGAAAGAAGGGGGAGGAAGGAAGAGGACGAGGAGGAAGTGCTGAAAATGAAATGGAGGAATGAAGACGAATTGAGAGAGATGTAGTAGGTCGAGACGGAGGTAAAGGAGGCGAACGAATTGGAATCGGTAGAATTCGGAAGGGAAAGAAGAAGGGGGAGATGGGAGATAGTGGAGGTGTAGCAAGTATAGAAAGTGGTGTCGGAGTAATGTGGTAGAGGTGAAAGAGATAGTGACGGGTCTAGATGGAGGAAAAGAAAGCAAAGGAACTGGGATTGGTATAATTTGGAGTTGGAAAGAGGGAAGGGGGAGTAAGAGAGGACGTGGAGGGCATTTTGAGGAGGAGAATAAAGTGCACGCAGTGTATGCAGAGGAATAAACACGAGGTGAAAAAGATGGGGAGGTCGAGATGAAGGAAAAGGTCTTAGGAAGTGAAATAAGAAGAGGAAAGGAAATAAGTGAAGTAGACGAAAGATGCCACGAGGTGGACTAGATGAGGATGGTGGATAAAGCGAAAGAAATGGAGCGGAAAGTTAAAATTGGGAAGGTATGTAAGCTGAAGTAAGGTGGTGAAATGGAGAAGGTATTTGATAGAGGACGAAGTGCAGGCAGAGGAAAAATAGGAAGAGGAGCGAGTGAAGGAGATGGAGGTGTCGGAAGACGAGGAAGAGAAAGACGAAGTGGTTAGTTTGTGGAGGAGGTAAGACGGAAGAGGCAGAGAAAAGTGAAGGGAATATAGGGGAATGAGATGAAGCGGAGAAAGTGGATGAAATTAGAGGGGGTGAGGAGGAGGAAGATGTGGAAGAGGAGGTTAAGAGAAAATAACGACGTGGAGTGAAAAACATCGCCCCAAGTGACTGATTGCACTGTTGTTGATTTTTAGAGGTAAAAATCTGAGCCATACTTATACCCAATACGTTCCATTTGAAGTCGTGTGTAGAATATTCATTCTCATGGTTGTTGAGAGTCTGTGCGATCGTTGCTACCAGAGATACGTAAGGCGTGCCACTTGCTCGCTCGTACTCACTCGAGCATTTCAGCCTCGAGTGCCGTTTTGCTCGAGCCTCTTCCTTTAACGAATGTGATATAAACTACAAAATATCGATTTCTAGTTTTTAAAAAATGGTATTAACAATACATCAATGTCAACAAATCATTGTTTCAAAATAAGTAGTTTTCCCTAGGTAACCTGTAACACGTTCGCGCGGGGGAGGATTTAGTTTGACATCGGCCATGTTTATAAATGTATAATTACTATTGAACAGAGAAAACAAAATAATTAATAAAGACAACAATTAAAAAAAAATATTCTGAAATCCTGAACACCCAGGGCCATCGCAAAAGGTCAGAGCTTCCTCAGTCCATCCTAGAAAGGTGAGGGAAGAAGGCAGAGGACTCCCTACGCCTGCTAAACATGCTTCGGCTGACCCGCCGCGTGCGAAATACAAGGACAGGTATAGGAAATTCCAAGTGATCGAGGGCGCATGTGAAGGGAGAGAGTCCACTCAATGAAGGCAGTTCGAACATCATTAACTTCGTCTGAACTCATAACTGATTGATTGGTTGATTGAGGTTTCCCAGCACATCAACTGATGTGCTCATTTGTTCCGTTAGTGTAGTGAACGTTTCATCGCGAGAGGTGGCGGTGTTCCTCCCAGCTGGCTGGTGAGATCCGGTGCCGACCTTCACTTCGATTTGCCGAGATTTCTCCTGCCAGGTATATTTTTCCGGCGAGGCACCGCCCAAGCCCCAGCCGAGACAAACTCTACGCTCGCGACTTGTCTTCTTACGCGCGTGGTAGTGTAGTGTATGTAAGTGTAAAAGGGTGTAAGACCAAAAGTTATAAAATGTTTGCGAAGAGGAAGAAAAGATCGCGCGTGGTCTGTGCCCCGTTCGTAAACGAATGATGTGGGTTACGCCTTGTATTAACCTGGTGTATTCTGAGAAACAATGGAAAACTACGCATTAGAGCAGCTGGTATAAAGAATTCGGCCGCTAGAACTACCGATTAGAGCTGCCGGTCACCAGAAAGTATCAGACTTTTTTTGAATTGAATTGAATTTGCCTTATTTTACGTGGCGAGACTCGGGCCATCAGGCCCGCTCTTCCGTCTGACCACGCAAATTTCGCTACGCTCCTTTCACCAACTAGGAAAGAAAGGAGGTATTTCTTGGGCGAGAAACAGGTGATTTGAATTTAGCTCAGAGGCGTCATTTAGGCTTGAGGATCTTTTACATGCAAGTAAATCTACTAACATGGGACAGCCGGCTTTACTTCCCCTCCGAAGGAAGGCGTACGAAGGATTTTTTCGCCCTGAAAAATCCACGGCTTCGATCGGGTTTGAACCCGCCAACTTGGGTACAACAGTCCGGTACGCTAACCGTTACACCATCGCCGCCTTCGCCGACTTCGACCTAGCTATTTAGTTTTAATATTTAATATTAGAAATCCGTCGCCGTCGGGTCTTGAACTCTAAGTTCTCCCGGTCAGAGTCGCTGCAGAGGCAGTGGACATGCTACCTCTGAACTAACCTCAACCTCCAAAGGTATGGACTGGCAATGATATCCTTCGATATTATTTCGAATTTTAACTTTTACAATATTGCCTTTAGGTAACTTTCTCTTCCATTAACAAAGCATAGGCAACGTAAAACTTGCAACACATATCACAATTTGTTTTTAAACTGCAGCTTTAAATAATTGATGTTTAAAACATATATGTTTTTATAGACACAGATGTTTTGGAAAGGTCGGCATCAATATCTTATCCCTATTTTCCGTCGCTTACGAAGGGAAAATGACACTTGTAAAAAATATTTATATTATTATTATAAATTATACCTACAAAACGAGCGTACGCCCAGTACTAGCTTAGAAAAAATTTAATAAGTACAAATACAAAAATAAAAACAGTAAATAAAAAATAAAAACACTCAAATACATCATACAAATTAAAAATATATACTTAAAAAATGCTTAAATGTTTACTATTAACCTCTTTCTCAATTCCATTTCTATCACTTTACGCATGTGATCGCATCTTCTCTACCCAATTACTTTTATTATATTGCTCTTTCTTCTAACCCATCACTAAGAGAACCCAATTCTAAAAAATATATATTTCTAACGTTATATAAGCACCAAATTTTAATCAAAAATATCCACAATGTTTTGCATTGAAACAGACACATTGCAGTTTAGAGAGTGTTCGTTGGAGAAGAGTTCTGTTAGGCACCGAGAGAAGTACCGCAACCTGATTACGCCGGACACACGACAATGTGAATGACCACGAATACAAACGGAGAGGGCGCGCCCGGCGGAGACAACGAAAACACAGGCGTCGTGTCGGCGCCTGCGGCAGTGACAGCTGAATGCGCGCCAGCGGAGGCAGCCGACGTCACTTCAGACGATGAAGCCAAGAGGACTCATGGATTTCCCTCCAGACAACACTGCCAAATGACCCATTCAAACAATTTGTTTTTATCGATTGATTGATGATTCCAGGCTCGACAAATGCTAAGGCCACTCGTTCCGTGATTGTAGTGCAAACTTTTTTTATCGCAGGAGGTGCCAGTGATCTCCCCTCATCAGAATGACGAGAGTACTGAGTCGGCCGCTAGAATTCTCCTCCAGACAGTGGCTAAAGACGGTCTAGCTTTTTAGCAAGTGCCACAGTCGGGACTTAAACCCTAGGATTACCCGATCAGACGCACTGAAATAGCAACAATTGATGCCCTGACCCAAATAAGCCGGTAATTTGTAATAAATATTATTCCAATATTATGTTTATTCTTTAATCTTTAAGTAGTATGTAGGATTGTAAAATAAACTTTATAATATAGTTGTTCTGAAAGAGAAAAGAAAGGATTCCATAGTCGTATTCGTTGTCAGCATTCGATCGTTTTAATCAACTGCCTTATTCTTACGAGAGGCTAATAAATTAAAAATCTGAATAAAACACCTTATACAAAAAACTCACCAAAATTCTACCCACATTTACCATAAATAGAGATTGAAAACAAATTTAATGCTACAGTCCTAAATCTGGCAGCAGTCATGTGCAGTAGATGTCAATGGCCCCGACCGAACAAGGTCGCGCTCGGCACCAGTTCATCCATAAATAAATTTACGCAAAATTATATAAATATTTCCCCTTACACGTCCTGTTTTGACAATGTTACCGCGGGCTCGCTATTTTCATTTGATTTTTTTTTCTCTCTTCCCTCTACCCCACCCTGCTACCCACGCATCAGTCGGTCTTGTTGTTTTTTCGGCGGGCTATTTATCCAGTGCTGGCGAGTGCGTTTTAAAAATTTAGCCGGCCCACGCAATTAATAGTATTCATGGCGGCCGCGTGGCGGCGCGCGTGGCGGCACGGCGGTGGCTACGGCGAAGGACTGCGCCGTGGGCGGAGGACGTCGGGTGGGCGCGAAGCTCTGTATACAAAACGCATTAAAAGCCGTGTTTGCGTTGAACCCCGCGCAAAAAGGCCGGGGACAGGGAGGTGGTGGGGGGAGGTCGAGGGGGCGCGTCGCGCCGTTTTGCTCGCACCCAAGTTGCTCCCTCGCCCTGCGGCCGTCTCTGCCGCCCTCTCCACTCACACCCCCACCCCAGGCCTCGATTATGCCGGCTCCACCGCGGTCGAATTATTTCTCCCTGGCTCGGTCACCCCTTCTTTTTGCGTCCAGTCACCTCCCGTGCCACATATCGCTATTCTTCATGTGTTCAGTATTATATCTTGTCATAATGTATAGATACGAATGTTCCGTGTCACCCTCTCCATTCTTCTATCTTCTTTTCTTTCTACTCCCTCTTTATTCTTCCCTTCTATTCTTTTCCTTTCTTTTCCTATTGCCAACCACCTCCTCAAGTCTCATCAAACTTCTCTTAGTTCCTTCTCTTCACTTCTCCATCCCCTCACATGTTTACATCAAAACATTTCTGTCATTTTCGGTCCTCGCCTCAGCGAATTTAATATCATTTACTCTTCAGGTTTTCACCTTCTCTGCTCTTTCATCTACGTGGCACTTCATCTTTCTCATCTCCACTTCACTACTATCCGCTTCTTTAATTTTTATGAATCGTTAGCTGTTCTTTTCATTTGTCTCCTTGTTATTTGTCTCCTTGTCATTTGTCACCTCGTCGCCTTAGCAATTGTTGTAAGCTGTCGCTTAATCTCTTCGTCTCCCCACCGTCGCCAAATGCCACACCCTGTAACTTGCCGAAACGTGTTTGCTAGCAGCGTTGCTAATACGTCCTCTGCACTCCGTCATTATTATCGCCGTTCTCTCTCCAGAGGATTCTATCACAACCGCCTTCCCCTTCGACACCCCATAATTGCTTCGCGCGAACCGTCTCCATGCAGTCGTTAGCCCATTTCCACCTCCAATTCGCCTTCACCACTCCCGCCACGTTCTCTGCCACCGCCTTCTCCACACCTCCGCCAACACCACATCCTCCGCCTCCACCTCCGCCTCCGCCTCCACCATCGCCTCCGCCTCCGCAACCGCCACCGCCTACGCCACCGCCTCTGTCACCGCCACCGCCACCACCTCCACCACCGCCTCTGTCACCGCCACCGCCACCACCTCCACCCCCGCCATCGCCCTGACCTTTGCCACCGCCTCCGCCTCCGGCTCAACCACCGCCACCGCCACCGTCGTTTCCACCGCCGCTACCGCCACCTTGACGCTTTCTCCAGCGCCTCCACCACCGTCGTCGTCGTCGTCGTCACCCCTCACCACCGCCGCCACCGCCACTACTTCTGCTTCTGCTTCACCCGCTGCCACCACCCCGTCACCGCCCCTACTCCGGCGCGCGCCGCGAGGACTGCGTAATTTAATTGCGGGCTAACCGGATTAGCAGGCGGACAAATCGAATCCGCGACTCGTTTCATGGCCCGCTTATGTTTTGCTATTAAAATGTATGGGGCTCCTGGCGGTTGTGACACGGAGTCGTTGATGGTGCCATCTGGGGTGTCACTGGGCCAACCGCCCTGCGCTTCCTCTCTGGTTTCTCGCCTTCGTTTCCCTCTTTGACAGAAATTTGAATGGACGAATGTTTACCGTTTCTCAAAGTTGAAATTTATTTGTTTATTTAGTTATAAAGAAAAATGGTGTTCACTGTCTCATAACTGTAAAAGTGTTAACCATTTTTTCACACAAGAAATAATAATTGTATGACGACGCCACGCCATGTCGAAAATATAAATCCTCGTCCAGTTTCGTGTTGTGGGTAGTATCGTGGGAATTCCAAGTATCTCCTATGAATACCATGTAATATCACTGATAGATTTTTGCCATTTACGTCGATATAATAAATATTATAATTCCTCAAAATAAACATTACATTTTAATTGTTTATAACCTGTAATATGTTTTACGTTGAAAATACGTTTTCTATTATTTGCGAGTGAACATTTCTAGTTTTCGGATGTTGCCAACAACTTTTAGTACGGGCAGTGTATGTGGAACTGCCAGAGTGGATAGGTGGGGGAGCGGGGCTGGATAGGGCTGGACAGAAATAGGCGGGGCTGGACGGGATGGGGATGGGCACAAATGGCCTGGGTGGGGCTGTCGGGGCGAACGAAGCCGGCGGAGAAGGGGGGCCGGGCGGGGCAGGACAGGCGAGGCTGACAAGGTGGAGAGGGCGAGGGATGGCGGGAGAGAGTGGGTGGGGAAGGGCGGGGATGGGAGGGTTGGCGGGACGGGCAGGGGAGACGAGGCGGCCGGGGCGGAGCGAGTCGGGCAGGGCCGGGACAGACGGGGGCAGACGAAGCCAGACGGGAACAGGCGGGGGCTGGCGGGGACTGGCGGGGACTGGTGGGGACTGGTGGGGACTGGTGGGGACTGGTGGGGACTGGTGGGGACTGGTGGGGCTGGCGGGGGTGGCGGGGGTTGGCGGGGGTGGCGGGGGTTGGCGGGGGATGGCGGGGGCTGGCGGGGGCTGGCGGGGGCTGGCAGGAGGAGGCGGGGGCTGGCAGGAGCAGGCGGGGCTGGCCGGCGGCGGGCGGGGGCCGGCGAGGAGGTGCGAGCCATCGCCTCAGCCGCACCACATCGGAAACTTCACGCTGCACAGCGGAGCCCACCCCGCCCCTCCCCCCGGGCCACCGCCCACCGCCCGCTGCCCGTCGTCGCCCGAGTTATTGAATTCGCCAAGTCTCCGATGCGCCCGAAACACCGGAGAAAATTGGAGTGAAACAACGGGTGAAATACCTCGTCAGCGCAACTTTGTTGATTCGATATTGCGCCGGAAAGAGGAAAAGAGTAATTTTGGAAGTGATGTACATTTTTATATGCTTTGCAAGTTTTTTCTTGTGTCTTCCCAGAGCCCCGAAGGAATGTTTTCACCTTGGCGTCTGCAAGTAAAGTTGGGAGCGTTCCGAGAACTTTCATAAACTTTGAACGAGGAAAAAACATCACCTTAGTTTGAGTAATAATTTCTAAAATTCATCAATTTTATATTTGAGGAATACGAAGTAGAATTCAAGATTTAATTTCTTTTACATCCAATAGTTATTATACAACACGATTTATTGTAATTGTTTACAGTGTGAGGTAAAGCTCTATTTTTATTCTAATAGTGAGCGAAACATTATGAAGAGTATGCGAAACATCTTTTCCGCCCGTGTGTTAAAAAATATTGTAACCAACATGTGCTTGATTGAGGCAGTTATTTATTGTAGCCATATTTTTTAACGAGAGCGATTAACGCAATTCTTGAGCGATTACATGTTTAACGCACTAGTTATTACTAGTCATTGGAAATGCAAAAAATAGATTCTAAAAAATCAGTTTAATGACGTAAATTTGTTTTAATAAAGTAAGTATTATTTTCAATATTCTGAGAGGGCATTCACTTCATTCGTTTGATAATTACATCTAAAAAATCAAATTCAAATCTAAGAGTAATCTAGTAAAGCCATTCGCGTAAAAACTAACTTCTTTTCGTTTTCAGGTATGGCGGCATACAATCCATATCTTAAACTCGTATGAGAGTTTTACTATTGGAAGAGCTTAGCGATATGTAGATGGCTGATCAGCTTATCGCAAGACCAATTTAAGAAGTGTTTGTACTGTGCATTGTAAAGAGAGAGAGGGGGTGGAATTTAGTAATATGCAAGCCAAGTCTCAGCGCACCTTTTGTGGGCAGTGTTGGATTGTGCAATTCAGCGCAGTATGAAGTTGCATATGCGTTTTTCACTACACTTCTCTGTCGGAATGTAATTTGCAGGATTATAACAAGGGTGATCGTAGTGGGTATGGCAACGTAAGCGGGGCAGGGGCGGGATCGGACGAGACAGGGCGTGGAGCGTGAGAGGCAGCAATCGAGGTAAGCAGATCGGCGTAAGCCACGTTTCATTCCTACTTTCATCAATTGATGATAGAAGGATGGAAGGAAGAGAAAAATTTGCAATTCTTTACACGCAACCATTTCACCTGCACATTTCGATTTACGCATTTAAACAATACATTTTAACCATCTAAACTAAAAAAATATCCGTATACTCAGAATTCGAATAATTTTCTCACTGAATTAAGGAAATTAAAAAGTGTGTCTGATATAGCACAATACACCTTTCATACAGCGATAAATTTGAGACATGTGGTTTGCAGCAGATGTATTTTATGATCTGTACTTACATTTTGTATTATGAAATATTTCTCATTAAAACTCCTATATTTCCTTTGAATTAATATTAATTCTTTACCCCACATATGAACTTTGATTTATCCACAATATAATACATGTTTCGGGATAACTTGTTATAGAAAGATTAATTATTATTTCAATTGGTTTAAATTATATGTATTGAAATAATTGAATAAATTATCTAAGCTGAAGTACCCTACTACATTTCCCAGATATTTATTATTTACAATTCCCTGTTAGGCAGGAAAGTGAATAAATTCCACGTAGAGAGTAGTTCATAAAGTTCAACAACCCCACACTTCCTCACCCCAGCTAATCAGTTCCACTCAGTCCCTTCTCACTCTGACCCGCCCCGCCCAGCTTTGCATCACCTGTCCCCACCCCGACCCGACTTGCCGTATTTTTTAACGAATAGCTTTGCTAATGCCATCGTTGCTGTAGATAGCTGTAAACAGATGCATTATTGCATACTTACGGCAAACCTCGCTAACCGTTCTGATGTTTAACTACTCGAAGCCTAATTGCGATACTTTAATAAATCAAAAAGCATTTATAAGGACAGTTTACAGACTTTAAAATTTTATTTCACTTTGCTGAATTTCTTATAGTTTGGGGTATATTTACCAGAAACTAAAATAGTGTACATTTAAATTAACTTTTAAGAAATGGAAAGGGATGTGGGAGCATATTTTAGAAAACTTAAGCAAACAGTAATTTTCCTCTTGTTTTGAAAGAAACGTCTGCAAAAATTCTGACATACACAAAATTTCATTAAAAGGTAAATGAAAGTGTATATTTGTATAAACAAAACAATCTTTCCTCTTTATGAAAGAGAAATTAATAACCTGAAAAAAGTAACTTAAAATATATGCCCAACAAAGCACCTTACCTTTCAGTGAAAACCGCATCGAATTCACAGCTTTCTGCCATACCACAGATTACCTCGGACAGCAGACAAAAATCGCAAAAAGTATTGGTTTGGTGTTTTTATCATCTAAATAAGCGTAGAAGAATAGATGAAGGCAGTTGGATTGAAATTATTGCAGCAAGCACTGCAATTTTACTCAATCTACGAATCTGCCTTAGTGTGATTTCACAATGAATCCAACAATGTTAGTCGGTGGTTAAGCTGAGAAAATATCATTACAGCAATCTAAAATGCTTATATACTGGATAATATATCTGTTGTTTGGTAGTGTGTTTCAAAAAATGGAAAAATCTTCCAAATTTTTAAAATAGATTTACTGGCAATTTTATGAAGCCTTCGGGCGAGGGCGTGGCTAGGAGGGAGAGGTGGACGGTACGACGGCATGGCCCGGGTGCGGGGGGAGTGAGGGAGCTGCTAGGTCTGAAGCAGCGCGGCGAGGTTGTATGGCGTGGGGCGACGAGATGGTGAGAAATAGTAGTTGGCGGCGGTGGGGCGAGAGAGGTTAGGGGTCGACACGAGGGTATGAATTGATTGATAACTAGTGATTCTGGACGCGTCATCTACAAAGGTGATTAGTGTCATACGTGTAGCGCGTGATTTTATTGCGAGGGTGCAGAGAATCTTCCCCTGTGGATGGAGAAATCTGGCGCCGACCTATTATCGGCAAGCAGGGTTTTTACTCAACCAGGTATCTCCCACCAGCTGAACACCACCCCAGCCGGAACAAGTTCGAAGATCCCCACCGGTCTCCCGGCATGTGTGGTAGAGTAGGGCATGTGTGTGCTTATAAGGGGTAGAATAGAACAAGGAATGGAAAGGAAAGGTCGCGAGCGGTCCTTGTCACTTTTAGTAGTGTACTGCTGCGCCATTCGCCTGGTATGGATCAGAGAAACCAGAGAAAACTACCGATTAGAGCAGTCAGTAGCTCCAATTCTCCTCCACACAGCCCCAAAACTCTACCTAGCTATATGGCTAGTGTCTAAAATCCTGCCACCGTCGGAACTCGAACCTAGGACCTCCCGGTCAGAGGAACTGCAGTGACATCATTTGTTGCCCTGAGCCACCTCTCCCGGTGGCTCGGGGGTATGGAGCGGCGGGCGGCGGGGCGGGGTGCGTGGTTGGGGGCGACAGGGTGGCGAGTAGACCCAGTTGGCGGGGGGGGGAGGCGCGAGGGTAGGGAGCGCGCTGGGCGGCGGGCGGCGGGTCGGGGGCGTGGCATGGGCGCGGGCGCGGGTGCAGGCGCCGGCAGCCGAGAGCCGCGACCCGGGCGCGCAGCAGGAAATTAAAGAGCCGTGACGCAGTGCGACGCAGCGGCCGCCGCCAGCGCCGCGCCGACCCGCCCCGCCCCGCCCCGCCCCGCCCCGCCCCGCGCCGGTCAACATAAACATCTGGACGGCGGCGCCCGTCTTCATCTTCGCCTCTCTTCGCCCTGCATCTCTCGCAGACACTCCCTACTCCCTTTCCTTCTCCTCACTTACGAAATTTCACTCGGATTTTCTCCATCCCTCTCCCCCTTTCCTCAAGTCTCCCATACATTGGATGGATATTGTATTTTACAACAGAGTTTCAGAGAGCGAGTTGTAATTTACAGCACATTGTACTACAATAACGACTTCGAATATTCTGCCGTAAAATCAGATTACTGTTAGTATAGAATATTTTGAATTGTTACTTTGCACACACCTCAAGATTTGGTTTCTTCGAAATGCTCCAAAGACTGTTAAAATTGGTGAAGGTGACGAGAAAGCCATATTCTGCCCAGAAATCGGAATGTTGTAATGGATATTAGAATGGGTGGAAATATGCCGTGTATAACTATCGGATTAGAAGCTTTTGTAGTGAAATGTTCTATACTGTTCATTGCACTGTACATGATGTCCCTGTGATATTTTCAAAATGTTCTGTATTATGGCTGAATATTTTTTCACCGAATGTTTTGTTCGGCTAAAAGAAACTACGCTTTTTTTCTACACTCGGTCAGTTTTTTATTCTAATTAATGCTATTAAAATAGGTTCCACTAATAGTAGTGGTATATTCTAAGAATACATGTATTTTATATTTTTAATCAATATTTTCTCTTTAAATAAGGTGAGTGATTTCATAGGCTCTTTGGTCAGTCTTTTCCCATTTTTTCAAATCTCACATTTTTTATTTCTCCTTTATCTTTGGGAAGAAATTGCGACAGTCGCTTCTAAAAAAACAAGTTGGTATATTTTCTAAACAGGCAAACCTGTCATAGAAAGATATCAAAGCAATGTCACTTGCGCTGAAGAAATACTGCTCTAAAGATGTAATTTTTCAGTCCTCTTCTGAAGTTCTTCTGCCAGTTCTTCAGTAGAAGTAGTAGCTCATTTACGAATTAATTTCCACTTTTTATTTAATTTTTATTTCCAAAAAATACTTGACCGTTTATTACATAATTATTGTGAGAGAAAAATACGACCATGAAGTATCCACCCCTTTGTATATCTTCCTGTAAGGCGTTTTCGCAATAGCATTCGATGAGTGTCAACTCCAGCCTTGCCCAATTGTTATGAGTAATAATATTTGGTGCCATATCTACTACACTTGTGTCATCCATCCTGTCATTATAATGCATTCATGTTACGTAAATAACTCGTTTGTTTGGAGGAAGACACCAGAGTTCCACTTTTTCAGTTTCTTATCTACCCCACTTGTGTCACTACCATCACGATCATTATTATAAAAAATTATAATTTCGATCACATTGACGTAATCTGAATAAGATACCAACCTTTTATGACAGATGTGCTATAGTGAGAATATGAGAATTTCAGACCTCAAACGCAACCCAACTCATCTGTAACCTTCAATTTTCGTTGCTTGGATCTGAAAGCTTCTTTACGCGCACTCCGCGGTGGGGCTACCTATACAGCTTTCAATTTCTTCTTTGTTGATGTTGTTGTTGTTGTTCTTGTTGTAATGGTGGTTGTTTTTGTTTTTCACCCTATGTTATCGCCTCGCATCAAAATCATAAGCAATGTATTGTAATAACGTCGTTCATTTTACTTCAGAGATAATAATTGCTGTTTAAACCAAATTTTAAAGGCATAATTTTCGGTAGTTTAAATTACGTCATTTGTGTGTTGCTTTTATTTAGATTAAAATAAATTTATAAACATATAGCTGCAAAGTCGCACGTTTGAACTACACATTTCTTCCAATTAGAATTGTATTTTCGAAACTAATATGAAATTTCTTCAATAATGATGCCCAACTCATGTTTTCTAAGAACATAAAACAATTCTAATACTAATACTAATACTCTGTAAATTACGCAAAGCACAAAACTAAAACTCGTTTAACAAACTAATAATGTTGAACATTCTGGGTACCTTTATAAGAAGCCCAGAGACGAGATGTTTATCAGTTTCTTTGAGTTTCATACTACTCTGTGGGTCATTTATATAGACATCACACCTGCAGCTTAATGTTAATAATTGGCATATAGATTAATCTCAGACATATATCTCAATGTCTATATCCTTTAAAACATTCAAAAAGTTACTTTTAGAAGTTTGTATAATTTTAACTTAACCACACTTCTATCGTTGGAAAGCAAAGAATAAAAAATATCGAAAAATAATTGTACTGATGAAGTGTAAATAGAGAAATATTATTAGTGCCCACATTATCATCCAAAATTGACCTTAAAACATAGGAGTTATAAAGATGTCAAAAATGTGCTGATGACACCTATTTTTAGCCAAAACGGGCAAGCGGCGTCAACGTCTTCTCCTCTAGTCCCGCCTCCATTTTTTCCGATTGCAAGTCGTCCGCGGCGAATAAATTATTCCAGCACGCGGGCGGCGGACACATTCAAATCCCGCAATTAAAATGCAAATGGTTGGGCCGCGTCTTAAGTTAATAAGGGAGAACTCATTTCGCGGCCCAGCAGCAAACTTTTGCACGGCACAGAATTAATTTCATAAAAGATTATATAATAATGTGGCTTAATTGAATCGCCGGAGCTATATTGTTTCGGAATTTGGCGGCCGTCTCCGCGTAGCTGGCACGCGGGACTTCCTGTGTTGGGGGGCGGTGGAGAGGGGGGAGGGGAGGGGAGGTCGTGGATGGGATGACCTCCGCCTACAGAGCGGCTAAATCTACTCTCTCTCAACACTCAGGGGGAGGTGCGCGCATTAAAATTATTTTTTCATTATTCCCAGGCGGAGTTTTGCTCACGAATCGTTAGAGACGCTGCCAAAAAACCGTCAGAGACATGGTACGGAAGTATAGTCGAATGAAAAGTATGTGAGCGCTAATTTGAAGTTTGAGCAAGTCGAAATATGGCTGTTTGATTGCTCTAAAATTAATTATGTTTTTTGCTGTGATTTCCGTTTGTTAATAAATTAAGATTTATCATCAAGTTTTCATAACACTGATTCCTATTCTTGAGATAGACAAAAATAAATGGTGAAATAAACATCTCCACAAATCGTATTTCAAGACGAAAACGTTTCGAGAGTCATTCGTGACAAACGCATATTAGAGCCATCTGTTGGTTCGATGCGTAACTTCTCATACGTTCACAGCAACGACGCTAGAGTGCATGGCGCTCGTTGTAAACGACAGCGCGAGTTCAAATAGGAATAAAATGAGAAATTTGAACACAAAAGATGTTCAATAAAAAGAAAATGTTCCTTAAAATTACTTAACAAAATTACTTCTTCGTGAATAATTTAGAATGTTGTATCTTTTACGTCACACATTCTTCAGAAGTATCCCATGAGGAATACAGTATTTCTAAGATTAGTGTAAGAACTTGGTAGCGGAATGCATTAAATATAAATGCATTAAAATTTCTTTGCGAAATAACAGAATACCACACAACGTAACGTATAATTTTCCGCGAAATCCTTTATAGACTAAGTCTTTAGTCCTCAACTCCTGTCACTGCACTACACTGAACTCTATTGACTTTCTTACACATACGTTACATTTTCCTTTACAATACAACATCACATTAATAATAATAATAATAATAATAATAATAATAATAATAATAATACAACTACTCTATACAAAAGACAAGTAATTTAACAGCAAGGAAAATATCAGTAATACATTTACGTTATATTATGTACTAATAATACAAGATATTTCATTAATATTGTCCAGTCAGGAAAACTATTTGTTTTATCTAATATAAAGAAATAAATGTTTGTTTGTTAGTTAGTTTGTTTTTAATGTGTTGTCGAACCGTTCATCATATTGCGATTAAACTTGGACAACTAAATGTTTGCACTCGTGGGAACGATGTAGGTATAATACAATTGTGTACATGTAAAGTGTGTGATATACAATGTGCGTAAATACAGTAAGTGAAAACCGTGTTAAGTGCCAAAAATGTAATTCTGAGATAATTAAGAAAAATTGTTTTAAAAGCTCGCGTAACTTAATTAATGCCCAATTTGAATCCTAAGAATAAAAAAACTTTATACAGCCCATTTTACATCGCATTGCTTTTGACTCTCACCACGCATTTCAGCACAAAATGAAAGTTTTTCAGATTTTTTCTACAATTTTTTAGCCTAGGTTTTATTTATGCTCTACAATTATTGTAACTCCATTAGATGGCGCTCCAGCTCAAGATGACGCCTCATTAAATGCCATTCCCAATATACCTGAACTTCATCGTTGCTGAGCGTCTCCCTGTGAATTGGGTAGAGGAAGAAGGACAGGGAAAGAGGCGGCGCAAGAATGAGAGGGAGGAAAGAGACAGAGGAAAAGAAAGAGAAAAATACAGGAAAAGAGAAAGGGAAAAAGAGACGGAAAACATAGGGAAAACACACACAGAGTAAGGACACACAGAGAAAAAACACTGAGACAAAAAGACACAAAGGAGAGCGAGCGAGAGAGGAGAGAGAGAGCGAGCGAGAGAGGAGAGAGAGAGCGAGCGAGAGAGGAGAGAGAGAGCGAGCGAGAGAGGAGAGAGAGAGCGAGCGAGAGAGGAGAGAGAGAGCGAGCGAGAGAGGAGAGAGAGAGCGAGAGAGGAGAGAGAGAGAGCGAGCGAGAGAGGAGAGAGAGAGCGAGCGAGAGAGGAGAGAGAGAGCGAGCGAGAGAGGAGAGAGAGAGCGAGCGAGAGAGGAGAGAGAGCGAGCGAGAGAGGAGAGAGAGCGAGCGAGAGAGGAGAGAGAGAGCGAGAGAGGAGAGAGAGCAGAGAGAGCAGAGAGAGGAGAGAGAGGAGAGAGGAGAGAGAGGAGAGAGAGGAGAGAGAGGAGAGAGAGGAGAGAGAGGAGAGAGAGGAGAGAGAGGAGAGAGAGGAGAGAGAGGAGAGAGAGGAGAGAGAGGAGAGAGAGGAGAGAGAGGAGAGAGAGGAGAGAGAGGAGAGAGGAGAGAGAGGAGAGAGAGGAGAGAGAGAAGAGAGAGGAGAGAGAGAAGAGAGAGGAGAGAGAGAAGAGAGAGGAGAGAGAGAGGAGGAAGAAATTAATTAACTCTTAAATGGGAAAAAGAACAAGTTGATTCTTTCAAATTTCAAACGATATTTCCACAATTATATCTTCTGCGGCATTAACGTATGCGGGTACAAGTTAGTTTAGAATAAATATTTACAAGGCACATTACAATGGTTCTGAGTATTACAGCATTTTAGTTATTTCAACGCCTACAACCTGAATCAATAGTTTCTAGATTTCTGATATTCATAGCGGAGGCCGAGGAAAAGAAAGCCTATCAGAAGAACAAATATCCAAAGGAGAAAAATCTTACCGTCAGGATAGGTATTTATTATTATCCTGACCTCTTTTTTCATATTAATTTCACGTTGTCATCAATTTTTATTTGATAATTGCATATTCGCTTCTTCCATAACTTCATACAACTCACGACTTCCCGAACGAAATAACGCAACGACCACTCTCCCAAATCCTCCACCCCTGCTTATACTTCCCACGCCCCATGAGCATATAAATTCGTAGGCTCATATTCACGTGAATCGAATCCCTGACACGCATGTTACTTTCCCGTTCGCTAATATCCCTCCTTGTAAACAACCTTTCACACGAATTTCTTTATTATTCTATAACGGGTGTGTGCATCGATTTTCCTAAATGTTTAAAATGTAAGAGATAATGTGAGGGGAAATAAAATACTTATAATTGCATCGACTGTTTTATTATTTCCTGTTTCCGGGCGAGGCAACCGCAATGGTCATTATTCCCATAGGAGTAGTGCATGATTTTATCATGAAGATAAGGGTGTCATAGAATTGTGAGATAAGGGGCCGAACTACTCGTCGCCTTGTAGGGTTTTCATCATCCAGGCATATCCCACCAACTGCCTCAGCCGCGACAAGCCCTAGACTTCAGACTGGTGTGCCGACATGTGTCCAAGTGTAAGTGTGTGTAAATACGGAGTGAGGATATGTGAAGTAAAAGGAAGGAAAAAGAACGCGCGCGGCCCATGGCCGGTGTGGTATACTATGGCTCTGGTTTTCGCCTGCTGGTGATGGATAAATCCCGGAAAACAACCGACCACAGCAGCCGGTAGCTAGAATTCACCTACCGCCAGCGAGTGAACTCGACCTATACTCCGATTAAAACAAGAAGTCCTTTCAAGGTCACGAGCTTCCAGGAGAGCGAATCACCGTCAGCAAATCGCGAGCTTCATTACGATTAAAATATTTGGTATTGAAGCTCCCGATTTGATGACAGCGTCACCTCTTTTTTCAGCTCGTGACCTTTAAAGAACTTTCGTGTTTTAATCGAAGTACAGCTATGTAGCTAGTGTCAGAACTCATGCCACAGTCGGAGCTCGAACCCTAGGACCTTCCAGTTAGCTCTTTCCGCTGCGGTTTGCAGGCGTGCTGGAGGTTAACGACATGAGTTGATGCCCTGAGCCACCTCAGTCGGTTGGTAATTGGAGAATGTGGTATTACTCGCGCAACTTTTCTTGAACGATGACCTTGATCCCCCTCCCTTGTGCAATAAACAGTTGAAGGCATAAGCTCGCAGCGAGCACTGATGACAACCTTCCAAGCATTAAAACTTCGTTGGCGCGAAACAGAAGCTAGTCAAAGCCAGTTGCTTTCATAGTGCAGAACCCCTGTTCAGATTTATTGTCAATATCGAAAGAAATGACTGAGTCAGGTCCAGGTCCTTCAAGGGAGTCACATAAAACTCCCGAAAAAGTTAAGCACAAGATGCAGTTTTGACTTTTATTTCACACACGTTGGCATTACTTAAAATACTCTAGTGGCCGACTTTGTAACTAATACCCCCACTCCACCCGAAATCGCCAATCCATCGTTCAAGAAAAGTTGCCCGAGTAATAGTTGTGGCGTTAATCAGGGCGGTGCGCTTAGCCAAACAGACGGCTTCCAAGGGACCCGCAACGGCTTCCTGCAGCCAGCCACCCATCGCCCGGGAGGCGGCATTTGAGCCGCGAGGTGACAGGCGCGGAGATAATTCCGTCGCCGGGTGTCACGCGCCTATCGCCCGTTCGGGCCGACGCGAGCGCCGGGCTGGCGGCGGGCGGGCGCGCGGCCAAGGCGGAAGACCGCGCGCGGTGAACGCAGCGCGACACACGACACGGCTCGACTTAATACGACACGACTCGACTTAATACGACACGACTCGACTTAATACGTCACGACTCGACTTAATACGACACGACTCGACATGACGGGGCGCGGCGCGTGCGATTCGACACCGCACGATCCGGCGCGACGCCGTCAGAACTATCGGCTACCGTTGAGTAACTTTTCCTCTGCCGACAGAGAATCGTAACATTTGCCAAGGACATAGCAAGAGATATGTTTGTCTTCGTGAGAGAATTAGGGAAATTGCTAGGGATAGTTCAGTCTCATAGAAAGGTTTATTAATATCTGGGAATATACTCGTAGAATTAGTTAGTACTAAGTAGAGCGGCTTGGTGGCTAAACTAATTGTAAAATAAATGAGAAAGTAGATGAATAAAGACGATCTTCATTAATATATTGCTAGTGATGTTCTTAACTCTTTGCACATTTTTTTTATACATTTTTAGGTATCAAGATTTTAAATAACAAGATATTTCGATCGTATAGCGATAATCATTAAAGCTGAAAATATATACAAGAATTCTCTGCAAAAACATTGTTACAGGCTATGGTAATCAATATTAAGGATTAAGTCACTCCAGACAGTGTTTGAATTCAAAGTAGCTATTTAGCTTGTAACGAAATTCTGCAACTGTCGTGACTCTATCCCTAAGGTCCCTCGGTAAGAGGCAACAGTTCTGCATCGATCTATTTCAGCCTGTTTATTGCATGTAAGATCAAACTACGTTATTAACTGCAACTTGCACTAATACACTTGAGTGTATTTTGTTCCACATCTTATTAGAATGATCCGTTGATGTTGAAAATAATTCTTGCAATCACAAAAACCCCTGACGAATCTCGCACAAGCTTTTCACCCGCGACAATGTGAAACCTAGTTGATTTGATTTTCTCTCGGAGGAACGGTGAAAATTTTGCACCATCTCTTGAGTGTAGTGGCAGACCACAGCTGTGTAGAGTAGAAGAAACCGAACGTTCTAAGAGAGGTAGGCGAGAGCGGTAGAGATGCAAGCGTGAGAGCAGGGGCGGTTCTGGAGACATGGGAGGTAGGGGCGAAGTGGGTAGTGGGGGTAATGTAGGCGGAGGGAGCAACGGAGCGGTTTCACGTTGTCGCGGATGAAGGGCTAGTGTAGGAGTGGTGTGGGCGTCGTGGACGATAGGAATGGAGAAAATGATAGGGACGGTCAAGGCGATGTGGGCAGCGGGGGCGGCGGAGATGATATAGGTAGCAGAGAGCGATGTAGGCGGCGGGAGTATGTGGGTGGAGGGGCGATGTGGGCGGCGGGGGCGATGTGGGCGGCGGGGGCGATGTGGGCGGCGGGGGCGATGTGGGCGGCGGGGGCGATGTGGGCGGCGGGGGCGATGTGGGCGGCGGGGGCGATGTGGGCGGCGGGGGCGATGTGGGCGGCGGGGGCGATGTGGGCGGCGGGGGCGATGTGGGCGGCGGGGGCGATGTGGGCGGCGGGGGCGATGTGGGCGGCGGGGGCGATGTGGGCGGCGGGGGCGATGTGGGCGGCGGGGGCGATGTGGGCGGCGGGGGCGATGTGGGCGGCGGGGGCGATGAGGGCGGCGGGGGCGATGTGGGCGGCGGGGGCGATGTGGGCGGCGGGGGCAATGTGGGCGGCGGGGGCGATGTGGGCGGCCGTGGCGATGTGAGAGGCCGGGGCGGTTTGGGTGGCGGGGTCGATTTGATTAGTATGGGCGTTTTGGGTAGTGGGTGCGATGTGAGCAGTGGACGCGATGTGGAGGCGGTGGGGGCGGTGTGGACGGAGAACGCGGAGGGGGCGTACGCGGCGGAGAGCGCAGGGGCGGCGCGGGCGGCGTGGGCGACGCGCCAGCGGGCAGTCGCTCAAACGTCCTCTCTCCGGCCCGCCCCCTCACCGTCCACGGCCCCCGCGCCCAGGATCACGCGCGCGTTTTTCGCCCGCAGTGATTCACGCCGCGACCACCCGCCCAGGCGCGCCCGCCGCCCCCACTGCCCATGCCTCGCCGAGGCGTCCTCTCGCTCCCGCTCCCTGACGGTAGACCCAGCGAAATAAAGGGAAATGTTATACGAGAATGATTAGGAGAAATGTTCGTATGGCGAAAATTATGAATGCTATTTGGTACTATGTTTCTAAATAAATGAGCTTTGACTCGAGGCATCTTGCTTCTAACACATCATTTGGTGTTGACAAAAGTGCCTTCTGATATCTCTCTACTCAAGAGAGCGAGAGAGAGAGAGAGAGAGAGAGAGAGAGAGAGAGAGAGAGAGAGAGAGAGAGAGTGTGTTATCGTGTGAACGTGAGAAGGATAAGAGTGTGAACTCAACTTGCAGGTCTTCTTGATATATTACAGTGGACGATCAATCGATTGTACTTTTCTGCCCTAAACAAAAGGAAAAGTTTGGAGATGAAATGTATTGGAATCGCCTTAACAACACGATCTCGAATTTGCGGTTTTCCGAAAAAAATACGCGTTTAAGATTCTTTTGAGCAAATGCGACAGGATTAAAGTATATTAGGGCCGTGCCGAAGTTGGTTTAGATTAGTGCAAGTGGAGAGGGAACACAGGACCTCGCAATCAGAGGCACTGCAGTGACATCAGTTGATGCACTAAGCTACGTTTCTCGGTGATGGTAAAGAAATTGCTAGTTTTTCTGGTCTACTACAAATGATATTCTCTTCGAAAATACTGGCACATGAATCTCAGATATACGGCAGTATTCACGTAGTTTTTTTCATTATTCTACAAGAAGGCATCTCAGAGACAAAGTTCATTATATGTTATAGATGATATCATGAGGATGTTGAGAAGAGGAAGAGTGTGATAACAACTTGAAGATTTATAGGCAATGTTCATACCTTCAGCACTGTGATTTAGCGTGTACTTATTTTGACAGGAAATTCGGAGAATGGAGAATACTGTAACTAATTTGTTCTTTATAATTTACTATTTAGTCTATTTTTCATTGAGGCTTCATTATTGCAAAATGTTTCTTATAATGTAAACCAAAGAAGTAATTATTCCTTAAAATCTAACAAGTTATCTACATAATATTTTTTACATTGTTTTACAAGCCATTTTGTAATATTTTGTTATTAAAAAAGTTGGTTGACTGCTACTTACTTACAACATTCAAAAGTTCATTAGATTCTGAGCAACACACCAAAAGGAAGTCGAAGTGAGTCCGGAGCACCGAGGGGGGGAGGCGGCAGATGCCGAGCTGCACGTAGCCGCACCCTCCGGTGAAGACGGAGAGGCAACACTCCGAGTTGAAAGCAAACATTCTTAAGAATTTTCCACGCAACACGAGATGCAATGAGAACTGAAAGGCACAGTGAGACCACGCAAGACATTTACAAAGGCCACATTAACCACCCCTTAAGGAATATAAGGACGAATCAGGAGCATCAGATAGTCGTTGCAAGAAAGGACTGGGACGAGAGTGTGACTTACTGCGAATATTCTGTGGCGACCGTCAAGCTATTGCCAATCAATTAGTAATTCTCAAGTGTCTTTACTCTTAGAGCAGACCCCTTACAAATTTTTGACATATTTTCTTTAAATGGTTTATTCCATATCAAGTAAATATTTTCTTCTAACGATGTTTCGGGAGTTACTCCATCTACATCTTGATGTCTATTGCTTTAAACTTTTTTGTTAATTACTATTTATATAACAATAAATTAAGATGAGTCCTTCATTACTGAAGACACTGTTTCAGTAAGTCGTCGTGCCAATATTGTAATAATTGAGAACTCATCCTAAGTTATTGAAGTATTTAGTAATTAAGATTTTTTGTATCGCAATAAACCTGAAGAACTGAGTGCAGTAACTCCCAAAAGTTCGTTGAAAAAAATATTTACTCGATATGGAATAAAATATTTTTAAATGTCACCGTCTAAAACTTTAAGGTACCTGTTCTAAGAGTAAAGACGTAAACAATAATACAATATTCAATTGCATAATTCTCAAGTGCTCAGACAATTAACAGAAAAAAATTAACAGAACTGTGGGGCCGAACGACGAGGCGAACCCACGCTCAGGTGACGGCGAGAATCCCCCCCCCCCCGCGCGCGCGGCAGCGGTGATCCACCGAGAGCAGCGAGCCGGTCAATCACAGATGAAAAATGGGCGTGAAGCGAAACGTCAATTCAAAGCTGTGAAAGAGAATGCGCTTCCTCTGGAAGCCTAAATGCTATAATTTCTTCAGACATATTAGTGTTACAATATACTGGAGTATCAATATTGTCGAATAAACTTTTTTATTATCAAAATAAGTTCGTAAGGAATTATCACGCCTCTTTAGTGTCAGTAAACCCATGGATTTTCAGTGTGTAACCCGTGGGTAGGATTTTAACCCGGAGATTTGCAACATATGTGTAAGAGAGGCATCTCCATGCGCATAATTGTGAACACTGTTCGGTCAAAAAATTCAAGTATTTATTATTTACATAAAATAATGTTAATATCCCATCGGAGCTGATATAAGACTGTGGTCTTTTATCGATACATTAGATTCTTTAAACATTTTGCGAACACTCTTTTATACTTATTATATTTTATATATTTTACTTCTTTGGTTAAATGCATCTAGAATCCTATTTTCTTAATAACATAGTTGAGAACGTAGAAATTCCTAATCTTGTCAAATGACAGTTACGGCGGAAAATTAATATTTCGTTGTTCTCGTATATTCGCCGAACTGCCCTTGCAGATATATGGAGATTTAGATCAATAAACTGAATGAAGAGTTGGAAAGAACTATCAACTCGACTGAAATTAAAAATAGTTGGAAACGTAAATTAGTCGTAAAATACTGACGACAATTTTAGAACACGTTGGAAAATCATATTTTACGCTGGACACGAAAGTGACAATTAATGTCATTTAAGATCACTTAACTCATACGCATCTAGATTATTTTAACACTAGAGTTCGGTTTTAAGTTTTTTGAAGACATATTAGAACAAGGCGAGTGAGAACACTATAACATTTTAAAATAAATCATCAAAGCTGTGTCTCTATTAGGAATTGTTTGTGAAAATATTTTATTTCAGACTGCGAAAACAGCAGTTTAACTCCGAGACTGACGTAGAGAGAAAGCATTCCCTTCATCACTTCTCAAATTTCATCCCACACAATAACTATAGAAATAGATAAGTTAATCTGGAAATAAAGAGATGTGATTAATATTTATATTTCATTCTAATATCTTCATTTTCATTGTATCAAACAGTTATCAGTCGGCCTCAATTGTTGCTGCACTACTTAATAATTCAGGGTGACTAATACGACTTACTATAGTTAATATTCAGTAAATTTTCGAATGCAGGTTTAGAAATTTCACTATTTGTCCGTTTGAAAATATATACATAACGAAATGTATGATGTTAATTCACTAATTTATTCAACTCTATCAAATCATTTATTGTGACACTGACAATTGTATATAACTAATTAATGCGTGTTCTTATTTAATAATGAATATGTTTTATAAAAACTTTCTCAAGTATTAATGAGCATTAAAGTAAGTCACACAATAGTTCATATGAGAGTTTGGATGGTGCACTACATTTTCCCTGAAGTTCTTAATATGCGTAAATAAAATAATTTAATTAGTGAATGCAACGTATCAACACGACAATATATTTGCATTTCTTTTGGATCGTATCACTTTTTCTAGAATTTCGTCTCGATGACTCACAGCTGCCGACGCCTCACCTACGTCCCGTCCCGCGAATTCCACAATCTATCCCGCCCCTTTCGCGTGTTTTCCACTCAGCTATTGTTGAGACGAGATCCCTCTCCGGCTGTCCAAGGTGTTCCTTAGACCGGTCATCTAGGCTAGTATTATCCGCGCAAGTTTCTTTGGGCCCTTATTTCGCTAGACGCGAGAAGAGGGGAGGGGAGTAATTGTGCCAAAAGACTATTATATCAAATCTGTAGCTCTTGTTTCGGTGCAAAATAGTTGCTATTACACGAAAGTGAACATGTTTGGTTATCAGAGTTTGTCAACAACGCTCATTTCTATCATTATTATTAATTCAACTAATGTTGTAAAAAAGTGGGATTAGGTATTCCTCTTCTTAAAAAATCGTGCGCGTACAATATAGCGTGCCAGAAAAGTCTCTTCACACCGAGAATAGCTAGTGTGGAAAATACGACGGAACTCGAACCCTACGACCTCTCAGTCAGAGGCAATGCAGTGACATCAGTTGATGCCTCGAGCCAGCTCAGCTTGGGACAAATCTTAAGAAAAACAGATAAGTATTTATTGAAGATAATTTTACCACTCTTCTTACATGCTCTTCCTCGTCCGCCCGATCCCCCGCCATCCCTCCCAGCCACACTATCTACCTCTCATCATATCAACTCCACTGTCGCCCCTGCTTCCATTTTGTGCAACCTCTCCCTGTGCCCCCCATACTTGCGCTACCACTGTCATCCCCGCTGCCACTTCTCTTGCCGCTTATCCTCTTCCACTGTACGTCCCATTTTCACCTCCGCTCCTGCCGTCCGCACTTGCACCCGGCTGCACCACCGTTTCCTCTCGCATTTCCCCGATTTCACGGGCTCCGCCTTTGCGTCTCTTTCCCTGCCCCCGCCCGCACCTCCCTTTTCCTCTCGCATCGGTCACCATTCTCTTCCCACCTGAGGCCCGCCCCTCCGTCCGCCGTTTCCCCGCCCTCCCGCCCTCGATCCGACTTCTTCTCCACCTCCGTTCTCTCTCACTCCCTCTTCAGCTTCTGTCGAGTCCCAGTTACCGATCTCGTCCCTACTCTCGACCCAGTTCCGCCCCATTCCTCTTGGCATCGTAATCTTGGGCGTTTCTCCCCGTCCAGGGCAACTCCTCTGTTTTCTCTTACATTTTGTCCCATCCTTTCCATCTACCTCCCTTCTCTCCGCTTACTGTCATCTTCCTTTCTCACCATTTTCCAGCTGTCGCCTCGGCTCCCCTCCCCCTCGCCCCTGCTCATACTCCGCCCACAATTCAGCCCGCGTGCTCTCCCCTCTCCCTCCTCGCGCCCAGCCGGCGGCGACATTGCTCTACGTCAGCGGGCGACCGCGCGTGGCGCGTTCTGGCGGAGGGCGGCGGAGGCGACGACCTCTGCGCGGGACGCCCCGCTGCCGCGCTGGATCGCGGTTACGGCACCGCCTCAGCGGGGGGGGGGAGCGCACGCGGCGCCCGACAGAGACGGAGGGAGGGGGAGAGAGAGAGAGAGATAGAAATGCAGTTATTGCCAAAGGAAAAATTTACGACCTGAGACCAACGCATTACCTGATGCTGGCGTATTTTTAAAGGTCTGCGACAATTTATATAATGTAACATGCGTGAAAATATGACTAAGGGTTTATAACGTTATAAGTATGTTCATTCTACATAACTGTATATTTTGAAAATTATATTTTAAATTTTAAATGAAAATGTTGCAGGTAATTTCAGTCTGCTAGTGGGATTATAAATTATTTATTCTAACGTTTTCGTAACATACTCTTCGAATGATTTTACTATTATCTATCAGAATGAGTTAATAACTACGAAGTAATCTCTTACAATAAAAAATTACCAAGTGCAAATTAGTTATGGAACAATTTTTCACTGTTTGCCACATATTCTGTTATTATCTCTGTTGTAATTTCTTTCAGTAAAGTTCAACTATTAAGCATACTAAAATATCATCCTTTAACATTTATCTAAACGCCAACAAATGTCCTTAACCGGAAAGTATGTAAATATTAACTCAGTAACCTCAGTAAAGCGTAGTAATTGTTGATACAAATAATGACTTTTCTAAATTTCTATTCTTTAATGAATATAAACCGAAATGAGTATTAATATATCACATAAAACTAAAACCAAGAGTGTCAGGTTTACATTATACGTTTAATCATAATAGTGTGTCATGTAAGATTTAATTAATATAACATTTTCCACATCCAGGGAACCCAGTATAAAAATGATTATCCTATATTGTCAACATGTGACAAAGTAGAAATCACAGAAAAACTCACCTTGGAATGCTGGTAAAAGTCTGGATGATCCGCCTTTCAAATTCGTATGTTCATAGATGTATTATCGTCAACTTGAACTTTCTAACAGAACTCAAAGCACGAGCACTTCAGAAAAAAGAAAAGATGAACCCGCTCAAAACGATCACAAACACAGCGTGGTGTTTGATACACAAAAATTTTAACTTCAGGTTTATTCGCGTTCGCTGATCAGCTTTGTACGCCAGCGGTACGGTTACTGACCGTTACAAGCACCGTCTGACCCTGAATTGCAGAAGGGAGTCTCGGGCTTCTTACTGCATTTACGCTCGGCAAGGATAATCCACCGCAGTGTCTGAATAACCAAAGAGAAACCATTGGCGCGCTTTTTGAATGGTAATTGTGCAGCAACCTTGTGAATGAGAATCTTAGAACGAGACGTGCTACATTCTCTCAATGGCCCCTCACCTCTACATTCGTGACCAAGTAATACATTTGGGCTGCATGTCCTCTGTCTGGATTTATATCTCAAAATTAGATGTGTTTTAAAGTTAGATGCTTTAAAGTGTTCCCCCTCCTTTTTCTTCCAAGTTTATTCAGGAACTGTTCTTTGCCGCTTGAAGTATATCATTCTCATTCTTTTCCTGTTTGCCTGATCGTTGGCACACCTTTCTTATTCTATTTTCTCTTTATCTCACGAATCAATCCTCCAAGTAATGTGAACCACATTTTATTTACTATTTTCACTTTCGTCCGACTAGTTATTTTTGCGGTTCCAAATAATGTATATTTTACTGCGACGATCCTTCGTAGAACAGAATCTAACCTATTTTATAAAATTTAACAGGTATGATGGGAAATATTTAAAATGACAACAATAATGTTGCCATTTCGTTCAGTCATGAAACATATCATGACAAACAAACATCATGTTTCATACGTAAAAGGATCCACTCTAAATATTTCTAATACCAATAATCTTGCAACTAGTCAACAATATTTATATTACACGTACATTTCAATACACTAATAATAATAATAGTAATAATAATAATAATTTACATTTAGTAAATTACATGATAAAACTCTTTGTCGTTGACAACGTTTCGACCCTAGTATAAAGGTCTTCAAGTACAATCTAAAATATAATAAAAACTACTATGTAACAATATAACTAATAACAAATCATGGAAGTTATTTGTTCATAAAAAGATGAGAGTTACCTCAATATGGCAGCACAAAGTTGATATAAGATATGACATCAAAATAGAGTCATCGTCCAGCCATAGTATCATCAGAATAGATTGGTGATTTAATATAAAGTAATGATATGGATGCTACCCAATTAACAAGATGTAACTTATTGTCCGGACACGACAATACGGTCAACAAAACACGAACTTAAAAGGTAGTAGTTAAAGTGCGACATCAACTACATACTCGTAAGATATGAATCATACTGCCGGGCCGGGTTGGGGCTAGAAGGGGTGTGTTGGCACGGGATGGATGTGACAGGACGGGGTGAATATGGCAGGATGGTGGCAGGACGGGATGGATTTGGCAGGGCGGGATGGATGTGGCAGGACAGGATGGATGTGGTAGGACGGGATGTGGCAGGACGGGATGTAGCAGGACGGGATGTGGCAGGACAGGATGAGGCAGGACGGGATGGATGTGGCAGGACGGGATGTCGCAGGAAGGAGGGGGGGATGACGGGACGGGGGAGGAGGAGGAGGAGGGAGAGGTCGGGGTGGAGCAAGTTGGTGCGTGACAGGACAGAGTTCACTATAGATATAACTTCATTGATTTTCTTTCCTCGTAGATGATTGTGACAAATAAAAACCTCAGGAAGTATAACAATAAAACGAGCTCTTCCCTTCATGGATCCTACGCACGTAGCGCAATCGGCTACGACAAGGCGAAGCTTTCGTAAGCAGCGGCGGCGCCAAGCGCTGCTCACCCAACTTTTACTCCGTCGTTAAGTTTCGGCCGTGCGCCCACCCACCGCCCACGCCCCTGCGCAGTAATAAAGTGCTGGCGGGCAACCGGCGAAGGCGGGGCGGCATACCTTGGGGAAGACGGAGACGGGGAGTAGACGGGCGGCCAAGAACGGAGCGGGTCGGAGCGGAGCCGGGCAGAGGGTGGGACGGAACGAAGCAAGTGGCCGTGGCGGGGGGAGACGAAGCGAGACGGGTCAGGACAAAAGGGGCGTGGCCGTACAGGGCGGCACCGAGCAAACAGGTTTGCATGGATGTACGTGGGCTGGAAGGGCAGAGTAGAACGGGGAGAGGACCAAGTCGAGGACAAAACCAATCGGATGAGAGGGGCTGGACATAGCGAGAGGCGGGGTGGGACATAGCGGGGTTGGCAAAGCTGGCTGGGTCGGAAGAGGACGAGGTAAAATGTGGAGCGGCGGAATGGAATTGGTCGGAACGGTGTGCGCTCTGGCAAGAGTAGAAACAGCCGAACCGAGAAAGGAAGAAGAGGTACAGAACAGGGCAGGAGGGGCATGGGGCGGGAACGGGAGAAACAGGAAGGGGGGAAGTGTTGTGAAAGAGGAGGGGAAGGCGGGTCGGGAGAGGGCAGGCATGAAATATCGTAGTGCGCGCCGGGGTTATAGCGGGTGGCGAGGGCCGCTTCCTGCTTTGACGGGTCGAAGTCGAGGATATTTCAGGGCGCCACGTGGAGCTTGCTTGTGATGGGAGCAAAGGTTTTCTTTCTTCGCCTTCTGATTGTCGTGCAGATTCTTTTCCGTAGATGGATTTCGTAGTGAATCTGCAACGAAAAATAAGTCAAATATTAATATAAAACTATTAATACAACAAGGTTTACGGAATCACTCACTATTGTTAATCCATTCTAATTTTATTAATTCAATAATACGTCGAACCTAAATTTTTGTATTTTACAAGCGAAATATTTTTATTCAATTTTTCGTACCAACATAACTTTTGAAATGTATGAACATGTAGTTTTCTCATAGATGCGTTTGAAAATTGAAGTATGTAAATGATGGGCGGGAAAGGCGTAAATTAACATAAAAATATTTAGAATGAGAACCTTTATAAAAATGTATGGACCATAGATTTATGAAAATTTTGTACCTTGAGAGTACTTGAGGTGACATTTTTAAATGATGGCACTCATTCTAACAAAGAAGGCGAAGCGAGCTATGAAGCTAAAATTAACTCAGAGCGGGTCAGGGCGAAACCTGTCGTGTGTATGTGGAACGGGACATGAGAGGTGGGGAATTGGGGGAGGGGGAGAGGTTTGATTGATTAATTAGTGATTCCGGACGCGTCAACTGCTAAGGACATTATTCCCGTAGGTGCAGTGCATGTGTTTTTCTCGAAAGGTGGCGGTGACCATCCCCCGCTGTATGTGAAATCCAGCGCCGGCTTTTCCCAACCAGGTATCTCCCACCAGCGGGGCACGGCCGCCACCAAGACAATCTCTCAGCTCCAACCGCTCTCCCGGCCTATGTGGTAGTGCAGCGTATGCAAGTGAAGACCATGGAAGACAAGGTGAAGATAGAACAAGAAAGAGGGAATAAATAACGCGCGCGGTCCGTGGCCCGATTGTTAGGGCACTGCTCACGAATTCGCCTGGTTTAGTCGGAGAAACCACGGAAAACTACCAATCAGAGCAGCTGGCCGTTAGAATTCTCCTCCAGATTGCAACTGAATTCGCACTCGCGTTGCCCGACCCCTAAGCTGAAAAAGATACAACACCGGAGGAGGAACTTTATTGTGTCACTACCCTGAAGAAGCCTGCAACAGGACGGGCGAAACGTCGGCCTATCTGCCAACGACGCGGCGTCACCCGGACAGCCTAGAAGTAAAGCACAGCAGTGATATCAGTTGATGCTCTGAGCCAATTCTCACGGCGTCGTGGTAGGAGTAGAAAGAAGGCGGTGGAGGGTAGAGCGAAGCGGTGGCAGTGAGGCGTCCGCGGCGCCGCGTCGCGGTGGCGTCGCTCACCTCGTAAATCAAACAATGGCCGAGCGATCGCGGCACTTGCCGAGGTTCAGACCGTATATTTTGAGACAGAGGTCGCAATAAAAGGTGAGATGCCATTAGGGCAGGATGAGAGGGGCTGATCCGGGGCGATCCGAGATAAAGCAGGAGAAAGGAGGGCGATCATTTCCCGCAAGGCTCCCGCCGCTGTGCGACCGCGATGAACTCGAGACGACGCCCTCTCAGCCCCGCGATCGAACCCCAAAATCTCCTGGGATGCACTCGGCAGACATGGTTCCGTGAATGGAATCAGAAAGGTAGGCAGGTCTGTATTTTTCACACGAGCGAATGAGAATATACACGAATTTCTCAGAATAAATATTATAAACTTCTATAGCATGTAGAGGGGTCGAAAATGTGTGTCAATTGACATATAGTGGGGAAATGCATATAACGGACTTGACTTGCTCCTGATTGTTAGACAACTCCGTAGTAAGTGTAGGTATTGGGTAGGTTCATGATATTTCCTTGAGTGGGGCCAAACAATCAGCCGAAACAGTCACAGTATATAACTTAGTTATATGCAATTTCCCTATTATACTCGTATAGTCATTGGCAAAAAGTGAATATTCTTGACCCATCTGTATTCCCTAGAGGTTTGCAACATTCTTCCTGAGAGCCTGTATTTCTAAACTTTCTAGAAATCTTATATTTAAAAAAATTATTTACAACTAATAAGAGACGTAATACCTTACGCAAAGTAAAAAACAAGGTGCAATGAAAAGAAATAAAGTATTTAAAATGTCAATTTCCGGCACTGAATGACAGAAAAAATTCATTTGGTGCTTGACTGCACTTCATATTCCTTTGCTCAGAATACAATTTTATGTACGTAATTTTTATGTATATGCTTGTTCCAAAATCGTTGTACTCGACAATAAATCACTAATGAGCAAAGCTTAATCGTTCAGATAATTCCACTCGGCCCTAGATGTGGTATACGCGTACAAGCACATAACACCAATTTGGAGTTGTACTAGGTAGTGAAAGAAATTCACCATATGCGAACGCGTGATGAGTTCATTGCTGAGGTGGGTGGGGTCAACGTAGGGAAGCAAAGATCGTGAACACTATAGTTCACTGTTTACTGTTCTCGCCTGCAAATGTATGCTTAGAAACGAACAATAAGAACACCTATTCTTTTATAATTCTTAACTAGACGGTGATGGTCTCAGCTACTATCTTAGAGTCAAACATTCTATGCACCGCAATTGGAATCTATGTTCTCCCGGTCTGTGGAGTTTATGTAGCTGACTCCAAACTACAGTATACTCCTGATTACCCATGCTCTGGCTTCGGATTAACAAGGCGCCATCAAATTACAACCAAATAATTTACTGAAAAAGAAAAAACGAGTATGTAAGTTCGTTGTTATAGTAGAAGCGAGCCAGCGTGTAAGTTTGACAATGCTGACACTGATTCTAAGAATACTCGTTCGCTCCCGAAATCGACAGATAATCATGGGATTTGTTCGTTGAACATTACGTTTTTCGTTTGTATTTCGTCATTTCCACTCCCCAATTTTCAAGTTTCCCACTTCCAAGTTTTTAGTTGTCTGTGACTCCTATGAACATATTTCTTATTTCATTTAGTGTTTAGTAATTTTGATTTTGATTTTTGGAGTTATCACCGATCAATATCCCAGTTCATTAATAACCGAGACTTGTATATCTTCTATTTATCTCAAATAATTATACGCCTATTATGCAAAGCTCGAGTATTATCAGTGAACTGCAGAATCTTAATATTTACAAAACTCATGATTTTCGTTCAGAAAGAAATTTTAGCATTCTACTCACGCAATTTATTGATTTTTTTCTTTAAATGAAAGTGTGTTCCAGTTGCTATTATCAACCCGTTTTATAATAAAAGCATTAAAATTTAATGTCTTAAAATTGATAAAATGAATACTTTTCTTCATTATGTAATTTTCAAGACCTAGTACACTCCATGTAGTTTGTCTCGGTAGATTTATTTTGTAAGTTGCAATAGCTCTATCGATAGCAGTCAACGTTCCATAGCAAGTTTAAAGATTAATGGGTGTTTTAAGCGAGGAGATTAGTAAGCTAAAGTCAATGTCTAGCACGCGTCTGGCACGTGTCTTTACAAAAAATGTTGACTGATTATAATAACATGTGATGCATTACGTTTAAGTTACAGTAGACAACAGAATTTCCTGTGGTAGTCCTCAACATACGCATTCAGGTCTTGGTACATACAAAACGTTTCTATAACATTTTCAGAAAGTATGTTTGTAACTGCGTTCATAGTGAACAGTGAATATATTGTTCCAGAATTTGTAAATATCTCAATTCGTTAGTCTTGAAAAATACCTACCGAACGACTTGAGACAATATTTTTGAGATTTTGTATTTTCAACGCCACCCTTATACAGTACTTTCCTGTTGTAACTTTTCTACAGATCTATCTTTTGTGCGATGGAATCGCACAGGTTTGGCTAGTATCACATGCTGTTTGAAAGGTTCTCGTTGTTCTCTGGACTTAAATTCTGTCGTCACTGCCGCGCGTGGCAGCGATACACACACACACACATACACACACACGCACACACACACTATGAGGTTGGAAGTTCCCGGTGAATCTTCCTCCCCAGCGCGCAGGCAATCTCGTAAACAGAGGCACGCCCACACGCGAGGCCTGTGGGGCCGCGACGGCCGAGGCCTGGAAAGAAACCCCTCAATCCTTCCTCTGGAAGAGCCATTACCGGCCCCCCGAAGCGCGGGCCGAGATCCAGCGATAATCAAATATTCACAACACATCGATCTCTTCTATTCGCGGAAGCGCTAATAAAGGACCCACCGAGAGCGTCGGCAGTCCCCGCCCGCCCGCCCACCCGGCGCGCGAAGAAACCCGCGCTACATTTACGCCCAAGGCCGCGCGTAAATAGCGGCAGACGATGCGGCGGCGGCGGCGGAGGTGGTGGTGGTAAAGGAGTGGGAGGCAGAAAAGGTGAGGTAGGAGGAGGAAACTGAGGCGACGAGAAAGGTGGCGTTGGTAGCAACATCCGCCGGAATGGGAACGTAGGAGGCCGCGGTGGCGGTGGCAGTGGCAGTATTGAATTGAATTGAATTGAATTAATGCCTTATTTTACGTGGCGAGACTCAGGACATTAGGCCTGCTCTTCCGTCTGACCACGTAAATTTCGCTACGCTCCTTTCACCAACTAGCAGAGTTAGAGCAGAGAAAGGAGGTATTTCTTGGGCGAGAAACAGGCGATTTGAATTTAGCTCAGAGGCGTCATTTAGGCTTGAGGATCTTTTACATGCAAGTAAATCTACTAACATGGGACAGCCGGCTTTACTTCCCCTCCGAAGGAAGGCGTACGAAGGATTTTTTCGCCCACGGCTTCGATCGGGTTTGAACCTGCCAAATTGGGTACAACAGTCCGAAACGCTAACCGTTACACCATCGCCGCCGGCAGTAGTGGTGGCGGTGGCGTAAGAGGAGAATATGCAAGAGTGCGTGAAGGAGAGGGCATAAAAGATGGAGGAGGAGGTAGAAGTCGTTGCGGAGAACGAGATGGAGGTGGCTGCGATGGCGGCGGAAGTGGCTGTGGAGGTAGTGGTGGCGGTGGTGAAGAAAGAGGCGTATAGGTGGCGAGGGAGAAGGTGAAAATGGCTATGGAGGTAGTAGTAGCGGTAGCACTGGCGGAGGTGGCAACGTACGTGGAGGTGTCGGTGGTAGTGGTAGTTGTAGTGGAGGTGACGGTGGAGGAAACGGGGGAGGAGGTGGTGGAGGTGAAGGAGGCGGTGGCAGAGGTGGCGAAGGAGGAGAAAACGGAGGTGGCGAGGAAGGTAGTGTTAGCATTGGCACTAGCGGGCACGAGAAGTGGCAGTGGCAGTGGCGGAGGAGGAAGAGAAGGCGGTGAAGAAGGCGGCTCGAGAGAGAGGGAGAAAACGAAGGGGTTGCGAAGGCAAGATTTGAAGGTATTGCTGACGATAGCATAGACAGTGACGACAACGTATGTGGACGCGGTTGTTGCAATGGCAGTTGTGGCGGCAGTGTCACTTGCGGGGGAGGGAGCGTAGGCGAAGGAGACGGTGGAAGTGGCAGTTATTGTGGTGGTGACGGCGAGAGCAGGCGGGAGAGGTGACGGAGGAGGGGCAAAAGTCGAAGGCGACTGTGGAGGCGGCGCCAGTGACGGCAGTAGAAGTACTGCTAGCAACGATGGTGGTGTAGCTGATCGTCATGGTGATGGTGGTGGTGGTGACGATGGTGATGGTGTGCTGGTGGCACTGGTGGGTCCTTGATCGTAAGCTGAGTGGTGGTAGCAGGGGTGACGGCGGAGGTGGGGTTTGCTGAAGGGGGCGTTTGTGACAGAGGAAGAAGCCGGAATGGTAATTGGTGGTTGTAATGAGCTTTTATATTGGTGGCAGCGGCAGTGGTGGTGAAAACTGCGGTGGCCGTGGTTAACAGATTTTATTAGCAGTAAAGTTTAAAAAAATCAGTCGTTAATTCCAGTATTTATAAATTGATTTTCTCTTATATAACACCTATCCGAATGCTGACAATTACGAGTGAATTTTTATTTCTGTGTTTGACGTCGTAATGTTTATAAAACGATAGTGTACTAAAAATAGGAATGTTATTGAGAATACGCTCTTAAATGTAACAATTCTTAAGAGAACACAAGGGAACATAGGCATCTGTATACTGAAAACAAACCATAACGAAGAATTGTTTGTCAAATAACTTGTTTTCTGATGGGTTAATGTTTACTTCGCCTTGTTTTTTATGCTGTGAGTATTGTTGAGTAATATATTTCTATGGGAAGTATCTTTACTACAACACGAATTAAGGTAATAATAGAGTAGGGGTAAAAGTCACAATTCAGATGTGAGATCAGACAATGGCAATAGGATATGACGTTATCTTGTTACGTTTTATGATGTTATTCTTGTACTTACTGTGAGAATGAGAGAGACCAATGTGATCTCAGACAAGGAAAAGAACCACAGGTATAAAGCTGAAAAGAAGAACAGAGCCACAGCAGACTGCGCTGGCTTTTTATAAAACCTAGTTTGTTTGTTCAGACAACGAAGGCCAAGCCTACACGAAAGCAGAAGACCCCAGGTGAATACGAACGCCAATGGCGAACAGTCATGTACTCTTGACCAGCCAATACGAACAGTGAAGTAAATGATATATTTTATAAATGTTTTTTCATATAGAAATGTAATTTGCGATGTACCATTTTCATTGTTGCTACAGGGAGGATAAATATCTGTTGATTAACGAATTTTGATTTGATAACTTGCAGTTGGCAAACGTCTATTTTTGAGGAATTGTGATATAGGTATTTAACCTTATGTAAGTAGTATGTTAATTTGCATATTACAATTTGGATGTCAAGTAATTATCAGGATTATTGATTTGTAGGTGGTATTATTGATTTGTAAGATTGGACTTTTGAACTCATAAAACATTTTTGTTAATATTTTTCAATGTTAACTATTTGATTTACCACTAAAAGTATTAAGAAGAATAATCACGCTACTAATATGTTGAAGGAAGTAAGCAGTTCAATTTTGTAATTTCTAAAGATTTTTTCCCCATCTGGACATCAATGGAGAGTTCTGAACCATCGACTTTCGAGAACATTGAAGACGGTAAAATCTTAGCAGAGGTAAATTCAGCAGAGATAAGTAAGTTGAACCAAACAACAAGTGCATATCATGAATGATAAATCATTAAGAATATTGGAATTTGCGTAGAGTTGGATTTTGACTACTTACTAAAGTGCTTTATTATAAAAACAAAAGGGCCCTTCAACAGTGCTCTATATTTTACAAATATATTCTCCACAAATTCACAGCAACGGTAGCTTCCCATCAGACTGGTATCATGCATAAGAGCAAAATATACTTACGTACTGAACATGCCTAATCTCAAATTTCATGTGCGTACGTATTTGGGGGGTCGTTATGAGTATTAGTCCAAAACTTGATTCTTTGGTTCGACATATAGTGAACCATATATTAATTAATACACACAATATAAATAATTAATGTTACACAATATAAATAGTTTATAACAATCGAATACATTTTGTTATTAATAATTTAACGGAGAAGCTCAATAATAGATTAGAATAGATGGCTCACATTATGTTCGATATACTCGTATGTCACGAACATTTATTTCTACGTCACAAGTGTGGTTTTGCTATTCTGTTTCTGTATGCAGTGAACTACTTTATCTCTCTTAAGGATTTTAAACGCAGTGAGTAGAAAAACGTCTGACGTGGAAGGGGAAAGGGGGTAATGTTTGTGCTTCGAGATGTTTAGACAGAATTGAGTAAACTGTCTCGTAGAACGACCGATCGCTTTCACTAAAATGGACGTTCGATATGGATGCAGTGGAATAGTTCGTACATTTCAGGGTTGACCAAGATTAGGTGTTAGAAAAGAAAAAAACTAGAAAAGCATTTAGCAAACTGACACCGCAGTGAAAATATGGCATTATTTCGAAATTGTTCAAAAGCGTTAAGGAAGGAAAAGAAAATGGTAGAGGAGAAGATGCAGCAGGCAGATAGAAGTCTTTTTAATATTGATGTAAATACTTTGCGGAAAAGAATAAAATTAATGAATTGTATTTCCACGGACATCATAATACTAGGTGAAGAGGCTTTTCGATTATATTTAATTAGACTATTTGATGAATCTATAAACAATGCTTGCGTACCGGAAGATTGGAAGCTGGCTCTCTTAGTAACTACTTTTAAAAGTGGCGACAAGACGAAACTTAGTAATTATAGACCGGTAAGCCTTACATCAGTTGTATGCAAACTTGTTGAACATCTAATTTCTAGGAAAGAATTAGCGTGCAGGGAGTGGCTTTTTCAGGGTCAGCACGGTTTCAGGAATGGTTTCTCATGCGATTGTCAGCTAGTCTCACTTCTACAGGACCTATCCGACGTTGTTGATGAAGGGAGAACGCGATAGTAATAGATTTTGCAAAAGCTCTTGATGTTCCAGTCGATCATCTTATAAAGAAATTAATAAATTCGGGTATAGACAGGTAGAAGGGTAGCGTGGATAAACGAACTACTTCGGAACAGGAAACAGGCAAAGTCCAAATCGGAAGTTACTTACCAACCTTGAGAATCTTCACAACAGGAATTTAACAAGTAAGTGTCATCAGACCACTCATGTTTCTTGCCATCGTGAATGAGTTGCCGAAAAAATTTAGCATCAAATGCACAACTCAGAGAGCATCAAAATTAACTTTCAGGGGTACCAATAACAAAGGAGTATGGGAGTCACTCGAAAGGGGGAGATTAAAGTCGAGTCTCTATGCTATGAATAAAACGTACACAGGCGTTCGAGCGTGGAAAGAAATTCAAATCCGATTAGGGAAACCTAAGAGCGGATCACATGCACAAAATTCAGACAAGAATTCAGAAAACGAACGTTGGGAAATACTCATTCGTGAATTGAACTATTAGAGACTGGAACGGTTTGCCTGTGACAATCTTGGATCCCTTTCCTCAAAGTCTGAGCAAATTTAAAAATAAATTAGTTTCCTGAATGATGATATGTATTACAAATATATTTAATATTATTCAGGGTAAGTAACTATGTCTACTATGTAATTAAGTATTATTATTATTATTATTATTATTATTATTAATTATGCTCAGTGCAGTGGCGTGAAGTACAGTAACGTTGTGAAACTGAGGGCAACGAGTGTGTAAGAAAGACATTACAGCTCAGTGATCATCAGAGCGGTGAAGTGAATTGCGGTGAGGTGAAGTGCTAAGAAATATTGCACAGTTTGTTCATTATAATTTGCACAAATGTTCAATTTGCACAAATGTTCAATTTGCACAAATGTTCACTATAATTTGTAAAGTTTGCAAATTTTGTAAAGTTGTTAAGTTCAATAATGCTAAGTTAGTGTATTCTGCCACCAAGTTCTCAAATTTAATTGAAGAATTAGTAATAAGTCTGTATCCGCATAATGCTTACATTCGCGAGTCCTTGTCACAATATTTAGGCATCCGGATATTCCGGACGACTTACTTCTAATTCATACAAAGGACATTCTCAGGAATGAATAAGAGAATAAATGATGAATATATCAATGGGGCCAAACCAAGTATATAGGAATTTCAAACGAATAATTTAATTTTAGGTGTGTTTTTATCCTAGAAGTATGAATCTCCTAGGAGAGATCATATTATTGATCATTTTTGTGATGTTTTATGTCATCAAAATCCGCTCCATGCTGATCACCAATAGCCGAAAGGAATACGGCCCATGAGAGGGTAGATGAAATGTGATTTCCAGCCTGTTTCCTGGTGGTGGTTGGCACAAAACACGCCGTGTTTCCCCCAGGAAACTTAAGTTTAAATGCGGTCATTCATTACATAAGGGGTACAAGATATCCTCACTTGACTTTTAGATAAAAGGTTAAAATTACAAATCAAACAATATAACAATCATTCGATTTACACATATCTGTAAATATTCAATCATTTATAAATGAGAAACAATATGTGTTGCTCTTCGTACTATTTAGAACTACTGTTTCTAATAATGAACAGTTTGGTTTACTTCTATAGCTGCACTACATTCGTACCTCTTCAAATGGGTGTTATTTGGTGTAATATCGTAATTGTGTACATTTGACGCACCGGAAGTAACTTTTGGCGAAGATTGCAACGAGATTCATATTTATAAATACTTGTTCATAAATAGGGCCCTCACGCGTGGCTCGTTGGTCAGCGTGCTCGCTTTCTATGATGCGACCCCGGGATCGATTGCAATCGATTACAAGATCGATTGCAAGATTACAGAGTGCGTTTTCCTTGCAATTGCCCAGTACATACTGCTGTGTGACGACGAGAAAGTTCACTTCTCAGGTTGAGTTGACAATAATACGGCGCAGGAATGTGTATGTGTAAACTATACGTACCCCTTACCCCATGGCCGCAAGGCAGCGACCGCTGGTAGGCCTTGGCCCTGTCAGAGGCTCTTGCGCCAAGTGCGGACAGACAGATGTTTTAAATATACAATCATTATCATCATGTCATGTTGCCGAATCTTGTAATGTAAGTGAAGCTTTCGATGCCAACCGGAAAACCCAATTGGGCGAGACAGCTTTGTAGTCTTCGTCGCACAACGCACAAATCGGTTTTTCTTTTCACTAAATTTCTAATAATTTTCACTTAGAATAATAGATACGCGAAAGAAACTATCTTAATCAAATCATAAGCACTCCCAAAAGGAAAATACAGTGAAAGAAATCATCCCTTATTATTTCGTAATTGGCCTTGGATAGTATCATGTTCGTTGACCGCCAACATCCCATCCGGGATGTGGCACCAGAGGACGAGGCCAGCCGGGGGCGTGCGCCGGAAACCGATGTGTGTGTTCTGCGAGGGCGACCACAAAGGCCTCCCGCCCACTGACGCGTGTGCGGCTTCTCCGCCGCGGCGGGTTTATTTGGCGCCGAGGCCCAATCCGGGGATTATTTGGTCTCAGGCGCCGCCGCCCCGCCCCATCCCCACCCCCTCCCCCTCCCCAACCTCCTTCGACGCACGCGAATCGCCGCGCCCACCTTGCTCACGCAGGAAACTCGCCGGCCCAAACTTTTCAGTGCAGGGCTGTCCAACGAATTGGTCAAGTGAAACCTGTTTGTCTTATTTCATTTCCAGGAGAAACTGGAGAATTAGAAAATAGCTGAATGTGGCCAAGCCGACGCTTTAAAGTGTTTTTAAAATATTTGTTAAAAATGTCTACTATGCACGTTCTAAATAAAAATATATTTTAAACATACACTTCTCTGTTTTGTCATTCTCGGGTGAAGTTCGTAAAATATAATCTATCAAGAATTAAAATTAATTAATAAAAAATACAACAAATGTGACACGCAACTCTTCTTGCTGGATGTTCGTTCGGGCTACGGCCTCTACCCACTCCCAAATACGTTAAAGAACCTAGTCTGAACGCTCCCAGAAGAGTTTATCTGAATAGTACATTCTTTTAGCGTATTATCGAGCGACTTGTAGTTTGCGAACTCTTTTTTTATAACATACCTCTGTATTATTATATTATAATATAAACCTATACTAGATTTATATTACACTATATATTTTGTAGTTAAGATTATCTTAAAAAACTGCGTATCCGATTAGCATTATCATATGTGCTAAACATAACAAAATTAATTTATAAAACGTCATGAGAGCGATGGCTCTAGAGCACGTAGTATACAAAGCCACCGTCAGATCGCAGCGCTAGAAAATCAAAAACGCTCTTTTAGAAATTTTTAGAACCTTCTGAACGGATCCGCAAACAAATTACCAGTTCCCCATCAGAAGACTGAAATAACACACCATTTGTCTCGATTAGTGGAAGGGGTCTAACAGTGAATGACGGACGAACCCAGGGTATCTCCCCCAAATTCGAAAGTAGAGGAAGTTTTGGAGTCTACATCTTTGTGTTCGAGACGTTGTAATTTACAGTGCTGCAAAAGAACAGGTGCTTTGCGACCCGTTCCAAGAAAGTACGCAAAGTCTGCCGGGTAAGGTACTACGTCAAAATAATTTTATTCGTAGATTCACTCTTTAAAGCGGCCATTGCGGTGTTTATCAACCATACACTTTAGGGCTCTCGAACTAGGCCACTAAGGCCAGAGTAGTTGGGAAAAATGAGTAGATGTGTTGCGCAGTAGTAAGCAGAACATGGTTCATTAATGAAGTCAACAACGATCCCTGTGAGAAAGAGCATGACATTTTTCAATACTCAAGGCAACTAACGATCCCTGATATCCAATGAACATGGCTTGGTTCAACAACTAACACAACTACTACGATTATGAGATTACACTCACGTCTCATCTACAAAATGAGTAGTTTATACCACGACAGAAAGAAAGTTGTGTATTTACTTTGTCACAATATAGAAACGGATACATTACTCGTATAAGTGTTCACTAAAAATGTTTTACTATTCTACATTCAATTAATTTATTTAGAATCAGCTACGATTAACATTGTTTTGCGAACAGAGAGTGGGACAGAATAACGGCAAATTAAAGAAAATAAAAATAATGAAAAAAATGGTTGGATGACACAAACGTGCTCATTTCACGCCAAAACGTCAGAAAGGTGCTAGCATCCTGGCGCATGAGTCAATTTGAGGAATAAATATTACAATCGATATGCATTAAAGTAGTGAGAAATTAATGTTTCGGATAAACAAAGAAAGATAAAAAAGATCTGATGGCGTAGAGGTACGTTGGAAAGAGGGAGAAGCATGATCAGCTATCGCAGTAATAACGAAGCACTGGACGGCTAAAGTACATAAAGAATATAACGTTTCACGTGTTATGTTCCTATGCACTTGGGCTTTACGTTCCTCCCACAGAAGTGGGAAAAATCAAATTCTTTCGAAATGAAAGTAGACCAACAGAGGCACAGGAAGAAAGCGCAAAGCTGGGAGCATAGCACAGGGAAGACAGCGGGACTTGGGGAAAAGAGCAGTGTTTGAGGAGGAGAGTGAGGCATCAGGAGGAGTGAGGGGTTTGCGAAAAAGAACGAGACGTCAAGAATACTGTGACTTGCGAAAAAAAGTGGGCATCCGAGAAGAGAGCGGGGATTTTTGGCAGCGGGAGGGTAAGTAAGCTTGAGTAAGCAAGGTAGAAGGAAAAGGGGGCTTACGAATTAAAGACACGGGAGAGGAAAACGGAGCGCCTGGGAGAAGTAAGGTAAGTGAGCGGGGGGAAAGGCGTGACATGGTGATGAGACCGAGATTTGGGGAAGTAAGCGGAATTTCGGGAAGGCAGTAGGGTAGGGGAAAAGTTGAGGGATTGGGGGGTTAGATCAGGTCACAAGGAGAGAGAGAGAGAGGGGGGGCACACGGAAAGAGATGGGGTGCGGGAAGGGACCGAGGTGTGGTGACAGGAACGGGCTTTGGAGAAGTGAGTGGGGCTTGGGAAAGGGTTGGGAGATTGGGAAGGAGGAAGAGAGAAAGAGGAAGCAAGCTGCGGGAAGGGAGCGAGAAGCGCGGAGAAGAGGGCGGGGTGTGGGCCAGAGGGCGCAGGGTTTGTGCGCAGGCGCGGGGGAAGAGAGCAGGAAGGGGTCGCAGAGCGCGGAGCTCGGCCTTCGGAGGGCGGAGGGCGGGGGTGGAGGGCGGGGGGCGGGGGGCGGGGCGCTGGGCGGCCCTGGCGCTCGCGGCTTCGTCACGTTCGCGCCCTCACGTCCTCACCGGCGGCGGCCGCTTCCCACGCAGCCTTCGCCCCGGGATCCTCGGCGCGCGGCCTCGGGCACGATCGCCCCTCCCCCTCCGCCCCACCTCTCCCCTCCTCTACCCTCCCTGCCTTCGGCGCACATGTAAGATAGACGTCTTCCCCCCGAGGCGAAGACTGGCTTAGGAGTGAATCGCCTAATATTTATATATTATAAAATGACAGAGTGATGTCGCTTAGTATACTTCATATTTGCGTACACAAGTATAAAGTACACTAGGGCACGAGCGAGTTTCAAAGAAATGAATTAATAACAGTTACTTTGAGTTTATGAAGTACTTTCTCTTCGTCTAATGAAAACTAATAGAAAATGATCTCAAGTGTTTGTGCGCATGAATTCTCAAATGGGATGGTCACAAATTTTATGGGTGTGGTAAATTTTTAAGTGTCATGTACTTCATAGAAACTGAACTAAATACGTGGTTATGTTTTATGAGAGTTTATTACACCAATGAAATAAGTGTAAACAGGTATTATATTTATGATGTTTGTAGTCGTAAGTGGATAATTATAGTAAAAATATTGGTAAGAAACTTCATATTTCTCCATTTTGTTTTAATAAACATAGTATAATATTCTACAGTGAATGTCAGACTCGTACACTGAATAATAAACTATTAAAAAACTTAAAAACTTAGAAACTAGTGGCTCCACAACGTGGTTCACATTTCGTCCCATTTGTAATTAATTCGTAAAGTCCTTCCTCTTGTATATCTACTTTAACGCGCACATAAGGCACGTACGTCTTTAGTGAGCTCGTAATAGATAGGCATGCCATGATGCCAAATTACAAGCAAATCCCAGGCGTACAGTGGAAAGGATGTGTATCTCACGGAAGTGCACATACTCGTTGGTTGATGGGCGTCACATCGCATGACCAGCAAATTCGCAGGAGGCCGAGCGATTTCTCTCCAGCAATAATTAATTATGTACTTTGTATGATTTTTACCTCGACTATTGAGAACTATTTACTCTCATTAAGTTAGAATAGTTCTGCGTTGAATTGGATCGAGTGCGATTTCAAGTGATCAATTTTCTAAATCAACAAATGTTCTGTCAGCACAGAAGGCACTCAGTTTGATAACATATTATCAAACACAAACATATCACAATAAGTTAATGGCATGTACAACTTATAATTTGAATTTTATCTCAAATATGATTTTTTCTTCTTCTGTTAGTACCTGGCTTCTCATTGTCATAATTCAAATTCTACTATTGTCATTCTGTTTGTCAAACTTTTTGTTCATGCTAAAACTATATCTGCAGTTTACTATTTTATCATCATTGGCCAGGTGAAACAATATTACCTTAGACTCAGCAGTCACTAAAGATGTTGCTAAAGAAACGTTTGTATTGTCACTGGCCGATACGGTGGTTGTAAAGTGTAGCTGGTGGCTATTGTAGAGATTGGCCGTTAGTGTCAGTCAGATCAGGTGGGTAATTTTTACCAGTCGGCGTGTCACACTTTCATCACACCCATTCTCGTCGTGGGGTCTTTGGGCGGCTTGCGTGGTTGTCGTTCGGCATTGAGACGTGCCGGCATAAGTTGCCCCTTCGCTGTGAGATACTAATTTGTCAGCCTTTTCGCGTGAATTTGGTGATTACAATCATCAAATCATTCCTCTTAATCACTAATTCATCACAATTGCCTCTTAAATTGACTTGCTCGCGCAAGTTTTGTTCACACACCAGTTCCCTAAACCTTATCCTGCGCTGAAGAACACGACATTTTGAGATACTTAGGTCTAACTCGGAACGGCACGGTCTAATTTACAATGGTGTCAACATTCACATTGCAACTTCAAAATAATCATATTTCTCTTGTCAGGTGTTAGTGCTATAAGTTCATAACAATAGTTGGTATGCCTTTATAAGCCGTGACGTAGACCAATCCCTTCTCTCCTCGCTCCATTCACTATGGAATATCAAGAAAACTCTCGCCTAAGGTACGTAACAACATTGCGTGTGTAGGGGGCTCGTGTGTCATTCCCAAGAAACTGTTGAACTGTTAGAGGCAGCTCATTGTTTTTTTTCCCCAACGTTCAACAGGCATCTCCTTTCCCTAGCCAAATTTCTTCACTCCTTTCGTACACTGTTACTGTGATTTAGTTTCTATTCGTTAATTGAGTTTTCGCTGTATTTTAAGGCATATCCATTCTCTTCATTTTTTGAAAATGTGTATTTCCTATAATTAGAATGGAAGAGGGTTTTTTTTATCGCCGACAACTTTCCAACGAATCCATGTATGGCTGTTGCAATTACTGTATAGCATGTGGCCGGATTAAATATTTTAACAAAAGTAAGTCTTCCATCTCACTTAATGATATTTACTTTTCTCACTTACGATTTTGAGAACAATTTATTTATCCTCTCCTGTTTTTCGGTATTTTTGCTCCGCCCATTTTGCGATAAGGATACGTTTGGATTGTTTTTATTTCCCCAGACGCACGGAAAGGAGGATAGTATATTTTAGTCTAGGGTAGGCTACTTCAAAATAATCAAAACCGAAGGGGTGGCCTTTCTTGCCGGAAGACAAGCGAGAAAGGAAGGGCCCGCGAGCGCTAAGTGAGCGAAGCGAAGATTTCCCAGCGGCGCGATGGCCGTGGCGTCCTCGGCAGGCGGCATCGGCCGACCGCGTTTTATTCAATTTCCTCCGACCGTCCGGACATCCTCCCGGCTGTCTGCGCTCGGAATTGGACGGACTCTCGCCGCGCCGCGCTGGTGGGTCGCTGCATCCGCTCACCCCGCTCCACCCCGCGCAACCCGGCCGCTTCCCCTCAGTCACCCCAACCAGCCCCTCCCCCTCGACCACCCACGCAGTGCATGAGGCTCTGGTCGCTGCATCCACCCACCACGCCTCTCCCCGCACGACCCGACCCCTTCGCCTCGCCTCGTCTCCCCCTACCTGCCCCGCCCCCTCGACCACCCACGCAGTGCATGAGGCCCTGGTCACTGCATCCGCCCACCCCCCTCCACCCCGCAGGACCACACCGTTTCACTTTGCCTCGTTTCCACTCCGACTTCCCCTACCTGCCCCGCCCCCTCGACCACCCACGCAGTGCATGAGGCCCTGGTCAATGCATCCGCCCATCCTCGTTCACCCCGCAGGACCACACCGTTTCACTTTGCCTCGTTTCCCCTCCGACTTCCCCTACCTGCCCCGCCCCCTCGACCACCCACGCAGTGCATGAGGCCCTGGTCAATGCATCCGCCCATCTTCCTCCACCCCGCAGGACCACACCGTTTCACTTTGCCTCGTTTCCCCTCCGACTTCCCCTACCTGCCCCGCCCCCTCGATTATCCATGCGCTGCATGAGCCCCGCTTTTCTCGCTTCGACAGGCCTACGCACGCACACCCCGCCCCTTCCGTCCAAACTTTCCACCTTATGCCCCCCCCCCCGCTCCCTCCTCCAATACGACCCGCCCCGCCCCCACTGCCCCAGTCTCGTCCCGCCCAGTCCTTTCTACCTTGCTTTTCTTCAGATCTCCCCGCCTTTACTCTTCTGGCTCTGTCTCATCCCACCCGTCCCATCTTGCTCTCCCCGCTCCACTCTATCCTAGTCTTGTCCCGCCTAGATCGTTTTTCCCTGACTCGCTCCGCCTCGACTCAACCGGCTCCAGCCCATCACTCCCCGCCCAACTCTCGCCCTCCCCTTCTCCTTCTGAGTCCAACTCCTGTCCTCAGGGGCACACGCCCGCACGCCGCATCCACGGGGTTTCCGTTGAGGGGGCGACAGGAAAGGATGCGCGAACGCGTTCGGAGCGGCACCGCGCCACGCAGCCCGGCCTCGCGGGTGCCGACTCCGAGAGGTCGCTGGCGGGAGCGCCGAGCGGGAGGCGAAGGCACTGCAGGAGATCCGCTGCGCGTCGTGGATGAGGGTTTTCTACAAGGAGGATTTGTGTTTCCACTACTTCTCTTTCACTCATCAGTCCTAATACTACGATTGAGCTAGCACATTTTCAACAAAAATTGTTGAATAGTTGTTCCAAAATGTATAATGTTTATTTATTTATTTAATTACTATCAGAGTTTCTTTAGAAGCCATGATGTCTTAATGGAAGCCATAAACAAACATAAACACTTTACGAAGAGGCATGACTGAACAGCTGTCGTGGCGGAGGGATACTTCTCTGAATTACATGTGATGTTCACCTTTTTATTGAACTGTCATTTTGGTTCATTCTTAGGCGGATTGTTCTGTACCCAGGAATATGTCAAGAGAGCACTAAAATATGAACATCTTTACTCCTTATCAATCGCAAGGAATTGCCGAGATGTGGATCGTGGTGGGCACCCTAGGAGAGAGTTGTGAGGTGAACGCATCCCCGCCAGCAAGTTCACCCCAGGCGGTAAGACGCGAGTGCTAGGAGAACGCGTTGTGACCGAGGCCGTTGCGGGCAGCACTGCTTGCTATACCGTCACACCTCTCAGGATCTCATCCCGGTTAAGTACGCGCGGGCGAAAAAAGATTTATAACGGAGCGCCTACCTGCGCACACGTAAAAATCAAGGTGCTCTTCGGGAAGGGAGAGTTCACCGAGAGTAAGTTAATGCGACGGCAAAGCGGAAGACACCTCTGTCGGGGATAAAAGAAAAATAATATCAAGTTTATGCATGCGAGTAAAAGTGCGAGCTGCTTAACAATAATCTTGCACACCACAATATACGATTTACTTAATTACTCGTATACGTAACATCCTCACAGTACATACTAAAATTCAAATCTTCAATATTTTCAAAGAAAACACTTTTTCAATGACATCTTGTGTTTCTCGGAGCTGTCCGCTTTACCACTTCTACCTATCAACGTCCCGCCCCCGTACGACACTCACGTGGTAGGTTTGAACATGAGATCTGCATTAGTTCTTAAGCTGATAAGAAATAAGAACAGATACTGAACATTGAGGACATTTCTTCAATTAAATGAATGCTCTTTTGTGTCGTGTGCTGAATCTTCGAAGTCAGACTGTGCCCATTCTTCATCAATTCCACCTGGTGAGTTTCCGCTAAGTGGCGTTGATTGACGCTGCATGCCAGCATCCATGTAATAGTTTAACTTATAATAGCTGTTATCGTTCGTAGAAAAATAATTGTGTTAAACTGAATGCAATGTATTTTAATACTTTTTTTTATTATACTATATTATAAGTTGATTAAATGTCTTTCAAATAATGTTATTCTCTGATAATAATTTTTCAATTTCATTCATTTCAAGGACATAAACACAATTTATTGTTTCTCTGAAAAGCACCAAAAATGCACATGAAGTATGAAAGAGAATATTATACATAGAAAAATAAAAGCTTTTTGAAGATGTTCGCTGTCTTGCAGCACTTCTCATCTGAATTTTCGTCTTATCATTTTTCTACCGATAGAACAACGATTTCTTTTACACAAAAGTATATTCTAATCCATTATTTGAAGTCAGATCTGTATTAAGTTGATGAAAACTCCTTTATATCGACTTTAATTTCAAACAGAAGAAAATTTGTGAGGTAAGTCGTATAGCTTACGTTTATTAAACGAATATTATAAAAACGAATTACATGTATGATATTATGCACGAAAATGTTTTACAGCAGCATTATGTATTTGAATGATCTTTCAATTCACTTCATTCGACGCCTACAGTAAATCTGTACAACTGAATACAAAAAAAACTGATAAATACAAAGTTCACAAATAGAGTGACGCAAATTGAACAACAAAGGAACGCGAACACCTCTTTGACTCACTAACTGTCCATTCAGCGGCTCTGGGACTCTATTTGTCTTCTTTTCCAACTAGGCGGTTCATCCTAATCTTAATTCCCAAGGGAGAAGTAAAAGTAAATATTATCCTTCTTAATAACTGAGATGACCTGCAAAAACACACGTCCCGCTTTCGCACACACAATGACAACTGAGCCACAACAGCGATTCACTTTCCCAGTCGCCCTCCATTTAGCAAGACGTGCGAATCAGCGCCAGCCACCAGTTGGCGCCGTATGGCGCGCGGTCGGCCCCGCCGTCAAAGAGGCTCTCGAAACGCCAATAAGCGTCGCCAGAGCGCGCCAACACAAGCAGAGGTGGCGCGGAACAACAAGCGCCGCGCGAACAAAACCTATTAGCGCTGGGGGCGGCCCACGTCTTCGGGAGAGGAGGAGGGAGGTAGAAAGAGAGGGAGGATGGACGGTGGTGGCTGTATTGGGGGTGACAGCTGACGGTTTAGAGCGGGACAAAACGACTAAGGCTGCGTCGGCCGCAGATTGTGCATTTTACTCACTAAACGGGTATTTTTGTTGTTGTTGTTGTTGTTGGGCAGAAGAAATTGAAAGAAATGTTGCGGAAAAGTTGGGGATTTTTTAAATCATTTAACTACAAAATTGTATCCTTATATAACAAATGTAAAGAGATTTTAAGTTTCTCGTTTTAAAGATTATGTTTTTAAATGTTCAACTTACAGTAGGTGGCCAAATTACTCGTATTAGGAACAGGTCTCATATTTTTGTGTTTTATATTTTAACTGTATTTTACAAATTATCGGATTTTGGTCTCGTAGGTATTTTTTATTCATAAGAGTGGATTATTACAATAATAAAAACGATAAGGTATTTAGGTAAAAATATTTGTTGATAAAATTAATTCTATTGTTTAGTAATGCCACACTTTGATGGAATTATAGCTTCAATGCGCTGCGGCACGCTGTCCACACAGTCTTCTGCATTTCGTTGCAGTTCACTGCTGTAATGCCATTTTTTGTTGAGAACTGGCTCTTGGTGGTGATCACTTGCTTGCCGATCGCGTTGCTTGCCGTTCGGTGAGTTCCCACATGAGCCTTCAGGGTTCAGGTCTTGTGAGTCATGAACTGGTGGTTCATGTCTGGTCAGTACCCGGCCAGGGCAGAACGGCAATCTTTTTCTGCTAGGAATGCAGAAACTGCTGGCATTACTGTTGGCATTGAGGCATGGCACCAAATCGTACATAAAACTGTAACTTTAATCACAAGTACTTAATTACCAGGCTTAATCATCATTCTTCGAGCTTCGAACTGCGACAGAAGCAGAGCTTCTAGTATTCGCTTCTACTGGTCTTGCCTCATGGTCTCTTCTACGAAGTCCCATATGCCCTTCGCTGAAATCATGGACCACACCGTGACACTAACCGGGTTTTTAATCTTCTTCGCTAGTAGTGTAGATGGAACTCTTCCCCAGGGCATCGTCAGACAAATGAACTTTAATCAAATAAAATCGGAATTGTTGTTTCGTCAGAGAAGTATACATGTAAAATATTACAAAATATCGTCATTAATAAAAGGTAATAGTGATTTAACTGTATAAAAATATTGAAGTGTATGAAACAGTCATATTTCAGTGTCTTCTTGCCCGTTGCAGTCACTTCTTTATAGCCTGGGTGTGGCGTAGTTTTTTGATAGGGCGACAACCGTCTCATCCACTAACTGTCTGCGGACTGTCCTTTTTGTAAACTGTTACACCCTCGACCATTATCTTCGATCGGTACGAAGACTGGTGAAATTTTCCTTCCTCATTTACCCGTATGGCCTGCTGCCAGGGGTTTGTACTGATCAATTTTTATTTTTATTCGGTTAACTGCAGTTTGCGAAACACCTGTAACAGTTACTACATCTCCCTATCAATGTGTGGAGTGAAGCAAGTGTTTGCATTTCTCTAATGTGCCTTGAAGATGTGTTTGAAACCTCACCCAACTAAAAAGTAAAATCTTAGAGATTGTGACGTGAGCGTAAATTAAAATGAAATTCACTCAAAAAATTAGTAGAAGACATGTAGTAAGGAAGAGTATTTACGTTTTGATTATTTTGGGAAGGACAAAAACAATTTTAAAATATGTGTATGTCCTCATTACAGCAGCAGTTTCCAATTAAGTTCAACTGAATGAGAAGAGAGACTCGTTTATTACATAACGCAGATAAACAATGTTGCCACTTGTTAAAAGCAATAGTAATGATAACAGTAATACTATAAGTCTTATCAAAACCAAATCCTTAGCTAAAAAACGGTTAAAACAAGAAATTACACAAAAATTTGTAGTGTTACCAATAATTTGGCCACCTACTGTACACTACTAAACCGAATAAATGCGTCCTATTACAGGAAATATTTTGGGAACTAACAGTTTCTGAAGAAATGAGACTCAAGTGAAGCGTTATGTCAGGTTTCACAGATGACTTAAGTTACAGGTTTTTTGACAAGAAACCTTGTATAAAATAGTAATTATAAACAATAGAACCCGTGCAAAAAGGTAAAGCAGGTAAAGATTATTGAACATTTTTGCACGAAATTAATGTAGGATTTCAAGACTCATATAGTTGTTTGAACTACTTCATATGTCCCCCCTCCCCCAATGGAATGCAAGAGGATAAGGATAGAGCAGTTAACCTCTTCTGCTCGCCAAATTCGACGACGGAGGCGCGAATGCGCAGTAGCGGTGAGAAACCACGTGACCGTTCGCTGCCATTGAAGTTCACTTCTGTTTGAGTCTCAAGCCTTATTTCGTCCCCCGCGCAGCAATCGCCCATAAACGATGGCGAGAAGTACAGTAGAAGTTCCAGAATCGACCAGAGAGAAAAAGCAGTGGAGGGTCACAAACAATAATTGGGGCTCCAAAAGCAAATCTCAGAGGTCTTACTAAACAACTGTGTACTAGCCCTTTATGCATGTCTAGAATACCATTCGAAAAAGAGAGCCCAGCTGCCCCCTAATATGGGACATTATCACATTGTGCATAGATATTAAACTTCAAAGTCTAAGGATAGGACCTGAACCCGGACAACGGCAAAACATCTGAGTTGTGAGGCGTTGATCAATTGGCCGCATTTTAGAAAAAAAAATCAAAAAGACAAAAGCTGCGTGGTCGGAATCCATGATATCTTTCCAGTCCTCATTAGGTTGGACTTTCATAAAATGTTTCATAAAAAATCCTATACATTTTTACAAATGCTACTTGAAACCACTCAGCAAATGAAAAGTAATTGTTGAAAGTTTTAAGAAGCAGCAAACTACAATATAAAAACGAATAAAACTGACTTTTTTTAAATTATTGACTTGTATTTCAAGTGCAATAAATCTTTTTCTCAACATTTATTCGCATTATTTTACAGGTAGTGATAGTAGAAGCACCAGATACAAGTAAAGGTGGCCAGTTATTCAAGAGGAATAAAAATCGTGACGAGATAATCGTAGTTAATTAATGCCCCGTTTACGTGGCGGTTTGCTGATAAATTTAAAAAAATAATCTCGACGCGCACAATATCGTTTTTACGTCGGGCAGTTTGCGTCTTCTCGCTCGTGCATCGAATACTTCATCTGTCTCCACTCTTCTATTGGCTGTTACCTTGTTCCCTTCCCTTGGAGGGGAGTTACTTGAGACTAGCAGAGTTGCTTTCCGCGTAGGATGAGCGCACCGCTCCGCTGTGTAGCTTCTCCGAGAGTTGGTTCGCTTTGACGCGCACGACCTGTTTAAACTCTCAGCGCATTCGCTCCATTGAAAATGACTTTGCTTTTCTTACTAAGTGCAAAAGAGTCTAAGATGATACGACAATTAAAACGAACTAAAACCCAAAAACAAGAACTAATAACATTCTTATACTTAAAATTCTTTTGTTGGAATACATCGTGACATTTATTTTTCCAAGGTTGTTTTCGTAATAATTAATTATTAAACATAGCGATACGCATCTGAAACCACAGATTTAATTGGCGGATTGATTCAGGGGTTTTCAGCTGCTAAGGTGATCAGTTCCGTAAGTGTAATGCATGTTTTCGCTCGGGAGATGCCGGTGATCTTTCGTCGCTGGATAGCGAGATTCGGCACCGGCCTACTCGGCGGTTTGCGGGTTTCCCCAACTAGGTATCTCCCACCATAGGAGGACCGCCCCACTCGGGACAATCTGCAAGCTCCCGACCGGTCTCCCGGCATACGCGGTAGCGTAGTGCATCTAAGCGTGATGTTAGGGCAAGGTGAGGATAGAACAAGGAAGAAGAAGGAGAGAAGCGAGCGGTCCGTTGCCCGATTGTTAATATACTGATCCGCATGCGCTTGATATTGATCGCAGAAACCACGGAAAACTACCGATCAGAGCAGTCTGTCACTAGAATTCTCCTCCAGTCAGCGGGTGAATTCGACTTAGCAATGTAGCCAGTATCGAAAATCCTGCCACCGTCGGGACTCAAACCTAGCACTGAGACATTTCAGTGACATCAGTTGATGCCCTGAGCCACCTCTCCTGTCGTGCGTGGCGGCGTCGACGGGGGAGGTTGGGGAGGTTGGATGGGGGGCGAGAGTCACCCAGAGTGCTATGTGCTTGGAGGCGGCAGCAGCCAGCTGGCCACGCCGCGACGCACACTGCCCGGGGAGCCAATAACGCGGCACGACAACCCACGCACTGCGCGCTCCCCGTCCCTGCACAGCGGCCCTCTCCCCTTCGCAGCCGCTCGCCCCGCTACTCCGGCCCCCGCCGCGTCCCATTTCTTCTCCGTTACTCCCACCCGCCCCACTCCTCACCCTCACCTCCCCGTGCCGTTCCCCTCCACTCCGACGCCAGCTCCACCCACGCTCCATCCCCGCCCTTTTCCACCTCTGGCCCCGTGCAGCATCCTCCTCGCCTACGCCCCGCCACGACCCGCCACGCCCCGCTCGACGCGGCGGTCTCATGCCCTGTGGATGGCGAAGAAGTCCGCGTACGGTTGCATTGCTCCCTTCTTTATAGCATAAATGCATTGCTTATACAATTTCGCGTTGGATGACGCCAATATGGCCAAGAAAATGTAACCGACGAATATGTGGGTGTTGATATCACTATAAAAAACATTGGGTTACCGGTGGAAATTATAAATCAATATTTACTACCATATACCTCTATAGACGCCGATTTATGTATATCCTCTTTGAACCATCATAAGGGAAAGAATTACAGTCTTACGATTTAACTCTTAAAGGTATGTTTATTGAAACAATCATTAATTGAAAAAATAAGAAACTATTTTATCTAACTTGAAAATTTTTAATTAGGTAACAGAATTTACTTAACTTAATGAGGCATTGACCAAAACTACATTGGACGAACCCATTAGTGACGTTCAGTCAACATTTCCTAGAGTTTTTATATTTCTGTGTCCTCACGAGTCAAGCTTACCCATACCCGCAAGCTTAACAAGAAAACGAAAGCTGGAAATAGCACGTACAGTTACACTGGGAGGTAAAGGGAATGCTCACATCGGTGCATTAAAGTAGACGCAAGCAAGAATAATGCTGTGGGAGACCCCATGTTTAAGGGCGAACTAGACACGGTGAATAAGCGCACGCGTGAGTGAGCGAACGCCAGAGAGAGGAGACAGAAAGAGTGAGAGAGGGGAGACGGCGGAGAGGTAGAGAAGGAGAAAGAGAGATTGAGAAGGAGAGAGAGAAGGAATAATGGCATAAAAGTGAGCAGAAGATCCAGTGTAACCAATGAGGAAAACAGTTATGAAATGAAAGAGAAAAGAAACAGGGTACTGAGAGTAATGACAATTTGATGAATACAAAGGTTTTTAAGGAGTCCCATCATATTATTAGAAATAATGGCATAGTGAACAGTCACACGCTCCGTATTCCATTAATGGACGAACTAGAAATAAGAAAGCTAATTCTCTCGCTTTCGCAATACTCTTTTTTAGTATCCGCATATATAATAATAATAATAATAATAATAATAATAATAATAATAATAATAGAGGAAGTACTTTCTTTAAAGTAATGTAATCTAAGTCATTGTCAAATTGATAAATAGTAACGATAGGATTGAACAATTAGGGTAAATCATACAATCAGAAAAATATTGTAAACTATTTATTGAATAATTCTTGAAATTAAAACATGCATTGTATTGTTTGAAGCCTTACCACAAGGACAACCACATAGCTAGGCGCCGCAGCGTAACTACTGGCTACAATGTTTGACAATGTGGTTGCAAACGTGATTGCCACATAAGTCGGCCACATAAGTCGTTAATAAATAACACTGCACTGTTCAAATTGCACTAACACATTAGACGAATTAACACGCTGAGAAGAGTTTGTACGTGTATGCACTTACGATTGTAGTGCAACACAAAACAGCAGAGAGTATTGATGAGACGAGGCATCCCCGCTTTCTGTGAAAGCTTTGCTCCGACTGAGAATCTTTTTTTGCGGCAGGCAAGCGGTGTCCAGCGTGGGTTCGCGCGCTTGCTGGGCTCCGCCAATGATAACAGGCGTTGGATTTAGTTATTGAAAATTGAGAACTAAACAGTTTGTGAATTAAATAAATTATATAATTGCATTTTAAATTGTGAAATGTATGGCACAAGTTCTGTAACTAATATGTGAAGCAATTAATCTTGAATGAATGTTCCAGAACGTTTTATATATTGACGAGTCAGAAAACTTGTTACCTTGTAATATTGAATTCAAAATGAAGAATTTTGCGATTTATTAATGAAATGAATTCCATGATTGTAAGGTATTTTAAAATGTAGAATTTATAACATACATTGCGTAGATAATCCTCCAGAATTAATGATTTTATATAAATGTTCTAGAACATTCTAAGATCATTCACTTCTCATTTTTTGAGTGAGAAAAAATGATAAACCGTTGAATTGCAGAATTTCTAAAAATATTCGTCAGATATTTGAAGTAAATAAGACTTATATTTTAACAAATACATGCTATGAAGACAACTAAATGTTGGAAGAATTACAAGAAATTACAAAGAGTAATTGGAGAAATTGAAATGAACTGAATAACGAATAGTAAGCAGTGACAATGAGATAAAAAGCCTCCTTCCAAATGGACGCCATTTCGTCGTGGTTAAGTGCCCTCGGTAGGAGAAAAGCTGTGTCAGAGTGCTCCGACATACTCAGGAAGAATCAGTAAAAGTCGCGCAGCATACTCCTCAGAAAAAAGCCGAAGGAGACTAAGTAGCAGGTCTCTTTGGAGAATGGGCGTCTGTGGCTGCGAGCGCCTCTGCCGAGGCAAGCGCGCGAGCTGTCAGGCCGGGGGGGGGGGGGAGAGGGAGAGGGAGAGGGAGAGGAAGGGGAAGAGAACAATGACCGGCCATAGAGGGCGCGCGGCCGCTGGAAATCCACTTTATTGCCGAAGAGCGCGAGCGGCCTGTTTGGAGAACAAGAGGCCCTGCGCGGCCCTGTGTCCCCAACGCTGCTGCGGGTTGCGTTCTCACAGTGTTGGGTGGCTCGAATGGTTACCTTCACTTTGAACCTCACTCTCACCTCCACCATAGACCTTACGAGTCGCCTTCACCGACCACCTAAACGTCGAGTTCATCGAGCCATAGTTCGAGTTCATCGAGTTCATAGAAACGTACAGTTCTCTACACGCACAGCTAGCACTGAAACAGAGTTTGGGCGATTATGACTGGGTTCGATTCCCGACAGTAGCGGATTTGTGACACATGCCAGGTAGCGAAGACGAATTCTGTCTCTCACTGCCGGGAGGAGAATTCTAGAAGATGGCTGCTCTTTTCATTGGCTTCTCCCATCAACCGCGATTACTGGACCAGCATATTAATAATCGTGCCACAGATCTCGCCCTCCCGCCCCACAGATCTCCTGCTGATCCCATTTTCTTCCCTTGCACACATACGTACACTTACATGGACTTCACAACCATAGTCCGGAGAGTAGTAAGGAAATGAAAGTTTTTATAGTTTCTTAAACTTTCTAACGTAAGAAGGCTCAATTTTTTGATTAAATTTTGCTGTTGAATATTACAAAGGACGTTTAAGAGAATCTCGCAAGTCTATTTTTTGTTGATATTTCCTATTTTTCGAAAAATGAAAAAATAATTAAATTTCAAAATTGGTGATAGAGGTTTTTGACTCAGATAATGTCTGGTAACTCTTCAAAAAGGTCATGTACAATATTTTGAAAAAACAAGATTTTTTTGGATTTGGCGATTGAAATTTTAAAAAAATCTCAAAAATGTTCCAAATTTAATTTTTTCACTTATATAATAAGAGACGATAAAAAACATAGTAGTAGTCATAATTTCGGGTATTGGTCAAAAAAGAAAAGAAAACTACAAAATTGAAGTTTTAGATTTTTGTCTCAGACAAAGTCTGTTGTGCAAATTAGCTCTTCCAAAAAGGTCAGGAACAAGTTTTTGAAAAAATGAGAAGTTTGCGTATTTTGTGATTAAAATTTACAAAAAATATCTCAAAAAATCCACATGTTTCTTAAAACTTTCTCCACATATGTAATAAGGAACGGCAAGCACATTGACGCTAGTCTCATTTTCGGGTATTACTCGTTTTTTCGAAAATTGCAAAAAGCTTTTCAAAACTACAAAGTCGAAGATAGAAAGTTTTGCCTGATATAAAGTCTGTTGTGCAAAATTGGTTCGTCAAAAAAGTTCATTAACAATTTTTTTAAACGAGTAGTTATGCGTAATTTCTGCTTGAAATTAATGAAATATATACAGATATCACACCAACCTTCGATATCTGGCAAAAAATGGCGCGTTTAGGAAGAATCGATAAGAAAATATGTGCTCATTGTTGTCAGCACTCATCGTTGCATGCGCGCTATGTTGTCAACGCTCATCGATTGACATGTGTTGATATAGACAGAAATGCGGTATAATATTATACAAACATTACTAAGGGGCGAGAAAGTATGTGCTGTTTCAACACCATTAGTTTCTGATTGGGGGTCTTCCCCACAGGCGGAGATACTTGGGGGAAATCCCTCAACCTGACGTGTAGCCCAGCGCCAAATCTCAGAATCCACCGAGAGAAACACTGCGTCTTGGCTTGTACCACGTACTATCTTTACTAGACTAATGCTGTTGAGGGGCGCATTAACTCAAAATAATCAATCACGCGACGTTTATTTATAGCTTCCAACTCTGTCGTTAGCGCTGGCAACTTCACGCCTTGCTCCACCTCTTACATATTTCATCCCCATATGTACGAGCTAATTAACTTGAATTTCAAGTACCCATAAATGGACATAATGACCGTGATAATTCTGAAACGTACGATCTACTTTTCATCAAAGACTCAAAGTTCTACGCATTTTTCTTTTGGGTGCAGTGCGATAGCTATTTCTTAGAATATAACAAAATATCTAAATAGTATATTTACATTAAAATATCTTGCAATATAATAACATCTTAGGCACCAAAAACTGTGTTCTTCAGTGTGATTTCTAATCCAAGTACTGCAATATAACTCATTTAAATAAAATATAGATTATATGGGGAGCTTTATCTGGACGTTTATGCACGCATTAATGGTTAATTATGAATGTTTATATTTTCTGCATACGCGTATTAGAGCCAGTGCCGTCATTATGTTACGTTCATTCTGATCAAATTGTTTTTAATATAAATTGAAAACACCAATCTTCAGAACTTTGGAAGATTACTCTCTCTCAAAAAGAGTAAGCAAGCACGACAAAAGCAAACTTCGTTTCCCCAACAAAACATAAATGTGTGAGAAAGGAGAGAACTTTGAGTTCAAATTGCATAAAATCACTGTCATTAGACTAAGTCGAGTAACCAGAGAAGCAAAATAACTTTGCGACACAACATAATTACAGTTAATAAGTTTGAAGTCTGGAATTTCGAAATATACTGTCAAACAGTCAAGCTCTTGCAGCATTTTTCCCACAAAAAACGTTACACGCAACCAACAAAGCTCGAAGTACTCTCTAGAGCACGCAGTCAACTCGGCAGAACTTCTATCCTAATGCACGTTTCCGGAGCGAATCGACACGAGAGAAATCAACCTGAATCTTTGAAAAATGAAATCACGTTCCTGGAACATGAAAAGTACGCCATTTCCGAGAGGTCGCAGGAAATCAAAGCACGAGAAACAGACGACTGCTATATCTGGTATCGGCATGGAAAGAGCGTTTGCAAGCTCCGGAAACGATATCGTTCAAACGATGATATTCCAAAACGTTTTGCATCGATCGGAAATATTGGACCTCGCTCTTTTAGATGCAGAAATAAGAATAACATTGAGATAAACACGACTCTACAGAATACAAAATAAATGAGGAAATATTCAGACACTTTGCATAAAAACGTATCTAACAATTAGCATATCATTATACGCATATGAGAAGAATAAATTACTACACATTTGTAAAATGACAACTAAATTTTTCAAAATATTTCTTGAATGAGATACACGCGCTTCTTTTATGTTTTGTCATAACCATTTATTCCAAGAAAGCTGTAAATACAAGTATAATTGATTAATTTAATATTTGTATACCAGGAATTATCCGAACCCTGGTTTATACTGAAATTATAAATGGAGATATTTTCTACTGGGCAATTGGTTAGGAACGTCTCTACACCTTTCTGTCAGGATAGGATAAGTGAAATGAAAGAAGTAAGATGTGTAAACAAATTCGTCCTTACGAACCATATAAGTCGGGCGATTTGAACAACTGTCAACAGCTCACGACTGCCTTTCATTCTTCTCTCATTCGTTACATAGGAACGGCTGCAACCTTCGCCACACGCCACGTGAGTTGGCTATGTGTTGTGTCAGTTTCCGACATCTCATTCCGTCATTGATGCCATGGTGATTTTAACGAGTCTGTATCACAAAAAGAAACTTCTTTCTACACATGATTTCATAATGAAATCTGTTGAATTCACTTGTCTTTCTTCCAGTCCTTCTCCTTATAGAGGAAATACCTTCGCTAACGTAAAAAATATCATATCGAGTATAAAGAATATTCAAATTATTTTCTTCTAAATGTACGTTTCCTAGCCCCTGCAAGAGCTTGTCCGTTCTTGCGCACCCTGTTGGCTCAGTGTCTTCCGGCTCTTAACTAACCGCCAGACGGTGGGAGCGCTTCCTCCCCCACCCCACCCCCATCTCCACCCCCGCTCGCGCCCTCCCGACCACGAGGTCTCCGGCCCGCAGGCTCCGGCGCTCTCCTTTACGACTCACCCCCGCAGGGCTCGCCACCCGCGCCGCCCACTCGCCGATCGATGTCCCCCGTCGCCACGTGGCGAGCCCCTCCCTCCCCCCTTCACACCTCCCCCGCGCCGCCGCCGGCGATCCTCTGGCTCAACTTCCGCGCTACAAAAATAGCTCTCGCGGTCGGGGTTCGACTCCGCCGCGGGCTAATTATAGCCCGGTGGCGGCGGGGCGAGAGGCGGGGCGCGCTATGGATCGCGGGCGGGCGGGCGGGCGGGCGGGCGGGCGGGCGCCGGCGTGGAGGCGTGGAAGCGGTGGAGGCGGCCGGCGGCGGCGGCGCCGGCGGCGTGTCTGACCAGCGCTGCGCCGCCGCCGCCGCCGCCGCCGCCGCCACCTGCGAGTCGCCTAGCAACGCGGGCGGGCGGCGTCCATAACGCGGCGAGCAGCGCAGCCGAGCCAGCCGCGCGCGGCCGCACCCAGTCAGCGGCGGCGCGTGCCAGGAGCCGCCAGGTCGCCGCCGCGGTCGCTTGCCCCATCGCCCTTCGCCCCACGCCCACGCCTCCGCCCGCCCGCCGCTTCGAGGGACGCCGCCCGAGGAGAGGTGGGTGCGCGGGGCGTCGGCGACGCGATGCGACGCGACGCGCCGCGGCTGACGGACAGGCGGGACGCACGCGTGGGAGTGCGCGCGGCTCACGCGGTCGGTTCACGCGGGCGGCAGAGGATGTCGGCCGCGGAGACACGTGACGCGGGGCTGCACTGCGGAACAATGCGTGGTAGATCACATGTGGTTCATGTCCGAGGTTTTTCCAGCGTGTAATTCTTCAGTATAATGTGAAGTGATTTGGTTGTATTATTCAACTTGGTGCATAAGTGGCATATTTCGTCCGAAAATGTGGCAGAGTTTAGAAACCCGATATGAAAATTTTGAATGAATTTTTTAACGAATTGCGAATTCTCATTATAGTGCGCAAGATTTTTTCGATAAACGAAACGACCATGTGTTATGTTATTTACCGATTCTTGAAACAATGTTTTGAAACGTACACGATGTGTTCCATAATTTAAAAAATTGTAGTAACAGTATCCAATAATATGCTCGAGATAATAAAGACCTGAGGTAAACTTGTAAAAAGTGTCAGTGCCAGTTAAAGTACATGTCTGACACGATTAACAATTCGTAAGTTAGACAGCCTTACTGAAAGGTTTCGTAGTGGTTTTGTTGATAATAAGTATTATAAAATGTATAAATGACGATCATAATTTAACATTTCTAATTTTCAAATCGTTCCAGTGCGGCATCCCATGAATGTTATGAAAAATCATTTTCTGGGATTATATTTCACATATTGTAGTGCAGGTTCTTAAAAATATACGCATGTATGCAAGTATAAAATACATGTGTCACGTGGTTGAAATATAAGAAAGTACTTTATCGATTCAGCTCACGCTTTCACTGGCAACAACAGTGTTTACCTAGACAACCATTACCACAAACCAACATCAAATTGCAAGGCTTTGCATCTTATAGTACCCTGAAGGAATTATCTCCAAATCTTTCTTATATTCTGTCTCGTAGATATTTAGTGCCGACAAAACACATGTATAATAATGTTGTGCATGTACAGATTGATTTTCTTTACGAAGTTTAAATTTTAAATTACTTGCATGAAATGAATCGAAGACTGTCTTTCTTCACATGTTTTTTGAAATTCTTGGAAGGTCCATTGGTTTTTTGAGGCAGACATTCACACTATAATAAACGTTTTTTCGGCCTGTAAAAATGTAAAATCCCATTACAAAAATTATTTAATAAGTTGATTATAATGTGAATGTCTGCATAAAAAAATCAGTGGATCTTCCAAGAATTTATTAAACAGATTCACGTTTCGTAATTAACTTAAAAATGCGATTGTTCTGTAATGGATTACTTTGTTAATCCATGAACTTCAAGAATATAGAAATATTTAATTTTGAAAACGGTAAGATTCAAATAAAACAGTTGAATCAAAATACAAATTCCTTATAAATTCTCCATAGGACCGCATTATTATTTATTTTGCATCACATTCCCCAAGTTGAACTAGTGCTTAAGAAATATCTTTAACAATCGGAAATAACAAATGTAAATGTAATGTAAAATAACAAATTCACAGTTAAAAACAGATACAAACACTATATACGTAATTTTATGGTACGGTTAATTAATAATAATGTTTTTTTTTACTTTTATCCCCCCCCCGTCAACCTGCAACAACTTAGTAACATTAATATAAATGAACAACTTAAAGAAAAAACCCAGAATCTTTTTTCCTCCACCAATTCACAATTTCTTTCTACGAAGGATGAGTGAGTGAAAAGCAGAACGGTATAAGTGACATTTTATGAATTCAGAGAAATCTGTTTAAGTCTATATTACTGTAAAGACTTGGTTTGTTTCATCATTAAAACTACAGCAATTCAATTGTTCATTAAAAGTACGGAAATGCATTACCACTGAAATACAGCCTAAAATATACGTTTTTCTCAAAATTTATAAAATGTCACTTATACCGTTTTGGGTTTCACACATTCGTATATACTAGAACGTAAAAATTAGTGTAAGACATTATAAATTGCATTTGTTAAAAACAAGGTATCCAAATTTATAATAATAATTTATAATTAATTACTTAATCTATCGTATTCATTATCTTTTAAGTGAATTTATTGATTTTCATTCGATACTTTCATTTTCTCGGTTCTGTGTCGAACTACTCAGCGCAAAAGGAGAATAGGAAGATATTCGTTGGGATGAGAATATAAAGTTCACAACCAAACAGTGTACAAAGATAAAAAGTACAAAGAACCTACGTTAGGAAAACAATGGTTATTATAAATTAAATTTGTGAAATAAATTAAAATCAATACGCTTTTCAGCTTAATTAAAGCTTTTCAGCTTAAAAGCTTTTCTTTTAAAGCTTTTCAGCTTAATTAAATTTTCAGCTTAATTATTAAATTCAGCTTAATAATTAAAACTGCAAATGTTGATTGTTGTAATTTAAGTTGAGTTATTTCCGTTAATTCGTCGAATAAAATTACTCCTTTTTCTTACAATGTAAAAAGGAAAAAATGGTCCGATTAAAAAAGAAAAAGGATCTATACTCACGGAATGATTTTTTATCATTTGTTTATATTTTTAATGCAATTTTGGGGGGTTCGCTAGCAGTATAACCTGAATATATCAGAGAATGATACATCTTGTAGGTACTGCGGTACGTCATATTTAAGACTTTCATAAATATTCAAACCATCGTCAAAAAACTTGAAAACTATTGGAAGCAAAGATAATCTGCCTTAAGATTTTCAAGACATTTACTAGGAAAAAACGTAAGTTTACAGGATTATGAGTATTCGAGAAAAATCTCTCCAAGGCAATTCCAGTAATGACGCACTTTGCGTACTCCGTACATCAAGAGCAGAATTCGCAGAATGACGCGAGCTCTATTAGAGGTCTCATCCATGAGTATGTGGGAGCAGCGAGGCGGGCCAATTGGATCCGGTTCTGCGTAATAATTGCCGCGCAGTTGCGTTGATTCGCCGCCCATTGTGGGGACGCCAATCGCAAGACGAGAGCGCTCCCTGCGGAGGCGCTCCCCGAATGCATCTCCGCGAGCGCCCGGCTCGCGCGTGGGTGCAATTGGGTTCACTGATTATTTCGTGTTTCCGGGAGCGGGATCTGCTTTTCCCGTAAGTGTTATGTATATTTCTATCTCGGGAGGTAGCGGTGTTCTTGCCCTGGTGGATGGCGAGATCCGATGCCCGCATATTTGTACGCTTGCACGGTTTCCCCACCAGGTGTCTCCCACCAGAGAAACACCGCCACAGCCGGGAGACGCTCTGCGCTCCCGACCGGTCTTTCGGGAGGTGAGATAGTGCATGTATATATATATATATATATATATATATATATATATATATGTGTGTGTGTGTGTGTGTGTGTGAGTAAGGGGTGAGGAGAAGACAAGAAAGGGGAAGGAAAGATCGTGCGTGGTCCCTGGCCCGTTATCTGGTTCCGAGAAACCCCGTTAGCTGACGGTAGGTCGGCGCCGGATCTCACCTTCTAGCAGGGGAAGATCTCCGCCACCTCCCAACATACACTACATTAACGGGACCAATGATCTTAGCCGTTGACGCGCCCGGAGTCATCAATTAATCTTAACTATCTAGCTAGTGTTGATAATCCTGCCACCGTTGGGACTCGAACCCCCGATACTCCACTGGCATCAGCAAATGTCCTGAGACACCTCAGCCAGTGGGTGACATTGGAGACAATGCAGAATGCGGCAGCGCAACCTGGCGCCTTGCTATGCTCCCACGCACCGCTGTGCGGCGCTCGCGTCACTTGCCAATTATGTCTCTTGACGGCACCTCAAAGCGCGGGTGGGCGGTAGCGCGGACGCGGATGCCGCCGCCTGTACACCAACCACCGCGAACAACACGGGCTGCACCAGGAGAGATAGCTCACGGCATCACCTGATAACACTGCTCTTTCTGTGACCGAGAGGTCCTACGGTTAGGGTCCCGACGCTGGCAGGATTTTCGACTCTCGCTTGTTAGCTAGGCCGAATTCAGTCGCTGTGTGGGGGAGAATTCTAGCGGTCGGCTGTGGTTTCTCCGATCAACACCATGCGAATGCCGGAGTAGTACTCTAACAAACGGTCCACGGACCACACGCGATCTCACCTTCCTCTTTCATGTACTATCATCACCCCTTACACACACACTTACACTAACATGCAGTACATTACCACACATGTCTGGAAGCATGTCAGAAGAAAAGAGCTTATCCCGGCTGGGACGGTGCCCCGTTGGTGGGAGATACTTGCTTGGAAAAAATCGCGCTAGCCGAAGGTAGGTCGTCTCCAGATCTCGCAATACAGCGGGGGAAAGATCACCGCCACCTCCCGAGAAAAACATGCATTACCCTTAGGGGACTAACAACCCTGGTAGTTGACGTGCCCAGAATCATTAAACAATCAATCAATCAATCAACACGACCTGCCGTCAACACAACGCTACCCACCGCCCCGTGTAGCCGCCACACGGGTCCATGGCTCACTACGACGCACCGCCACTCGGTTTTGTCCCCCCCCCCCCCCGACCGAATGCCACAATACCCTGGCACTGCACTCTCCGCATCCGCGCTACTCCATCCATCCACACACTGCCTCTCTGCCACAGCCCCCCGGTGCTTCACTACCCTGTCGTCACACCATAACACCGCTTCGCCGCCGCATTATCACAGTGTTCGGCCACTGCAATTTCATACCACTTTATCTGGCCATCACTCTACTTCGGAGACCCACCGACGAACTTAAGTCTCCACCATATAGTCATCAGAATATGGTCATCAGAATTCCTAGCCATCAGAACGCCCCACTGCTATACTTACAACCCCACACGTCTGCGTATGCACCCTTCTATAACTATCGCCGTTCCACCATACATTTATATATTCATTTTATTATTTAGCGTGACGTAAAGGGAAGAAGTTCAATACGAAAAAGCCTTCATGAGCTGTAGATTCCACACTCGTATTTAAATTACGGCTAAAGTTCAAATGTTGTGGGTGGTGAGTCCAATACATACGTCGGAGAGGAGGATGAAGTTAGTATAGTCATAAAAAAAGGTGATTAGGGTGAGTAAAGTAAAGCACGGTCAAAAGTAGATAATTATTAAAGAGGGATCAGTGTCCTTGTGGCTATTCGTATTCCAAATTACGTGTTTTAGAATTATACACTTGGAAAGGAATAATGCATTTACATCATTATTAAAAGAAATATTATTTCATTTTTGACACTCGTCATTTTAATCTCTTAGTTTATGAAGTTATACAGCAAAAATAATTTTACATGACATTTCAAATTGTGAATCAATTTTAATTTCTTAAATGATCTGGTAATGTGTTGTAAAAAATCAAATAAGTATTTTAAGTGGAATGTTTCTGGCGAGATGTGAATACCGACACATGACAATTGTAGTACGTCGCGTGTTGCAACTACTGATTTCGGTATTACAAAAATAATATGTTCACATCCTTGAGTAAGTCAGTTTCAACGCAAACCACTGATTCCTAAATGAAGCGGCAAGGCACTGGTCGGATCCCACGCACCCTCCCCCCCTCCCCCATTCCCCATCCAGCAGCTCCGCCGCCCATCGCTTGCCGCTTCCCAATTCCCAGAATTCCTGCCCCGGCAGCCGCGCGTGAGAGGCCGGAAGCAGCTGCGGAGCGGAGCGCGGCCCCGGAGCTGGCTGCGCAGGAAACGGAGCGCGGCAGACAACAGAGCTGCTCCACTCCCCCGCAGCCGTCAAAACAGCGAACCTCTCCGCCCCGCGCACGGGGCGCGGCCTTCGACGCGATTTCGCCGCCGACACTTGCTGCCATTCCCCTTCCATTTCATATCTTCCGCTTATCCCTTGTTGTTTTTTTTCTATCTTGTTTGCTGCGCACTCACGTGTTTTCTATTTTCTCCCAGGGCAGTGTTTACAAAACGTAGTAAAACAGGATGTGTTAGCATGTGTGCGTAGTTTGCGAGCCCACAGTGAAAGCTTCGTAGACAGTGTACGTCGTAGGTTTTTGTTTCCACGCCGGTGAGTTTTCGTCATCGGCCATGACAACTGGACGTGAAGGTGTGAGGACATCCCTCTGACAATTGAGCAAGACGATTATTTTGATGGGGAGTTTCTACGAATCAGTTGCAAGCGCATGCTACAGCTGTATCTTGAGCGGGCAGCATGTACTTCTTCCCCATTGTCTTCTTTTCCCCACGAACATCGCGGGCTATGGGCTGATCTTCAATGTTCACATGTCCCGTCTTCTTCCATCTTGAAACATTGCGGAAGTACTGGGAGGTCTGTATGTCGAACTGGTCGATCTGGGTTGAAGAACCTTTGAAGAGACAGACAGGCAGTCCGGCAGATTCACTAATCGACTGATAGACGGGCCCACAGGCCAGCCGACAGACCGGCTGAATGAACGACCGACCGACCTACACACACAGCTTAATAGAGAACTATTCTCCTTTTCCTTCCCGAGTCACGGGTATTGAACTCCTTTCGAAGTACCTCCAGCAGGCGATAATCCTAACAGTTATAAGTCTGCAAAAAAAGTACATCGTAGGCTGAAAGCCCTTTGGTTCAAATCCGTACGGTGGCAGTATTTTCGGCAAGCTAAACAGCTGGTTACAAGACTTCAACTGGATAGATGAGAATTCGAGAGTCCGACTGTTTTCGTCGTTTTCATGATTTCTCTGCAAGTGGAGGAGCAGAACCGGGCAGAAACCTGAATCTCGGGCTCGGGACCGCGTGCTTTTCTCTTGCTCATCCAGTACTTATTCCTGTCCTTCCCTTTCACTGCTAAGAACGTTCCTGTACGTCCGGCGGGATTCGTGCCTCATGTGCTATAAACGTGTTTGTACGTCCGGGGCGGTAGTGCTTCCCGTGCTATCAACGTACACGTGCGTTCTCGTTAGTGTTTTTTAACTTTCATTTCAATAAGATTGCGCGTTATGTTTCCTCGATTGCAACATCTGCAGGCCTTCCTAAGATTCTAAGGCTTCCTTTCATCACAAGTGCGTTCGAATATTGATAGATGGTTTGGTTGATTAGTGTTTCCGGGTTCATCAACTGCTAATGTCATAAATCCTGCAATCATGTTTTTTTTATCGCAGAGGGTGATCTTCTCTCGCTGGATAACGAGATCTGGTGCCGACCTACACGTCTCCCATGTATCTCCCACAAGCGAGACACCGCCCCAGCAGGGACAAGCTCTAAGTTCCCGATATGTGTGGTGATGTAGTACATATTAGTGTAAGTGTATGTAAGGGGTGAGGGAATGTCAAGGAAAGAGGAAAGATAGATCGCGAGCGGGCCGTGGCCCGTTTGTTAGTGTAATGCTCCGGCTTTAGCCTAGTGTTGGTAGGAGAAAGAACGGAAAACTTCCGATCAACACAGGAAGCCGCTAGAATTTTTCTTCAAACAACGGCAGAATGCGACCCAGCCATGTAGCTAGTGTCAAAAATCCTTCCAACGTCAGAACTCGAAACTTAGGATCGCCCGGTCAGAGGTAACGAAGTAACATCAACTGACACCCTAAGGCACGTATGCAGATACAAATATATGTAGAGGGATAGTGTTCGGAGTCTGAACAGTTCTGATGTTGTCGTTACCTGCATTAATTTTAGCATGGGCGAGAATAAAGTGCGCCTCTCAAAGTTTGAAAAGCTTTCCTATCCAAAAAGTACGATATTTGTAAGAAATATTTGGCAGGTGTTGGTATTTGCAGTAGTTTCATATTTTGGTTGGTTTTGTTTTCTACTGTTCTTGTGTTTGTTTATATTCCGGGCTCTTTTTTATCCTTACTTCGACATAGGTTTCATATTTTGAATCTTTTGATGAATTTCATCTTGATTTATATTTTTATTGGCATTATTTAATCGATATGGCGTGGAGATCATCTTTATCTTGTGAGGAATGGTTGGAAAAATATGAGTGTTAAATATGTAAAATAGATCAGAGGGTTCACGTCCGATCAGATCAGCATCAGAGGGTTGCACGTCCGGTTGATAAGCCAGCGCAGCGTATATGTCAGCTGCGTGCAGCGAAAGGCAGAGAAAGGGATACGTCGAAGCGAATGGTCGACCTCTCATGCTCGCATAGACTACTCAAGAAGTCTTCACCGGGAAGATATCGGACAAGCTTCTCCAATCCATATTGCAACGACCATCTGTGAGACTTCAATTACACTGATTCGTGGCGGGAAAATCGAAGTAATAGTACGCCATACCAATATGCATCTTTATTTCAGTTCCATATAAATAGTTATTTATGCGTCAAGGGTGTTATAAGGGCTCTAATGATCGAGCGGTGACAAAAAACCCGAGGACCAAAGACACTTGGACTTTATGTCGCCCAAGATCATTAGAATCAGTTAACGCTCGTGATGCATACATTATTTTATTTTTTACAATTTTTTTATGATTCAGAGCGACTTATTTACTAATTAACTAGTTGTTAACGTAACTCTGTTTGTCTTTTCATACTTTTGTCCCATAATTTCCTTTGAAATTTCCTTCCCACAATTCCCTTGCATAACTCCCTCTCATAATTTCCTCCATAAAAGACCTCGTAGCACATGCGTAGAACGTAGCACATTCAACTGTTTTCATATTTCCCTCGTAACTACGATCCTCTCGATCAAGGTACGTTATGCAGTGTACATCAATCTTAATATCGAAGGCTATAACAAGCAATAACGTATCAATAAAAAACAAATTTATTAATACCTCTCTAACGTTTTTCTAGTTCTTTATCGCTCACTCCTCTTTTAGTTATTCAACTTATTTTTCTTTCTTTTCTTTTCAATGTAAAAACACTTTATTTTAATCCTAAATCATCAATCGACAATTGTCTCCAACTAGTGTCGAATCTCCACGATCTCCGTGCTATTGGCTCTGCTTTGTCCCTCGCTGTTTTATCATCTCGTTCCTCGCCTCTCGGCGCGCCAATCAGATCCCTCCGCCAAGCCGCTCCGCGCGACGTCATGAATCGCAGGTGCGTCATAACGCCGCCCTCCGCCGCGGCCGCGGCGACATTTCACGCGATACGGCACCGTAAACCCGGCACCTGGCACTTGCGTTCGCCGCCTCTCGCCTCGCCCTGGAGAGGCCTTCGATGAGAGGTGAAACGAAACGGTGCGGAGGGTTGCGAGGTGGTTGCTGAAGATGGAACAAAACCCTGCCGCTTGTGGGAATGGATTTCTCAGGCACTGTAGTTCTAGTTTTAGGGGCATATCACTGCTTTTTACTTCTTTAAAGCTAGGGGAATATTTTATCGGAACGCAGGCTTGCGATCCCTGGGCTTTCCTTCAGATCCAGCGTTTCGAGGAAATGAGGGATTTTTTAATTAAAGGAATGACGTTGTACAGCAACCTATATTTGAATTTTTCTCCGTTGACCATTCAATATCTGTCACTTATTGGAACGTTCCTTTGAATTTCTATCAGAAACCCCAGGAAATTTTGTTCAGATATTTCTTTGAATAAGTATTGTCTCTTTGGCTAGACTATCTCTTAAAGCGGAGAAAGTATATTTTAATTTCGGCAGCAACTACTGGATTAAAAAAATAATCACTATATCAATTGAATAATACCTTCTATTATTTAAAATTATTATTTTTAATAATACAATAATAATTTAATAATAATAATATTAATAATAATTTAAAAGTATATTTTATACAAATTGGTACTGTATTGTTAGGGCCGAAAATGCTTATACTTTTATACTAACAAAATATTTCGAGATGTTATTAAATATACCCACGATATAGCCGAGTGTTAGATTTACTAAATGAACGGAATCACTACTTACATTAAAACTTATACACAATAAACATAAATGAAGTATGGATAATAGAAAAATCAGCCCGGGAAATTTCCGGCAAAAATTATAGAAAAAAGTGTATATCTTAATGACTTTTCGTTACCAAACCCAGAACCAATAAGGAAGCGCCAGTAAACACTGGAAATGCGTAACCCAGCAACCGGCAACGAGCGTTGGCTTCACAATTGCCAATTACGGGCCTGGGCGAGGTGAATTGAGCAGCCTCCGGCAAGCGAACGCGGTTCCCATCGATGACATAAACGTGCGGGGGGGGGGCGAAGGCGGGCGAAACGTCTCGAAAGGCGCTGCGCCTTCGGAGGAGACGTCCGTCGGAAGAGGCAGGAGAAGGTAGCGGCGGAGACAAAGCGAGACGAAGCGAGACAAAGCGCGGGTGGAGGGGTGGGGAGCGAAACAAAAACACACGCCGTTTGCGTGTGCAGCCGAGCTTTTATCGTCTCCGGGAAATGCCAAGGCCAGGCGGGCGGGCTCTGCGCACGAGGAACCGGGGGAGGGGGGAAACGGAATGAGACGCACATCACTAAAAAGCTGGGTGCGTTGAGTCTCGCCAACACAAGGGGGATGCTCGCATCGCACACTTTGAGAACAGGTAGATGTCACGAGCGAAACCAAATTGCTTAACTACGTGAAGTCTCGAAGGTTAAGCGAATCCGAGACATCGCCGGTTCCCATTCAATCTCTGTTAAAAACCACACTCGCTCTACTCGCATCTATTACATACATTTTGTAAATTGTTTTCAATTCTAGAATAGGACCTATGAAGTGCCTATGGTTTCCACAACCTCTGTGTTAGTACTAAGTTAGGTTAAAATGTATTTATTTCTACATATGTGTTGTTCAATGAACTGATCTGTTTAAAAAAATCAAATAACAATAAACTAGTGGTGCTACAGAATGGCACAGATTTGCCAGTATTAGCTTTCTATTTCCATTCGTCTCGGTTAGCTACTCGGACTTGTCACATGTCTCTTGCCATCTTCCGCCGCCCAAAGTACATTTTTATGAAATTTTCTTAATTTTTCGGTACCAAATAGTAGAACGGAAATATTCTTTCAAATATAGTGAAGAACAGTAAAACCTCGTGCTAAATGGCAATTTTCTTTGAAAATTTGGAGTCGTTTTTAAGAAAATGGCGTTTAAGCGCTACTTAAATTACAAATTTGAATCTCGAAAACGAATGATTTTTTGAAAAAACTTCATATGAAGTCATTTCAAGCACATCCACTTACAAATACAACAGTGTTTAATAATCGCTGAATATGTGCATATTAAAGGAGTGAAAGATATTTTAAAACGTTACATTTGTGTATTTTTTGAAAAAAAACAAAATAATACAGCAAAATTAACTTTGCCACTTTTAACACTCCAATTAACACTACCTGTTGGGAAAATTTGAAGAAAAAATTTGGAGCCGTTTTCAAGAAAATGGCGTTTGAACATCTCTGAAAATGCGGAATTTTTAGAAAGAAAACTTTATCTGACATTAGTTAAAGCACATGTGCCCACTATGTATTACTGTAAACAAATTGCCACTAATGTAAATATTAAGAACGTGAGAGACAAGTGAAAAAACTACATTTTACAGTGAGTCCTATCTCACACAATATTCCCCTTACAATTTAAATACCTCCTCTCCTCACACACAAGTCAATTAATGTCCCACCCTTTTTGGCTACCTCCCATGCTGGCAGAGTGGCGGTGATCGGCGACGAAGTCCCGTTGACGGGCGAGGGATCGATTGATCCTTCACGCGGCGCACGTTCAGTTGCTCTGGGCTCCGCGTGAGCACGGCTGTCATCGCCTTAATCGCGGCGACTCGTCCACCGATCGCGGTCAGCAGCCGGTCACACACAATATTTGGACCCGTAAACAAAGCGTCTTCGCGGCCCGACCATGTTCTCGCGGAATCGTCAGCTCCGACGCGGTTGCGTACAGGGCGACGCGGTACGGCGCGCAAGAGAGAGGCCTGAAGCGAGCACGCTCACCAAGGACTTTTGAAGAAGCTAGGAGAATAAATATTATACGAGAAACTTGACAAAAATATTTGTGAATATATTTATTCAGATGAAAATTTCACAAACGGAGGAGTGAGATAGAGCAGAAGTACGCATAGATCTCACAAAATCTATTTTAGGTAGAACTTTTTCCCAGAAACTGCTGTTAATTGCACAGAAAAATGATTTGTGTATCATAAAAAAACACGATAAAATAACTTATCGGGACGAGGGATGATTTAAATAACTCACAAATCTGACAAGCGAGAAAAATATGCCAAAAGAAATAACCCAATGCTGGAATGACAACGTACCTTGCAAATTATTTTCCCTTTAGAAAGAAGATTCCAATTGACAAATATTTGAAAGAAGTTTCCACATTTTAAATTATAACAATTTTCATATGTACAATAGATAACTTTTTTGTGTAAATTCAATGCATGAAGGCGAATGAACATAATTTGATTTTAGAAGACTATTATAAAAGTCTCTTATACTCAGCTCATCTGCATATTAAGAGCACATTACTTAACACATTTGCACATTACTTTGATCTCGCCTCTGTCACGAAATCTAAAGTAATGGGAGAACTTTGATCTTCTCTGTAACGTTTGCTTACTAAACTCGTGGTATATGTAAATATTTACTCTGAAAAGTTTGAAAATTAAAAGCAAATGATGCATAAAATGATCAGCATTACTTATTGCATCAGAAATTTGTCGAAAAATGCTACTGATAATATTTTAATGAACTCTAGCAGAAGAACCCGCTTTGCGATGGCATTTATTTATCACAAGCGCGTATTACATAGGAAAGGGAATGTATTCTGTCTATAGTGCTTCCCCGTCCTACTGCCTCTTCTGTCCCTACCTACCTTATCATTTCTCCATACCTCACCGCATTATCCTCGATACGATCACTACTGCTTCCTCTATCATTGTTACTATATGTAAACAGATGCATTGTTTGCATACTGCCGGCAAACGTCGTCACAATTTTCTCCTGCAACTTTTCGAAGAGCAATGGCGCTCATGAAATGAATTTTAAAAACAATTAGCGGAAAAGTTTAGTTTTTAGAAACGTTTACTGTGCTTTGAACCACCGAAAAAAGGGAGGGTGCAAACTTACATTTTGTTCTAAGAATTGGAGAACAGGGTTATAGATAATTGTTACAAAATCACACGCAAAATTTTATTAAGATCGGAATGAAAACTTAGATTGTGTGAAAAAACAAACCTTATTCTTAATATCAGATAAAATAATAATTTGAAAATGTATCCTAAGTTATGCTCATACTTTGTATGTATGTACTTGGGCGACATCCCGTGTACGGGCTCAAGCCTACTGGCAACGTCCCTGCCTCGCCATGGTTAAGGGAGTACGTGTGGTTAGCACGTAGATATCCCCACGCCGTATTCAGGGTCTTCTCAACCTGAGAAGTGAATTTTCTCATCGCCACACAGCAACTTATACTGAGACATTGTAAGGAGAACGCACACTTTAATCTTGACTCAACAGGGAATCGAAGCAGGGTCGCGCACTGGAAAGCGAGCACGCTGACCAAGAGCTGACCACGAGTCCGCTCTTACGTTCCTAGAGAAAATATATTTTTCTTACTAGAGAAAATACTCTTCCTTTTGAAAACCGTATTGAAATCGGTTTGGCTGTTGCAGAGATTACCCTGAACTCACAGACAAAATTTGATTCTTCGCTGTCTGGTATGAGCCTTCTCTCAGTCGATCGAGCTGGCGTTTCAGCCATAGTGTAGTGGCCTTTCCAAAGCTGTACTGATGGCAGTTACCAAGAATCAAATGACTCCGACCGCGGAAGGCTATGAATTCATCACAGACAAAATTCCGAAACTCTATTAAATTGGTGCATATATCATCCTTTATATCGTGTTTGTGACATAACACGGTGAAATAATAGGCAGCAAATATTTAAACATATTTTCCTGTGAAATACATTTTCTAATAAGATAATCCCGTATGTGATATAATGAAGCGAAATCTTAGGCACAACCAATGAACTGCACATATAGACATCGGATATCTATCAAATGAAAACTTTAACTCTGTGTAATCTGTTTTCAAATCCCTGCAAATAATAAATATGAAAACACTATCAACACAACAGTTTACGTCGATATTTTAAATACAACACCAACGTAAAAATCTATTACACTTTAAAAAATTAAAATAACACAAAATCAGGCTAGGCACAAAACAAGTACAATGACGTTAATTGACTTAATAACAATCATAATTAGAGTCGATGAGATATAAACGATATTTTATAAATGTAGGAGTGTGTTTTAATATTTTTCAGATACAAACCATTACTGCAATCTGATGTGGTTCCCGGGCTGCACTTTAGAATGTGTTTTGCGAATCAAGATATTGGGAGCATGAAAACGTGCATTTGCCAATTTCCCCTTAAACTGTCGCGTTAATGCGACGTAAATCATAGCTTATGGTTCCATTAACTGTCAGAGAGCAGCGTCTGTTCTTGAGTTACGTTTACACTCGCGTTTAATAATGAATGAGTCCACGCGGCAGCAATATTCTGTAATCCCGTGAAATAATTTCCATCTGCAGACAATAAAAATTGTTAGAAAGAAGAGAAGGTTCTGAAAATCTACCGAAAACCTTTTCTGTCCTCCATAAAACCAATAATATTGTATGTATTTGATATTTTTGGGTAGATACTCCGACTTTGTCGGCCAGCTTACGGAGTCCCTGATGCCTAGACCTAGTTAAATTTCCCATGCTTGACCAATAGTAATAATAGAAGTAATAATAATAATAATAATAATAATAATAATAATAATGTTTCATGTCCATATTTGTAAGGATGACATAAGAGAAATATTACTGAGATTTAATGTTAAAAGAAGATGATACAAGAGATTAATGTACGTCATATTATTGGTCTTCTTTGTTATACATTTTTGGAAGAATTACCAACCACTAGGAGACAGATTTATGTGATCAATTTATATTACTCAAAGCTTAAAAATATAAATCAAAATACCTTTAGATTATTTAAAAATTTACAGATAGTTACACGATTCGTTTCCTAGAATCGACCGAGCGAAGAATTCAATTCCTAGAATCGATAACCAAGCAGCGACAGTATTGCCTCGGGAGATTCATTGACCGAATGTTCCTTGACCGGGAGGGTTCGAGTCCTGACGCGGTGATGGGATCCGGACGGATGTTTAACACCAGCTACATACGAGAATTAAGAATTATCTGGGTCGAATTCCGTACATAAGGAATACCATACATCCTTACATAGCTGGGTCGAATTCAACCACTAGCTGAAGGAGAACTTTAGCGTCTGGTAGCTCTGTTTCACAGTTTGCTGTGATTTCTCTGATCAATACAATGCAAATGTGCGGCGGCGATGGTGTAACGGTTAGCGTTTCGGACTGTGGTACCCACGTTGGCGGGTTCAAACCCGATCGAAGCCGTGGATTTTTTCAGGGCGAAAAAATCCTTCGTACGCCTTCCTTCGGAGGGGAAGTAAAGCCGGCTGTCCCATGTTAGTAGATTTACTTGCATGTAAAAGATCCTCAAGCCTAAATGACGCCTCTGAGCTAAATTCAAAATCGCCTGTGTCTCGCCCAAGAAATACCTCCTTTCTCTGCTAGTTGGTGAAAGGAGCGTAGCGAAATTTACGTGGTCAGACGGAAGAGCAGGCCTAATGGCCTGAGTCTCGCCACGTAAAATAAGGCTTCAATTCAATTCAAATGTCGAAGTAATGCCCTCAGAAACACCACGAAGCGACTGAGATTTTTTTTCTTTTTGGGTGTTCTATCCTCTCCCCTTATTTAACTACACGAAAACTTACTCGCACTACATCACTACACATGTCGGAATCTTCCCCACTGGGATAGATACCTGAGGGGTAAATCAGCAAGCTTGTCGTGCACATACGTGTGTAACACATACGCGAGCCGTCGAACTACATCCGACACTCCTTTTTTCTTATTTTGTTTATCATTAGGGAACAATTTTCATGTAAATATGTATTTTTACTGGTAGAATACATCTGCATTCAGTAATTTTGTTTGTGTTACATCACATCCAGAATACAAAATTACATTTTTTTATTTTATATATTTTTCCTAGTAAAACATATTTCTTACATTTCGTTGAATTTTAAAATATTTATATTTCGAAACGGAATATTTCAAATACAAGTTTGCAAATGATTGCAATTGTTAAACTTTCTTCCTGCTTTTCTGAAATTGCACATTTGGCATTAAGTATGAACGAATATATGTAAATTTAATTCTACAAATATGGTTTTATATATATATATATATATATATATATATATATATATATATATATATATAATCAGTGAAATTATTGTGGGTAAAAAATTGAGAAAATCATATAATATCTTTTAATATCACAACGTTTCGGGAACCTTTCCATCATCAGGTACTTCAAAAACATACAACTCCCCAACTCCTCGTTACTATCCTTCAGCTCACTTCATAATTAATAATAATGAACAATACATGGAGTCGTGCCTAGTATGCTATGTGTGTTAACTAATCCATATCAATTTATATTAAATTATTTTTAAAATATGAACAGTCTCGCTCTAGACGTCGTGGAGTAAGCATCGCATCGCTCCGCTTATCGCTGTGCTTCGGTGTTACGCTCAAACTCGTGTTTAGTGCAAGTACAAACGGGCGCCGCTACCAGCGGCTCCCCATTTTTCTAACAGTGGTTGTTTTTTGTTAAGTGCAATAGAATTGTTTATTGCTAATAACGAAATATTGTGTTACTCAGTGAAAGTGTAGTGGTGCAGCGAAAGCTGTATGTTCGCAACAAGTGCCCCCGCTTTTGGGGGTCAATTGGTGTCAGCAGCCCACGTTTTAAATGGTGGCACACCAGATCAGTTCACAGCAATGAATGGAGATGTGCTTCCATTTCCACCACAAATGGAAAATATTCAACCCTTGGAACAGTTCAACACATCACAACCGCCTGCCCTGCAGCTGGATGGAGAGCCGGAAGGGACTCTGACCAACCTTCAGTCAGTAAGCACTAAAGATGCTTATTATAACAGGTATGGTGCTGCCCCGCAACAAACAGTTATTCAACAGTCAACCAGTGGTTTTAATGAAAACAGTAAAAATCTAAAACGCATGCACGTAGATTTACCAGATGAAAACAATGCTTCTAAAAGAATACTGTATAACGTGACCGTCAAAAATAGGTACCAAGGTCTTCAAAATATGACCGAAGAAAATTCGCCAAACGAAAGGGAAGAAAGTGAAGAATCCATCATTAAAATACCCCCCTTTTATGTCCATAAAGTACTCGATTATCCCCTATTTATCAGTGAACTAAAAAGTATTACAAAAAACAATTTTTCTACTAAATTAGAAAAAGACACTACAAAAATTAAATTCAACTCAATAGAGGACTATAGAGAATATCGAAAATTCTGTGAAAAAGAGAAAATCGAGCATCACACATATAGGGATCCTACCCAAAAAACTTTTTCAGTTGTCATAAAAGATCTGCCAATTACCTATTCAGAAGAGGAAATATTTAATGAACTTTCGAAAAACTTTGAAGTGTTAAAAGTTGTTAGACTGTTCGGAAGAGAACGTAAACCGTTAACTACCGTTGCGGTCGATCTAACTGATAATGAAAATAACAAAGCAATTTTAAAAATAAATCAGCTTATATATAGCATTGTCAGAGTTCAAATGCGCGTAAAGTCTAAAACTCCAATAATGTGTAAAAATTGTCAGACTCGGTCATTCACAGGCAAATTGCGGAAGGAGACCTAGATGTGTGAGATGCTTAGAAAGCCATCATTACTCGAAATGTGACAAACCTAAACATAATAATGTACCAAAGTGTGTTAACTGCAGCGGGGAGCACACGGCTAACTACAAAGGCTGCAAAGCTTACAAAGAAGCAGTTAAAAAATATTATTTGAATCAGGCTAATCATAAATTTTCAGCTCACAACCTGCCAAATAGGCAGTTCTCTAATCACCAATTAAATCAAAACACGCAACCTTATCACTATGCCCCTCAAGAGTTTCCTCCTCTGCCGCTTAATTCAACGCCCTTGCATTCTTTTGCTTATCGCACTAGTCAGCCGCCTAGGCCAGATAACAGGAATTCTCCCCCAGTCCTCCAAAATATGAACGTAATAAACGAAAACCTAATCCAAACAATTATAAATAATATTCTTTCTGCAATCATTCCTCAGTTGCAACAAATGGTTCAAAGAATTATTTCTGTTCATATCAATGGCACAAAATAAAATAGAAAACTTCAAAATTCTCAACTGGAATGCAAATGGCGTATAGCGCCAAGAGAACGAACTAAGATACTTTCTACAAGTCCACGACATAGGTGTTGCGTGTATTTCAGAAACACATTTAAAGCCGGTAGAAAAATTTTCGATCCCAAAATATTTATCATACCGCAATGATCGAAATTCTCATATAGCATCAGGTGGGGTAGCAATTCTCATTAATAGAAAAATTAAACATACACTGATACAATCCCCATCCTCAAATGAAATAGAAACAATTATTATCAAAATCGAACTGATCTCTTCTAACATAACTTTGATTGCAGCATATAAACCTCCCAACAAAAAGTTTCCGTCAAGTTTCTTGAAAGCATTGTTTGATGGTAGGTCACAAATAATATTAGCAGGAGACCTGAATTGTAAAAACCAAATTTGGAACTGTAATACTACTTCATATAATGGAAAACTTCTTCATAAATTCGCATTGCAAAGAAATCTTAATATACTAGCTCCTCCAGAGCCCACATACTACCCTTATAACCCAAATGTAGTTCCTGATATTCTAGATATACTTATTACACAAAATTTAAACATTCCGATTTACCAAAATGTAAAACCAGAATTAGACTCAGACCACAATCCAGTAATAATTTCGTTCAAAGCTGAACTTCAGACTCATCAAAACGAAAAAATTATAAAGGGAAAAGTAAATTGGGACATGTATAGAAACATTCTAATAAACGAATGTCAGTATCCTAAGAATCTTAAAACATCATCTGATATAGACAGTTGTATCAACTCTCTCGAAAACATTATTAAAAATGCTATTAAAAGGTCATCTACTAAAGTTAGGAATTTCACCAAAAATTATATTCCGCTTCCTAAACCACTACTAAATTTAATTAAAGAAAAACATAACCTTCGTAGATTGTGGCAATATTCACGCAATAAAACAGTGAAACAAAAATATAAACAGCATATCGGTGAAAATTAAACAAGAATTACATAAAGTGAGGTGTACACATTTCCAAAACTTTTTAGGCAGCATCCCTCCAAACTCCAGGACAATGTGGAATACAATTAAAATGATTACAAAGGAAAAATATTTCATCCGTCAGTTATCCTCTAACTCAGGACTAGCAACGACGGATTTCGAAAAAGCTGAAACTTTAGCGGAAAATTTTGAGAAAATATTTACAAATAACCCGGTAACCGACTTTCATTTCCAATTAAAAGTGGAAGCAAACTTGTCAATACCGCGATATTCCGTCCCAACAAAAACTAAATTTATAGCCCCGTCTGAGACATATCAAATAATCAAGGCTTTAAAACCGAGAAAATCAGCAGGCCATGACTTATTAAATAATAAAATGATGAAAGAATTACCTCGCAATGCAATTGCAGCATTAACAGCTCTCTATAATGCTTGTTTAAGATTAGGATATTATCCAAAGACCTGGAAAACTGCCATTATAACACCAGTATGCAAGCCGAACAAAAATCCACAAGATCCTCTTAGCTATAGACCAATTAGTTTGTTACCGACCTTTGCCAAAATGTTTGAAAAACTTATAAAATCCCGACTATTCAAATTTTTCACCGAAACCAATGCACTACCAAATACGCAGTTCGGATTCCGTCCAAACCACTCCACAAGTCATCAACTATTAAGAGTAACAGAGTACATTGCTGAAGCATTTCACAACCGAATGTACACAGCTGCAATTTTTCTCGACATCGCACATGCCTTTGATAAAGTGTGGCATCTTGGGCTACTTTACAAGTTGCAAACCTTAGGAACCCCCGGTTATCTCCAAAATATCATTAAAAGCTTTCTGTCAGAGAGGGATTTAAAAGTTAGTATAAACAACAATAAATCAAGAGCACATATCATCAAAGCCGGCGTGCCGCAAGGTTCCCCACTTTCTCCCTTATTGTTCAACATATATATAGCTGACTATCCACAAATGACTTACTCAGAAATAGCACTTTATGCAGATGATACAGTATTATTTAATGCAAATTCAAACATTACCAACGCTTGCAAAGATCTCCAGTCGGACTTAAATGAATTTGTCGAATGGACATTGAAATGGAGAATTGCCATAAACCCTACCAAATCACAGCCTAAAATATTCTCACTAAGAAAAATACATAAACCACGACAAATTAAAATTAATAATACTGCAATTCCTTGGCTTAATAATGAAACGCCCGTAAAATATCTGGGTGTATTACTGGATCAAAAATTAACATGGAAAAACCACATTCAAGAAATAACGAACAAAACCTACGCAAAAATGAACAAACTTTACCCCATAATCAATAACAAGTCATCGCTTAGTCTGGACTGCGCATTATCAATCTTTAAAACGATAATACGCCCCTCATTAACATACGCCTGTCAAATTTGGAACAATATAGCAAACACACATCTAAAGAAACTACAAATCATTCAAAACAAGTATCTAAGAAAAGCCGTGCAAGCCCCTTGGTTTATTCCAAATATGCAAATTCACAGAGAGCTAAACATTCCTTCCATTAGCGAATATATTCAACGGATGAGTAACAGATTTTTCACCCTTCTTCCGTCGTGTACAAGTGCACAAATATTTGATCTAGGCAAAAATGCTTCCATCCCAACCCGCATTATCTCTCGATACCCCAAAGACTCTCTTAAACCACCTTAAATTAGAATAATTTCCATCCCCTCCCATTAATCAATTCCGCTGCTGAAAAAAATCAAATAAATACATTAATTAAAATAAATAAATAAATAAATAAATTTCTTTTGAATTACTGCTCTGCAGACTTTGTTTACGAGGTAGCCGTGTGGTCCTCCTCAAATACTGTCAGCCGAAAGGCCAAAAAATTGTGTAACAATAAATTGTAAATTAAAACCCCTGAAAGGCATATTATGCCGAACAGGCAGAAAAATAAATTTAAAAAAAATATGAACACGTAAAGATGAATTAAAAGAAAAACTTTATGCTGGTGAGGTAAGCAGAACCATTAGTCACGATGTTCAAATAAATGTAATTATATTTATATAATAATAAATGATGTGTAATTGTATGTGCGAGGTTATTGGGAATACTTCTTTGTAATATGATGCGGTCAATCTGTGGCACTTGGTTTCGATCAATTGAGTTAAATTACAATTTCAGATGATAGTTTCCGGGAGCATCAAGTACGTAGATGATTTGTGGAGTGAGTGTGGTGAATCTTCGGAGGTGGTGGGTTTCTTGAAGAGAAGAGAGCGATTCAAGTGTGAGGAAGAAAAAATCGTGAGCGGTCCGGTGCCCGTTTCTTAGGGTTCTTCTTCGACATTCGCCTGGAGTGGAGAAAGCCAAAGAAAATTACCTATCAGAGCAGCGGGTCGCTGGTATTCTACGCAGACAAAATATATTGTTATTTAGCCCTCAAATTTCGTGTACGAATTATGAAACATGGAATAAGTGACAATTTGGGGCGCTATCTCTCGAACTGGGGCTCGTGGCAAGCTCTTGGTCAGCGTGCTCTCTTTCCATTACGCGGTCTCTGGTTCGATTCTTCCAGTATATGTTGCTGTGTGACGATAAGATAATTCACTTCTCAGGTTGAGAAGAGCGGAATACGGCGTGGGAATGTCTACGTGCTAACCACGCGTAGCCCCTTAACTCATAGCCGCGAAGCAGGAACGTCGCCGGTAGGCCTGAGCACGTTCACGAGTTGTCGTGCTAAGTACATACATACATACATCTCTCGCAATAATAGTAAAAAACGCCGCACGCTGACATTCCCAGGCGAGAGAAGTGCACGAGCGGCAGAGGGGGGGAAAATGAGTGCGCATTGTGGGGATGAATATTCATCGAAGAGCTGTGCCAAAGTTCACGGGCAGCTTGTGCAGGCGGGCGGTTGGGCGCGGCAGGGCGCGGTGGAGATGGCAGGGCGGCGGAGACAGCCGGAGGGGTGCCGGACGTGTGCCGGACATGAGCCGGAAGGGTGCCGGAACCGGCGGCGCCTCGCTCGCTGCTAGTGCCCGTGAACAGTCAACAGGTCCCACCGAATCACGTTTACCTAGCTCCGTAGTTGACCGGCAGCTTGTTTAGCAACTGTCGCCTGAGGTGCGTCTATTTCGATTTAATTTTATTCTTATTTATTTCTCTTCTTCTTCATCTTTTTCTTTTATTTTTTCTTCTTCACACTCATATTCTTATATATCTTCGCATTCTATTTCTTTTTAGTTTCCTACATTTTTTATTTTCTTACTACTTCTTCTTCGTCTTCAATTTTTTCATCGTCGTCCAGCTCTTTTTCATCGACGTCATCTTCGTCTTCATTCTCTTTATCTTCAGTCTCTTATACGTTTTCTTTTTCGTCCTCTTCTTTTTCATTACCTTTTTCTCCGTACTTATCTTCTCCTTCATTGTCCTCTTCGTCTTTGCCCTCATCTGCTTTATATTTTTTTCTCATTTTCGTATTTGCCTTGTCTTCTTCCTATGTGTGCTTATCTTCTTTTTCTCCTTCTTATTCGTCTCCCCCGTTCTCTTTTTCCTCTTCGTTTACTTCCTCAGCCTCATTTCCTTGGGCCTCTTTTTCTTAAACCACCACCTTTTTGTACTCCTCTTCTTATTGTTCAGAATTAATGTTTCTGATATATTATAACATTTTTCCGCTAAATGCAGTTTTATTCTGCGCTCTGAGTAAATTAAGATCAAAAATTTCTTCCCCTAAAAACTATGGCAGCACAGACATTTGGAAAAAACAGTAAAAATAAGGAAAGGAATACACAAAGATATTTTAATCTTGTCAAAATATCGACCATCGTGCTATACAACCTGTACAAACAAAAGTAGATAAGATTGACTGATTTTTTCGTGTTTCCGGCCGCACCTACTACTGTGGTCATTAGTCCTGTAAGTGAAGTGCATATCTTATAGCGGGCGGTGTAGGCGTTCTTTCCCGGTGGATGGCGAGATCCGCCGCCGACATACTCGGTGGCTCGCAGGGATTTCTCCATTCAGGTATCTCCCATCAGCAGGGCACCACTGCTTCCGGGTAAGCTCCACACTTCCGAGTGATTTCTCAACATATATGGTAGTGAGGTGCTAGTAAGGGTGTGCAAGTAAGGGGTGAAACTAAGGCAAGGAAGTGAAAAGAAAGATCGCTCGCGCACCATCCGTAGTCCTTTTGTTAGAGTCTACTACTCGGGCTTTCACCTGGTATTGATCGGAGAAACCACGGAAAACTACCGATCAGAGCACCCGCTGCGATATTTCGCCACTCAGCGGCCAATTTCTGTAGCTAGTGTCAAAAATCCTGCCGTCATGGGGATTCGAACCCTAGAACCTTCCGAACGGAGGCACTGCAATGACATCAGTTCATGCTCCGAGCCAACTCAGCAGGCAAAACAAGAAATTGATCTCTAAAAATAGAGAAAAATTTATGTTTTTTTCTTGAAATTGATTTTTCTTTGAAATTATTCAACATTTTAGAATCAAAACAATTAATTTTATACATTTCGAATGAGCTTTTGCCTTGGAACACGCAATACTTACATTCACTTTGTCAATTTCAATATCGTTTATTCAATCAATACCATTCTTTGTGAAGATAATTTTTCCTTTAGAATGATTATTGAAATGTATGTGAATGCTTCTGGGAAATGAGCTCAATCGTTTTCCTCTTTCAGTCACTTGTAGACCGTGATCGATTGGAAAGGGAAAAATGTCAGCAATAAAAGACTCACCCTCCTTTTGGGGATAGAAGCAGAATGAATGTACTTGGGTCGCCAGTAATTCCATCAACAAACATTCACATAATCATTTCCGCAATTTTTCATCATATTGGTTTCTTTTCTTAAAATGGTATATATTGTACTTCAGAGAAGTGAATATCATTGATTGGTAATTTAACCAGAATGAGAACCTCAGATAGGTGAGCTATCCCTGATCACAATAACTCATAGAACACACAAGGAAAGATTTAAACTTTAGGTAATATCAACTTACTAGCTGAAGTACCCCTCGTTTCCCGGGTACTTATCATAATTTATTACACAGAAAGAGAAATTCCATCTACTCCCGCCCTGTGGCAAAACCTTCTTTTATCTGTTCTACTGTACCTCCCCTCCGCCATACCCCGCCCCTCTCTACCTTACTCCCATCTGGATATACCCAGTCTTCCGGATCCACTAAAAAATTGCTTACTAAAAATATTTATATAGTTTTCTTTTGAGGTTTCTCTTCCCTAAACTTCATTCATATTGTTACAGAAAATAATAAACAAATCTAAACTAAACAAAATAAAATACCTGTACAAACGTATATTCATATTGTGAAATTTCATATATTACTAGCGGAACCCGGCAGACGTTCTACCTTTCATCTCCCTCTTTCTCCTACCAACTCCCTTTCTTTCTCCATGTCTCTCACCGTCCCTCTCTTCCTCCGACTCCCTTTCTCTCCGTCACTCTCTCGGTCCATGACAGTGACATTCACTGTTAGTCTCTCTCTGTGTCTGTTTCTGTCCCTCTCCCTATCTGTCTCTGTCTCTCCATGCCTGTCCCTCCCTTTATCCGTCTCACCGGGTCTCTGTTGGGTTGAGAAATAAAGTGAACCACAATTTTCTTCTGCAGCGCCATCTAGGGGAAGTTACAACAAAATTAACAGCCCATGTGGGTGAAAAACACGTAGATGTGCCAACTTTCACGGAGATTGGTCACTGGTGTCGGAGTTTACCGCTCTTATATATTCCAAAATCCACACAAACACACACACACACACACACACACACTGTATGTATATATATTCCAATATTTTTCAATCCTTTTCCACATTGTATAGCTTACTTTTTTTCATGTTTTTCCTTCACACATATTTATAAGAAAGAGTTTGAAATTGATATTGCCGCTGCAATTGACGTATAAATAATATTAAAGTAATTTAATTGAATTCGAGTACGCGTTTATAGTGTCCTTAATAAATAGTGGCTTACGAAAAGGCACTATTAAATACTTACCCAAAGGATACTTTCACCTTCCACAATAAAGAAAAAACACTTCTCTAACAATATTCATACATCCGTCACAGTTTCAGCATAACACTTAATTATTCACAATACGTTTTCGCTCGCACCGTCTCTTCCTAAAGCACGTGAATAAAAAGGGCTCAATCTACTGAAAGGAAACAGGGAGGTTGTTGTTTTCTCGAAACAGACCACTTTTGTTTTTCACACCATAATACGAGTTGAAACAGCAGGAAAGGTATTTCTTAGGTGCTCGTTGCTACGCATGTGAAAGGAAATTGAATGAACTTTTATACAGTGCACATTTAATACAGTATACTCGTATATCTCTGTATCAGGGAACACATTACCACCAAGTATAGTTCATTGCAGCCGTTGGACCACGTGCCGAAACGAATCAAATCTACCAAAAATTACATCACGTCAATCAAGAAGCTGAAGAGACAAGGGACAACTTGAAAGTTACGTATACCTCGAATAGTATGGTAGAGAAAATCTTCTTCCCGTCAGCACATCACCCTAAATATTCACGCTGCCGCTTCTGTAACCTGCTTCTTCATAATTGTTCTTCGCAGAATTAACGAATTCAAACGTTCCAATTGAATCAGAACCAGAGATAGCTCACACATTAATCATGTAAAATTTCTATAAAATAAACTAAAGGTACTTCATTCAAGTCAATTCAACCAACAAGAAATAATTGTTCTCAGAATTTCCGAAGGATCTTCCGTAGGCAAAATATTTGTATCTTCCAAGAAATGCATTAATAATGCCCCTCTCATCAGCATTGCTAAATGAAGTCTGTAATAAAACTTGGCGCACGCGCTACACTGAAATAAGCGAGCACTTAACCGTTGCGGGGGGCGGTGCGGGGTTGGTGGGGCTGGGGCAGGGAGGGAGGGAGGGAGTGCCGGGGCGTAGCGGTGGCGGGGTGGACAGGGGAAGGGGCAGAGGCGGAGGCGGTGTCGAGGAAAAGGGGAGTGGGCCATGCGATTGATTGATTGATGGCCCGTCAACTGCTCAAGTCATTATTCCCGTAAGTGTAGCGCATTTTCCTCCCCTCGAAACGTGGCGGGGATCTTCCCACCGGCGACCTCCGGAGCCGTCATACCGTCAGCTAGCGAGATTTTCCCAACCAGGTCTCGCCCACCAGTGGGACACCACCCCAGCCGGTACAAGCTCTAAGCACCCGACAGGTCTCCCGACATGTGTGGTAGTGTAGTGAATGTGAGTGTAAGCAGGCGCGGATTCAGGGACAATTTTTTGGAGGGGAAATTAAAGATGTTTTGGTTGAATGCGTCATTACAGATTTTGTAAAAGTTCGCAGGCTACACCCAAGCCATGCTGCTATACGATTTTATTCGTTTTAATGATTACCCGAAAATATTTCCGCTGGGACGTAGCACGACACGTTAATATTAATAGATAAAGAAAATTTTTAAGGAGGGGAAATTTCCCTCATTTAACTCTCATTGGATCCGCACCTGGTGTAAGTGTGTATAAGAGACGATGTAAGGTCAAGAAAGAAGAAGAAAAGATCGCGCGCAAAGCGTGGCCCCTTGTTACGGTACTGCTCCGGCAATCGTCCGGGAATTGATCGAAGAAACCCCGGAAACTACCGTTCAGAGCAGTCGGCCGCTAGAATTCTTCTCCAGACATCGACAGAACTCCTCGAAAATTCTACCACCGTAGGGATTTTAACACAGGACTTCCAGGCCAGAGGCACTGCAGAGACATCAGTTCATCCCCTGAGCCACCTCCCCGGAGGGTTAGGGACAGGGGAGTAGGGCAGGGCCGGAGGCGGGAGTGCGGGCGGACAGGCGAGGCTGTGAGGGATCGGGGCGGGGGGCGGCGAAGCGGGGCGAGGGCGGAATTCGACGAGAGTGGCCCAGCGGGGGCGAATCGCCCACAGCGGAGCGCCGCGGGGCGCAAATCGGCGCGGGCGATTGTCGACCGCCCGCGGGGCGATGACGTCCGCTACCGCCCTCCGCCCCCGCCCCCGCCCCCGCCCGAGGCCCCGCCGCGCCGCGCCGCCCACCCGCGCCGCTAATACATTGCCACGTGCTACGCGGCGGCTTCGGCTGTGTTTGTTGCCCGACGATATTACGCGTAAACCAACGGCCAGCGTTTCCACAGATCCAACGGGAGGCAGGGTTGCTACCAGCCCAGAGCAGCCTCGACGATTATCTTCAGAAATCACGGAACGTGTGTGGCGCCATTCACTGATCACCCATATTTCGGTCATTTTACGAACCCAGAGGAACAACATTTTTTAGCAAATACATATATGTCTAAGTTTGTGCGTACGGCTGAAATTCGAAATCATTGTAATTCGGTGAAATTCATAAGAAGCCTAATTCGCGTATTAGCATGTTAATGCGCGCATTAGCCAGGAGGTTAGGATAAACCTGTATGAATGACGAAGATTTCTTCATTTCGGATATCATCCGACTAGTGTTGACATTACAGGGCGCTGGCAAAAGTAGGTCTGTTTGCGAAAAGTGTTGACGCAAAAATGTTTTGGAATTTAGGTGTTGGATAGGCAGAAAGTGGTTTAAGGAAAATAGGAAATGTCGTAGCCCCGTCAATCCAACTCGAAAATGCGGACGAAGCTTCAAGTGAGGTATATAACGTAGTAATATTAGATAAGGTAGTGTAAATAGAAATTGGCGAATGAAACAGTGGTACTCGAAACTACACACTTTGTCTTTCGTTAGTTTAAGAAACTTCCCATCAGCTGACTAATTCTTGTTCTTCACATAAAATCCAATAATCCTCGTCTCCATCTTCCTACACTAGCCACTTTGTGTATAAGAGAGGAGACTCTTTATCAATCCAAAGTTCGAAGCACATTTCGCACTGTTGCTACTTCGAACTATATCCATCCATTTTTTATGCGAGAAACATTAATCGGATAATTCGCAAATTTTCCAAAGTCGGACAACAGACACATAGACACTGCTCGCAGCCATATTTACACAGGTGAATTATAATGTTTGAGTATGAGGGGATGCCCGCTTATTTTGATATTTTCCCCATCTGGACCTAGTTACTTTCTATCTTCAAGGGTGTTTCTAGAACCATTAAGGAGTTACTAAGGGGGTTTCTCAGATACATACTAAATACAATACATGAGAATTTTACTAAGACACCACACACACACAATCACACACACAATCACACACACACACACACGCGCGCGCGCGCGCACACACACGCACACACACACACACACATACATACACATACATGACAACGCTCAAATATCCACACACAGAGAATTTGAAACCCCAACTTTAAATGTCGAGGCGTGTAATCGATACCCGTTGTTGTTGAGTCGATCGTTACGAATTCTAATAGCAGTAAAACAACGTATCAAGGTCTATTTTGCACGCCCTTAAGGTCATTTTCTTCTCTTACTGTTCCAATATACCCCTCCCGCGTGACCTCACGGAATGCCCCTTGGGCCGCGCACGCATTCCGGCGCAGCCACCGCCTCCCGGAGGAGCGAGCGGCGCGCAGTTGCCAATGCGCCGCCCACGCCGCACACAGCTCGCCGCCCCGCTCGCCCGCCCCCACGGGCGCCGCCGAGGGCGACGGCGTCCGCGCCGCGGCGCAGCGCGTCCCTCGTGGAACGCCCGTCTGTTCGCTCGCGACTGCCCTCCCCAGAGGCACGCCCTCCCAACACCTCTCGCCACGCCCCGCGCCTGCACCGCGCTTCGCCCATCTTACCTCCGGCCTCGCTTCGCCTCTCCTTCGCTGGCTACCCTGCACTGCCCATCTGGCATCGATCCGCGTCTTCTACCCCGCATACTCTACTCACGTCGTCTATCTCGTCTCACCTAAACTGTGTTGTCTACACCGTAAATTCTATCTCATCTGAACTAAACCGAGTCATCTAAATCGTATCATTTAAATTGTCGTCTATCTCGTCTCATCTAAACCATATCGTCTAAATCGTCTCCTCTAAACCGTGCCGTCTAAACCCTGTCCTCTAAACCGTGACTTCCATCTCGTCTCAATTAAACCGTGTCGGTGAAATCGTCTCATTCAAACCGTGTCATCTAAACCGTGTAAACCGTGTCGTCTATCCGCGTTATCTTTCCCGCGTCGCCTACCTCACGTTGTCTAAACCGTGTAAATCCCACGTCTCAACCGCATCGTATCGTCATACCGCATCCTTTATTCACGTTGTGTACCTCGCGTCGTCTAAATCGAGCTCATATCGCCTCACCGCCTATTGCATATCCACTCCACCGTCTCCTCCGCGTTTTTAGAAGAACACATTCAGGTCGGAGACTCCCACAGTCGCTTAATGTCGCCCAGGCGGTCGATCCCCACGTCTTTCGTTATAGATCTACTCTATTGTCCTTGTCTTCTTTATCACGCCGCCTACGTGTAGTGTCAGAGTCACGATTGAAATTCTGAAATAAACTCGAGATAATAAAACTGGAGCCTATCATTGTTCATCATGCATATCCACGCGAAGTATTCAAAGTCTGTACTGTGAAAATTGCTTTTATGTCCTCATACTACTTTAAGCATTCGGATAGTTATGGATTGCTTTAATAGACATAAAGTAACACCCCTTTACAGCCAAACATTTTTTCAAACGACAAAGCATATAAAACGTGATTTTCTGCTGAAAAGTTTTCCAATATCATATGCATGATAACAATTAATCACATATAACGTTAATTTTCAAATAGAATGGTATAAACAAAGTTGAAAATAACAATGTTTTACGTCAACCGTAACATCTGAACGTGTTCAAAGAGTTTTGACACTTTGATAAGTCATAGTCTAACTTACAATCTTATCATTTCACTTTGATGTTATATCAATGACCGGCGCTAATCCTTTTAATTATCCAACCCGCCATGCATCCAATGCGAACGGAGCGGGCGGGGTGTACCAGGAGAGGAGGGGTGTGGCGGGAAGGTCCGGCACGGCGTCAGGCGAAGTAGAGCGGAGCAAAGTGCAGTGAGACAGAAATGCAACTGTTATAAAATAGTTTTATTTTACACTTCCAACAAATTCGTCTTTCCCGCCAGTTTATGATTAGGAAAATAAATACCACAGACCCTTGAACTAGTTTATTATATTTCATGAACAATACAAATTCGAGATATTCAGTTGGAGAACCTTTCAGGGTTCGAAGCAGAGCAAATTGAGCATTCGGGCCACCTGCAGTCGAACAGGAATAGCTGAGCGTCGCAATGTTCCTGCTGTTCTCCACCCCAAAACAGTTTCCCTTTTCTTATAACGATACGCTGCCCCCTCGTTCGGAAACCTCCTCCTGGATTCGTTCCTCCCCGCTCCGGGTCTCTGCTTTGAAGATCCGTTCCCCGTCACTTCGCCTCTCTCTACTGGGACCCGGTCCTCCCCGTTCTGCTGGGATACGTTTCCACCCGCTTCGCCTCGCTCTGATGGGATAGGGTCCTCTCAGATGCGCCCCGTTGTGCTGGGAAACGGTCCACCCCTTTCCCCCGCTCTGCTGCGATAGGGTAACCGCTCCGCTCTGTTGCACACAGTCATCCCCGCTACTCGCCGCTCTGCTGCGATCTGGTCCTCCCCACTACGCCCCGCTCTGGTGGGATAAGGTCCTGCCCGCTCCGCAAGGGTCTGCTGAACACGATCTTCCCCGTTCCTCCCCACTCTGCACGAACACGGTCCTTTCCGCTCCGCCTCAATATTCTGGGTTACGGTCCTCCCCGCTCCGCCCACCTCTGCCATCCCACCTGCCTTCAGTTCTGCTTCACCACACTCTGGTGCAGTCCGCTTAGCACAGACACTATTCCCAACACACACCACTCCTCGGTGACCACGGTTGTCTCTCCCCGCGCAGTCCCACCCTCCCCCGCCGCCCAACAATGCCCTCCCCGCCCACGCCCCACCCCGCGCGCCGTTCCCTGCACTGCACCGCACCGCACCGCACCGCCTTGTTCTCTGGGCGGCAGCGACACTGCAGCGAGTCTGTTGTGTCCACAGATCGATACGCCTCGATAGCCATTATTTGTATCGATTGAGGGAGTTAAAACAGACTACGCCTACATTGAGGAAAGCTCTAAAAAACACATTCGCCTGTCTTACAGTAAAGAAAAGCTGCTCTTGCAGACATATTTCAAAGCTCAGCGTGAGCTTACGATATTGAACAAAAAAGTGTTTTAAATGTTATGATATGATATATAAACTCTTTAGCCACTCACGTTCATGTACTTGAAAATAAATTAGAATTTAGATAAAAATATTTAAAGCATTGTCTTAAAATACAATAACTTGTACTATCATTTCAGTGAAAGGTTCGTAATATGCACGATATTTTGGCAGTTCAAACGTCTAAGATTGGCAAATACGAGATTAATTATGAGATCTCAGAATTTATTAGTCTTTATTTTTTTGTTCACTCGGAATCACTGTGGGGTTTAGGTGAAATGATAATGATGATGATGAAGGATGAAATGGGCAATCACAGGCATACAGAAACACGCTCAAATCCGACCGTGCCCGAGGCGGAACTCGAACCCGCGATCCTTCGGTCCAAGACCGTCACGGCACTACTGCTTAGGGATATTGGCTACCCATATAGGATATTAGTCTTTTTTTTTTCTTTCGTTAATCGGCCGACTAGGACCACGCATGCAAGCATCCTGCATTTACCGTGGCTCAGTTTTTATTTATTATCGCGGTGGCAGGTGCTTGCAACAATTCTTTGGGGGGACCAGCATTTTAGCTGGATCCGATTTTTAACCCCACGGTTGTTAGCCCTGGGGGTATGGAAGATGAAATGATGATATGATGATAATGGAGGTGAAAGGACAACACATACAGACATACACAAATACATCCATGCCCGAGGCGGGACTCGAACCCGCGATCTTCTGGTCCGAAACCACTCCGGCACTACTGCCTTAGCGATCTCGGCCATCTGATCGGCTATTATTATTATTATTATTATTATTATTATTATTATTATTATTATTATTATTATTATTAAAATTATTAATAATATCAATATTATGCCAGTGCCTAATGTTTATGGGCATACCTGGATAGGTGGGTATAAATATATTGCATAAATTATGAAGAAGTAAGGATTGAAGGATAGACATGGAAAATGGGAGAACCTCCTGAAACCCTTCAGAAATCCACTTTGTCCGTCAATTATTAAAAGTTATGAACCGAACGGAATTTGAACCCCTCACCCTGAGGTTGAAGGTGAGCAGTCTATCCTCCACAGTGCGGGTCGCCCCAAGATTCGGATGAAGAAAATGTAGGATTCGAACCACCTACTACTTCCGTTCGACTGCCTGAAAGTTGCATTTACACTTTTGTGATGTCTCCAGGCTTCTTCTCGATTTTTATCTGATTGGTGATTTATATCTATAAACAGTGTAAAACTATATTGAGGCATTTGGAGAACAATCTGCGCACGTTGTCTTGATCTCCAGAATTCCTACTATCGCTCTTTGCCTACACATCGAAGAAATACAAAAAAAGTACCAAATAATGTTACTGACATTTGAAAACCACAAATATTCTCTCCCAGTTTTCCAGAGGATTTGTCATGTTGAAACAGAAAAATTATATTCAATGTGACAACATAGAATAAAACTTCAATAAGATACATCACTGAACTTGAATGTCAAAAAAGTATTGTGCCATTGAAAAAGCAAACAGTATCAGAGGAAGTACTTTATGAAAGTTATTATAAAAAAGGGTGGTATCAAAAATATATCATATTCAAAAAAATCAATAAACAACATACAAACTTCACTCACCTAATAAACAATTTACAAACTGACGTCATCACGGTTTCGGTGCAACGTGTTTACTGTCATAAACACTCTTCCACAAACATGTTACGTAACGTATTAAAGTGAATTTACCCCTCTGCCAGATCGTAGAATAATAAACGGATGTATGACGTAGTGAATAAAAGATAAGAAATAAGGAATGCAATCCAAGGAATAATATTAAAAAACGTATTCAGAATACATCAATACTATCAGGTAATGTTTCTATAGGTATAAATTAAATCTTTGTAATAAGGGGTTACATAATTACGTTGTCACTATAAAAATACAATGAATACATAATTGTATTGATATATATATATATATATATATATATATATATATATATATATATATATATATATATATATATATTGTGGCGAGATGGGATTATACAACCCCATAACACCACAGTTTCGCTGGCATAAACGTTCACAAGCAGCGAGAAGAGCGGCCGAAAACCAGAGTAGCAAAACGCGCAGCCTGGTATCTGTTGCTCGTACTAGTCGCCCCGAACTATCAAGCCACGTTTTTGCTGGTGGAAGGCACAAGTAGGAGAAATAATCCCCACCACGCCGAATTTCCCCAGGCGAACGCCAATAAATACGCAAACGCGGAAGCGGGAGCTCTCTTTTGTCACCATCTCGCCTGGAGTCAACATCTCTTCTGCTAGCACGCGTCGGGTCAGCAGTTCTTCATGTAAGGCACCGCTTGGCAAGTGTGCAGATTTTATCAGAGCGTTAGATTAGTTAGAAATTGCCGCAACGACTGTTTAGAATAGGAGTGTACGGCGTTGCGAAACGTCTAGCTAGTCGTCCGCGCAGTAGTCAGGAATTAGAGAAATATTCTTCTATTAACTAGTGCGGGAAGTAAAAGTGTGCCCGTTGTCAGGAAAGCTCTGAAAGTTCTTGATTATCAGAATAAGAGTTAGGAACGAGCGAAGTACTTGCACTGGCAGTTAGGGAAGTGCAAGGGACATTTTCTGCAAATTGGGCGTAACCGAAGGCGGTAGCAGCCGTGGGAGGAGAAGAAACCGGTTAGTGGAAACGGAAGAATACGCGGGTCGACGGGGAGAAGACGACGACTGAGGAAAGGACGCAAGAGGGCAGCGAAGGCAACGCAGAACTTCGGAATCGAGCAACGCGGTCTGGAACGCAGCACGCTGTTTCAAGGTTGAAAGACGGACAGTTTCGAGGTAACCTGTAGAACTACGAAATTAGGTCAAGTTCACGGCGGCAGGGAAAGAACAGTTTCAGAAGTGTTAAAAATTGAGGACACGGATGTTAATAATTTGTAGCTTGGGAGTGGGAGATTTAATGCGTAATTGCTTGTCTTTAACCATTCTATTGTAGCAGTCATTATTCTGTTACCAGCACTTATAATTTAAAGATAAATTGAGAGTAGTGCGCTTGCCCACAGGTTAATTATTGTATGTAAAATTTTGAAAAGGCAAGAGATTGTAAATTAGATTTAGTTTCACATGCAATTGTAATTAGAATAATTTAAATTTAGACGTAGTGAATTTTCAAAGGGAATTCCCAGTACTGGTCAAAGAAATTGCTTCAGAAAATTAGTTCTGAACAAAATTAAGTGTTCATTTGTTGAATAGGCTGTCAAAGTTGCTTATTTGTGTTTATTTAATCATTTTTGGAAGTGTAATTCTATGTGTGATTTGTTTTTCGTTGTTATCAATTCATGCCACAGAATTTTGAGTGAATTATATGCTCGTTTATGTGTGATTTGTGTGACTTTTATTGTGTCAAGGGTTCAGACCTTTCTCGTACCCCAAAGATCCTGCTTCCTGAGATTCTAAGCTCGCTTCACGAGCATAATATCTTAACGACTTGCTTAAAGTGCATGCTGTGTGTGCTGAAGAAGGTACAGGTGTGTACGAGTTGTGTGGTGTAGGTAAGGCGGTTAGAATATATATATATATATGTGTGTGTGTGTGTGTGTGTGTGTGTGTTCATTTTACGAAACAGCACACAAAATAAACTATTACCCACAGATTATCTTCGTTTAACTTCTTCGAGGATTACTCCCCTAGGCCTTCCAGTTATAGTTGTTAGTAAAAATAATAGTTATAATAGTTTATACCTGCATTACTAAGCCGATAAAAATGAAGGGGCACGATAGGGCCTTAATTGACTCGACTGGCAGATATGTAATACTGTCAAAACTTCCATTAAATTCTATTAGTATTAAGAAGGTTCATCAAAATATGTAACGTCTTCTGAACTGTGCGTTCTATGCCCAACAAATCCATTGCGATCATATAATAGCAGCAAATAAACCTGTTAAATTCAATAGTTTCAAAATCCAGATCAACCGGATAACACGCGTAAAAATTCAGATCGTACTAATATATGGTTTGTGGATGATCTGTGGCCTGTTATAGATCCTCTCTAGGAAAATCGCAAATAACGACGGAACAATGTGGCTGTCGTCCAGAATTCTCTTCAAACAACTGACCCCGTCACTAAATGGTGCAAGACGTTTCATTTGCCAATTCTGAAATATAGGCTATTCTTTATTTAGTGGTTAAAAGCGGCTTTAAATTTGATAAATTGTATTCTGTAGCTTCTACAAAGCACGTACTTAATTTATAGGCAAGTAGCAAGATATGTATGTTAAAAAAGATTCTTTTTTGTTTGTTGTCGTTACAAATTGATCTGGCGATTTTCCAAGAATCATCAATAATTTAAAGATTCAAATAAAAGGTAAATGAGATTTGCGTTAAGTCATTTACCTGTACATTTTATGAGACACTTCGCTGGTAAGTTTTTGCCTCAATAGATAAATTATGCACAAGTAAGTATTTTAAATTCAATCCGAGGAAGTACAGCAGTGTTTAGTACAAATGCGCAATACTATTTGAGATATATACACAGATATTTAAAATAGAAGTAGTAAGGATGTGAAAACTTGACTAGAAAGGTTAACGATTAATGTGAAAATCGATCAACGAGAAAAATTGACTTACTTCCAAAAAAAGTGTTTAAAAGTAAAACGTAGGAAAGATGTAATAACCGCTGGGCAACAAGTACTTTTTCCAAGTTATTACCCAATTTATGAGCAAGAAGCGAGTTCCACACAAAAGTAAAAGGCGTAATAAGGATGAAGTAATATTTGTTCTTTGGGCATGTTGTAGCAAATTCTGAGTGATGCTACCAACTTAATATTCTATAGAATATAAAAGGTGTTCAAAAAAGATCAGACTGTTCAAACAAGAAGTTTATATTAAAATGCACATCTTAATAGTGTTTGTCGCCTTCAAAGAACATCTTTTGGCTAACTACACATCGCTTTGAGCGTGTCTTCTAGCTTCCAATTGCCCTCTGAAACGCTGCTTTCAGAATGGCCTTTAGGTCAGGTACACAATTTCTTTCGATCTTATCGAATGAATCAAATCGGCGGCCTTTCAAGAAGGATTCAATCTCGGAAACCGGAAAAAGTCGGCTGGGGTCACATATGGAGAATACGAAGGCTGTGGGTTCACCTTTGTGCCATTTTTCGCCAAAGTCTTTTTTATAAGAAACGAGGCGTTCGCCGGCGCATTGCGGTGGAATTTGAGTTTTCAATCCTTCCACAGTTCTAATGTCCTCCTCATCACATCGAGCCTTAGCCTCTTCAAAACCTCGACTTAGTATTCTTCATTAACTGTTTGCCTTTTAGGGGGGTATTGATAATGAATCAATGCTTGCTAGTCGGAAAAATCAATGAACATGACTTTAAAGTTGGACCGAGGCCTCCGAGCTGATTTGTGTCTCAGAGAGAGGTTGATGTTCTTCCTGATTTACATCCGTTATTCTCGTACCACTCAAAACACTGGGACCGGATTATAGATTCATCGCCAAATGCTTGATGAATCAATCTGAAGGCCTCTGTAGCACTCCTGTGGATATGATCACGAAATGTAACGCCGTCCGTTCTTCCAGTTCCATCATTAAACGCCGACGCAACAATTGAACCGTAGGCCGGTGCAGGCTCAGAGAAGAATAGCTGTTGCCTGGCTCCAGTACACCGCAGGGAAAAACACCAGGCGGCGTTTTAATTGCCACGGACATCGCTAAATGGCGCGATGTGTCTCTCTTCGGGTCGTCAAGCGGTTTGCGACCAAGAAGCTCAGTCATATATTTCTTTAAATAAACCTTGTATTTTAAAATAATATTTTTATGCTACATAAAAGAACTCCTTCTGTTAAATAAATATCTTCCAACATAACGATAGATGAATTGCACCAGTGACACGTAGAACTACGAAATGCATCCTGTTACGTAGCATCACTTGTGTTTGATGAATAAATACGCCCATAAAATCATAATAAATTCATCCATTATCCTACCAGAAAAAAAACTTTAAAATAATTATATTCAGTGTAAGTGTAATACAAGAACATTAAGAAATATTATTGTATTCATATATATATATATATATATATATATATATATATATATATATATATATGTGTGTGTGTGTGTGTGTGTGTGTGTGTGTGTGTGTGTTGTAAAAGAAGAACAAACGTGTAAAAGCACTTCAGTTTTATATTCTTACTCTGGTGAACATTGTTCTCTGATTTTGTAAAACCGTAATTTCTAAAGCATCATTAGCACTAGCTGGACTCATGAGAATATTTCGCACTTCCTAAAATATTGTTCAGGCTTCAGGCTTGCACCCAATTTCAAATCGTCACGCTTTAAATTAAAGGTAACATCTTAAAAGGCTAGTATTGTGCTTGGGTAAATGATCTAATTTTGGTAAGCGATTTCCGCAAATAAAAAGACACTCGTGCAATAAATTTCACAGCATATGAGATAGTAAATTTAATATTAGAGGAAATTAAAAAGCCAGCACGTTTCAGACTATCCTCGATACAGAGTAGGTATGTCCAGAAGAGCTAATCAACCAAAATTGTATAAATTCAAAGTATGTAGATTAGGTGTAATAAAACATAACTCAAAATCCCTTAAAGAATCGAAAACTAGGGGTTATCTATCTCAAATACACCTTTACTGAATTGTGTAAAATTGAAGAGCGTAACGTTATGGATTTTTTGTGCGGCTGCTGATTTTTAAAATATTTTATAAAAAACAAAATTGTACATACTTGTCGTTCAATGCGTTTGTTACACTTCTGAAGGGTAATTGTCTATTCATCAGTAACTAATCTGTATGATTATGTATAAATGAAGTCATGTAATCCTCCAAAACCGTCTGACTTTCTTAATGTATTATATGTATATAATACTCTAAGAAAATACGCTAAGAAATGATATAATAGGATAAAAAATGAACTGCAATACGCTAAAGATAATAAAGCAATTGTTTGTAAGCTCTAGAAGTAATAATAATAGCAGTATCTTTATCATTTATAAGGGAGGCTCAAACAAAAAAAGCAGCTGGTTCACCCAAACACCTCTTTGTGCTCGAATTGTCCCAGAGTCCCATTACGAAGTATAGAGAAAAATTACACGAGTCGCCTGGGGAGAGCGTCGAGGTCAACAACCCGCCGCCCGGAAAAGCGGCCCAAGAAAGGCAGACGGAGGGCGCGGGCGCGAGCGCGTGTCGCGTGCTGTGCGCGTGCGTGCAGCGTGACCGCCGGGGGCGCCTCGCGTGGCCGCTGCGCGATCGCCACGTTTATAGTACATTAAGAAGTATTTGCTTGTTAAATTAATCTCAATAAATGCATGCAGCGAGTTTCGACCTTCAATCGGTATTATATCATTACGTGTATATATATATATATATATATATATATATATATATATATATATATATAAATATTGTGTGTATAATGGAAATACTATTTTTATAAACTATATTAATTGGAAATAACAACAGAATTAACCGATTAAATTAATCGTAGCTATCTAAACCGCCACTCTCTCTTCAAAACCATCTTCAAGGGGGAGCTCTTTGAAACAAACGAGTAGTGCGGGACATTATAATTATGCCTGCATCAGAAAACGACATCGCACGCGCACGATGACAAAATATGTTAAGAAATTTCGAGTACATTTTTACATTTTTTTTATAAACTAACTGAAAAAATCAGGTGGTATGATGTTTTTCTGCAAAATTCAGAATTCTTTCAAATTCTATCAGCCTTCATCTACTAGCTCGTTGCGTGTATTTTGTAAATGTGCCTTCCTGCCTGAGATACGGCATAATATTCTGGGGAAGTTCATCGTATGGTACCCAGACCTTTAGATAACACAAGAAAATTATTCGAATAATGAAAGGGTGCCATCCGCGTGATCCTTGCACGCCTCTCTTCATTGAGCTTGAAATCTTACCATAGCCTTGCCTATTTATTTATGAATCTAAGATATTTGTCAAAAGTGACTTACTTAACGGTGGGAACATTTTTCATGCACTGTTATTTATAATTGCAACACACGCCGAAGAAATAACGTTCATCCGGCGCCACCCTTCGGGTTGGGACTCGCTCGAGGCGGATCCATTGATTGCTAGCGATTCCGGACGCGTCAACTGCTAAGGTCATTAGCCCCGGAAGTCAAGGTCATATTTTTTTCCTCGGGACCTACCGTCGGCTAGCGGAGTTTTTCCCCAACCAGGTATCTCTCACCAGCGGGGCACCGCCCCAGCCGCGACAAGCAATAGGCTCCCGACCGCTCTCGGGATTGTGTTAGTGTAGTGCATGTAAGAGTAAGTGTGTGTACGTAAGGGTTAGAATTGGACAAGGAATGGGAAAGAAAGATCGCGTACCGTCCGTGGCCCGTTTGTTAGAGTAGTGCTCCACCACTCGCCTGGTATTGATCGGAGAAACCACGGAAAACTTCCGATCAGCGCAGCCGGCTGCTAGAATTCTACTACAGTCAGCGACAGGACTCTTATCAAGCTATCTCGCTAGTGTCGAAAATCATGCCACCGTCGGTATTCGAACTCCAGCACCTTCCGGTAAGAGGCACTGCAGTTACATCAGTTAACACCCATCTCTCCCGGTCAAAGCAGATTTTACGAGTATTCAACGACAGTTCAATTGTAGGATTTGGAGCTCTAACAAGATAAGCCACGGCAAGTCTCCCGATATTCGTTAATGTTAACCCTTCAATGCCAAGAGACGTTTTCTGCACGCGGATGGTTCCCGACTGCGTCTGTAGAATCACGTACCTGGTGAGCTCGGAGCAGGCTCTGAAGAATTATGAAATATCAAAAATCTTTGTTTCACCGTCCAGTGAATAATTCAATTATCTTTCTAGGTATGTACATATTAATTATTGTTTTTTAGGTAGACATACAGACATGTAAATCACAGCTTTATACACAACTAGAAAATAGAGACCTGTGTGAACAACAAGAACGATTTGGCTCCAAAATTTGACGTCTTTTGGAAGAAAATGTGATTCGTCGAACTGTAAAATGGATAATTATATCCCAAAACGTATGCTTAATTACCATGAATTATAAAATCTTTAAAATAATTTCTGAAGCAAAGCGAAAAATAAAAAACATTCTGAGAATTCAACTAGTAAAAATAAGCAATATTCTTACATAATAAAAAAACATTTTAGATGAAGTCTGAAAATAATAACCCAACACATAAAAAAAGGTAGGCATTAGAAACAATGTCCTGTGAATAATGCGCATTATGTGTAGCCGTGTAATACGCCATCCGGCATCAGCAGGCTGAGATGCGGCGAAGAGCTCTAGCCAATACTGGGAAGCGTGCTGTGGCTGGTGTGGATTACGTTGTTCCTGAGCCAACTCCTTCAGTTCTTCACGGATAGTGATGTTCGACTACAAAAAACTAAGAGTTTCATTAGCTAAGAAGTTTAGCAACCCCAGACGTACTGTCAGATCGCTCCGTGAACGAAGTCAGAAATCCCGGTCGATCCATGCAGAAATTTTAGTGGGCAAAAAGGGATCGCGGCAGACTTACTTAGACAGAGCAGACAGAGCTTAGATCGCGGCAGACTTAGAAAAGGGATTCGCCCTTTTCACATGCCTCTTTTTTTTACCACGGTTCCATCATTCACATCATATCATACTCATCCCCAATCCATCAAACCATTAATCTCTGGTGCGGTCAAGAAGGGTAGGGTCTCATTATCATAACACAGAATAGCGTATGTAGGTGCTCGTTTGCAATTGAAGCACCGTTGAGCATGGGGCACTTATTATTTACACAAGGCCAGCTAAATGGATGGATGCTTGACAAAAATATCACCAACTTCAGGGGCAGACTTCAGAAACAGCGTACAGAGAATTTTACAGAAAAACATCATACCACCCGATTTTTTCAGTTAGTTTCTAAAAGTATGTAAAAATGTACTCGAAATTTCTTAACATATTTTGTCATCGTGCGCGTGCGATGTTGTTTTCTGATGCAGGCATAATTATAATGTCCCGCACTACTCGTTTGTTTCAAAGAGCTCCCCCTTGAAGATGGTTTTGAAGAGAGAGTGGCGGTTTAGATAGCTACGATTAATTTAATCGGTTAATTCTGTTATTTCCAATTAATATAGTTTATAAAAATAGTATTTCCATTATACAGACAATATATATATATATATATATATATATATATATATATATATATATATATATATATATATATACACGTAATGATATAATACCGATTTAAGGTTGAAACTCGCTGCATGCATTTATTGAGATTAATTTAACAAGCAAATACTTCTTAATGTACTATAAACGTTTAAATAAGAAAAATTCCTTGGAATAAATAAAGATAAGCGAACCTCTTGCAGTGTCTCGGAAGACTCACGGGTCACTGCGATTTGCGAAGACCGTTTGGTTTCTCACAGCAAGAATAACGGGTGAATAATATTTCATTTATTCAATCATAACCATTGCAATGAATTTTTTTGAAAGGTGGAAAACCGAACTGAATGAATACCATATTCAGAATTTTTGTAACGCCAGGCAGCAGCCTACGAAGAACCTTTGAATTGGGCTTCTCCCCGTACCACTCCTTAATCTTTTAGTGATACCGAAAAAGAAAGCGGGCAATGAAGAGACAAAGAATGGTAAAGAGATCAGCGAAGAGTGTGGAAAAGATATACACACATCCTTCACTGTTTTTCATAGAAACTTTCGTGATTCCCGCATTCTACTAAGATAAAACATTTATGAAAGCACATTTAAAGATATGAAGATATGAAAATATTTAACATAAACTCTTTTTACATCTAATTCTCTCCCCCAAACCCTTCTATCGTATAGAAGATCATAACGCAAGTTTTGATAAAGACATTTTCATGCATAGCTCAGCTGCAAATGTTACGCTATTATCGACAATCAGTAGCTGCGTTGTTCACTACTTGTTGTTCCCTTTACATCACCCGGTAAACTCAACTCACCAAATTGAGTCCACGAAAATTAAAGAAATATTTTTTCAGTATCACTGTACTTAAACGCGTACAACTTTTTCTTTTTATTAATAAGTAACTTGTTCAGAAAACCATAAAACATGTAAGCAAATGCACTAATATTTTACCTATATACCCCTGTTACACAATATCATCTGTCATTATATATCACTGTTTTTTAAAAGTAAACATTATTTTTTTCTTTTTGGTGATCAGTGTAGAATCTAATTGAATAGAAACAGATATGCAAAAGAAAATATTTTACTTTTAACTTATACTTGTGTACCGACTTCAACTGTTTAACGTCATCTGGCAATGCGTTGTAAAGTAGCGTACGTGTATTGTATGTGAATTTCTGGTAGTGAGATGTTGACACTGACACTTGATGAACGTTATTTCTTCGGCGTGTGTTGTAATTATAAATAACAGTGCATGAAAAATGTTCCCACCGTTAAGTAAGTCACTTTTGACAAATATCATAGATTCATAAATAAATAGGCAAGGCTATGGTAAAAGTTCAAGCTCAATGAAGAGAGGCGTGCAAGGATCACGCGGATAGCACTCTTTCATTATTCGAATAATTTTCTTGTGTTATCTAAAGGTCTGGGTACCATACGATGAACTTCCCCAGAATATTATGCCGTATCTCAGGCAGGAAGACACATTTACAAAATACACGCAACGAGCTAGATGAAGGCTGACAGAATTTGAAGGAATTCTGAATGCGTAACATAATGAATTTAATTTAGTGTTTCATTCTGTTATATGTACATTTCATTTAAGATTTGACTGAAATGAGAGATCTAGAAATTTTGTTATCTTAATATCAGCTAATTTGCATATTGTTCATTTTCAATGGAGCTTGCGATTGCTAATTTGAAATGCAAAAATGCATTGAAACTTTTTTCTTCGTTAACTATTAATTTTTTATTACAAAAGCAATTTGCAACTTCTGAAATCGTACTATTTATTGTTTCTTTTTTGCAAAGAACATTCGTGTCATCGGAAAACAGTACCGTTCTTCCATTTTTAATAGACGAGGTCATATCGTTTACGTATAACAGAAAGATGATAGGACCTAAGATCGAACCTTGCGAGACCCCATACTCAATTTGTAAAGAATTGGAAAGATAAGAGAATAATGTTCTTTCGTGCCAGTACGGTATTTCTACTCTTTGATATCGGCGTTTAAGGTACGAGGTTATCCAAGTTTCATTATTTCTGTGGCACTACCCTTCTTCAAAATGTTGAGTATTCTATTTGTTAGGTTAATATATTAAATCAATTGTCGATGTACCTATCACATGTACTGAAACAGGTTTAACATAATGTAAACGATTAACGATAATATAAACGAAAACAGTTTTCATGGCACTGTTAGGAAATGTAGAACGTTTTCCGGTAGAGTGAAATTATACTTTGGATAATTTATTATTTTAGTAGTTATAATTAGGGTAATTTGACTTTTATCATGTTTTTATTGTAGTTTGAATTAAAAAAGGTATTTGTAAAATTTGTAACATTGACGATTCCGGACGTGAATATTTTCTTGTAAATTTTTATTATTACTGAAAACGATTTGCAAAAACATGCTGTTCTAAAAAGTGCATTCAGTCACCTTCACATACCACAAATCAATCTATTTCCAAATGAAACGGATTTATAACAAAATGAAATCTATTTTTTATCTATTATAGAACTTAAAATTATCTTTCAATATTTTATTCTCCGACTACTCAGTTTACCTACAATTATTGAAGTTCAGAGAACATGAATTCTTCAGCGGAATATTACTAAGAAACTGGAAACACTTCAAACACTCCCCCTCACTGTTTTATTTCTAATGAGAACCTTCTAAATTCTGGGTTTCAATGTGCTATTTTTGCATTTGCTCAATTGGGATTCTAGAAACTCTTCTTTTTCCTCGAAAATTTCACCCAGTTCGTTGGGCTAAATGAATGATTGCACGACAGCGGCCAAAGTTTACCTCGTGCAGGGCTCCAGACAGCACAGGGAGCGTAGGTGGCGCTGAAAAAGTGAGACCTGAAAAAAATGGCTGGCAGGCGCGTTCACATAATACTACTTTATAGCTTCACAACCCAGGAAGAGCCATTTTTGCTTCAGTTCGCTCCCATTTTTTCGCAGTCTCGATTTTTCCTTCTCTTTTTATATGATGTTCTTGTAAGATCTCTGCCACTTTTTTCAATAAGCCTCTTATTCTACCTACAATCACTCTTCTTGGTATATGAAAGTTTTCTCGTAAAATAGTTTCAGCCATATGGTATGTATTGTGGAGCCACAGAAAGTGTTATACAATACGTAAGTTCGTAATTCACTCCAAGCTCAGATATCAGCTTCGTTAAAGATTGCCTAATGTCGGCTATTCCTGAAAGGATTAACCAAACAGCAGAATAATATTTTAAATTATACTATAAAGAACGGCATAGATTTTATTTTATTGTTAACTCTAAATTTTCGAAAATAACAATAATTTAAACGTTTTCGGCCTGTTGTAACAACTACAACATTGAAGACTTCTTCAACTTCTTCAAATTAAATTTCTTCTCTGCAATTACAAGGACGTTCAAATATAACCGGAACTGATTTTTTTCCAATTAGCCCGCCATTCGAATCAGCTGCGCAGCCTAGTGAGAATATAGTCAATCCCCACCTACTTCCTGAACAGATTAGAACCTCAGGTAAATAGCAGAGAGGTCAATAGAGAGAAGACAAAGAGCAGGTCAATAGAGTTTGAATGTTGCTAGAGCGATGAGTGAACAGACAGTGCCCTGAAGAGTGGAATAACGCATTGTGACGCATAAAATTTTTCATAGGAGAAAACGTTCAGCCCAGCCATCGGAACATTTGCATAAAGTGAAAAAACAGTAGGGAAAAAGTGCGTCTCGGACCCGAGTGTTCGAATGGCGCGTTGGCGTGAAGGGAGGGAAGAGAGAGGCCGTTGAGAATGAACCTCAAGACCGTCGGCCGCGAGCATCCAGACACCCCAACAAACATTGATCGTATTAATACGGTAATTCCTGAGCATAGGCTCATCATTATCAAATAATTCACATCAGTATATGGAATCAGTGTTGGTAGTGTAGAATACATTAAAAAAACACCTCAAATATGAAAAAGTAAATGCTACGTAGGTTCCACGCACTTTGACGGACGAGAACAAAATTATGCTCATGCTAGCAGTCACTTGTCTCCTAAGACGGTTTGAAAAAGAAGGATTTTAAAAATCTATTGTAGCGATCGATGACATGTGAGTTCATTATTTTATTTCCGAGTCCCAGCAGGCATCACGGGAATGGCGGCACACCTCTTCTTTAAGTCCCAAGAAGAAAGCGTGAAAGATCCATTCAGCGGGAAAAATTAATTCAAGGTTTATTTGAGGGGCAGGAAGGGGTGTTGACTTTCTTTCAGAAAACAAAACCAATAATGCAGATTTTTACTCACCATTTTTGGAAACCGAAATCAAAGAGAAGAAAATATTCGTATCAATCAGATTTTGAGAGAGGTCGATAACGGGTTGTCTTCCTTCAAGACTCTGCATGGCCTCATACAGCTAAAGAAACTGCCATATCTGCCATTTCCGCTATACAGTCCAAATTTGGCCCCAAATGATTTTTACCGTTTTGAACCTTCAATGACCCTAAGAATACACGCGGTTTGCATTGACAATGTTTGAGAGTGGATATGCAAGATTGACTTTTATGAAAGATGCTTCCAGAACGTTGGAAGAAATGTGTAGACACTAGAGAGGAGTTTTTTGGAGAGTGACTTGTACAAATAAGTACGAACACAAATCAAAAATTCCTAATTCAACGAAAATGCCACTTTTATAAGCGAACATTGCCATATCTGCGAAAAAAGTATGAAGAAAAAATTGGAATATTATATATATATATATATATATATATATATATATATATATATATATATATATATACGACCTAATAATTCGTGATGGGCGTTCCTTTTGGCAGAAACTATATATTTTCTGGGACAAACGATTGTGTGAGTGTTCCATTATTCATATTTTTATTTCAAAGTGTCAATCTTGTCACGTCTTTTGTTTACACATACCACCCTGATTAACTTCGATTTACGATCTACAACTACTGTTACTAGTGGTTTTGTACATTTACATTGCTATTATAGGAACGGTAATAGCCCGCGTAACCTCCACTACAAGGCCAGCGCCTCCTACTTTTCAGTAGGGTGGTTAAAGATTAACATATTGTTATTTTTTGGTTCTTAACGATTAAAACTTAAATCTAAACATTTTCTATTAATACAAAGTTTTCTATGTTTTTATTCTTGATGTCCTTTTTATAGGTTATACTTTCACTTCTCAACATTACTATTACTTCTTATTAACTAACCTAATGTGTTATCGAAAATGGTTTCAATGTATCATCTGATTGTTAATGTTCGAGAGGCATCTTTTCATTACTTCAGTGTATTTGAATATTGGTAACCATGTAAATTAGACCAAGTCTTATTTGCTTTGCAGAACCGAAACATGTTTAATAATATGCATCGCCCGGGAATCAATGCGAAATGAAGAACCTTTTTATACCGTTTTAAGAATAACTATGCAATACGGTTATATATGCACTAACTGAATCCGTTCGAACATTCCGCATTTTGTAAACCGTTGTTTAAAAAGCGAAAGCAGCTTCACACCTGATCACGATTTCAGGCCAGTCTGTATTGCACATTGAAGCATAGTAAGCTTGTCCTTTGTCTCTTATTAACGCGAGAATTTCAAATTGCATAGATTTCGTGATTTTTGTTTGTACCTCGTAACCCTGCTTTGGAGTAGGGGGCGCCAGAAGAGCTAAATCTTCATTCAATTCTTCCCTCCACCTGACCCCCTCATGTTTCCCTATATTTCCCCTCATGTTTCGGAATATTTCACTCGCGTGTTTACTGTATATTCCCTTGTATGTTCTTCATATATTTATTGCGTGCTCATCGCATTTTTCCTCGCATCCTCAGCACACTTTCCTTCCTTTTTATGTACTCTCTCCCAAGTGATTCCGATCACGTTTCCACACAGGGTCCACACAGGTTCCCTTTTAAGAGTATTTCCCAAATTTTTACAAATGTTCTCCCAAGTATTCCTCACATGCTCTACCACATGATCCCTCAAATTAATCCCTAAATAGTCTTCCATTTATCCCCGTTTCTTCATATGTTTTCCTATATGTTCCCCTAATTAATTCCTCATATATTTCTCCAATTATTTCCTCCATTGGTTCGCAAAAAAATGTCTCCTCGGTTTTTTCAATTGCTCCCTTAATCCCCTTAATGCTTTCCCAATTTCCCCTCAGATTTTACGCTCAATGGTTTCTCAAGTGTTTCCTTAAATATACTTCAAAACCTTCTCCCAAATATTCCTCTAAATCTTCATCACATTTCACCGCATTATCCCGTACTAGTTAATCGGGAAATTAGGTGTTTATTATAACATACTTTTATAAGTGTTAGGAGCTGGATAGGGCAGTGTCTCTCTTACCAGATGAAACGGGAAATTAAGGACAGCTAGAGCACTCAGAAGAACAAAACCCTCAACAAATGTAATATAAGCACTAATGATTTTTCGCAAACAATTGCATTATACAACATAACTTTTTACATCATGTTTTAAAAGTGAAAATAGACACTGGAACCCAACATTCAGCATTTCTAGCAACCCGTGATACTACTGAGTAACAGAATGGCATAAAAATGTGACAGAACGTCCAAAATAATCTCATTGTATAGATTTTGGCATAGAAAAAATAATTTATGTTTCTTGCAGAGACACAAAAAAACCCTTTTTAGACAACAGAATGCTTCGTTTCTGAATTTTTCACGTTTGTAAGGTGTTGCGGCTTAATGAAATATGCGAGTTGAATGTGTGCCTGATAATCCAAATGTGCCACAGTTTTTGTACCTCTTTTTTGTCTTAAATCTGCTTCATTCATACCAGGGGATAATTCCAAATACAACAGTAACACTCTTACGGGTTTAGTGCCCATGTTTTTTATAAAAGAGAATAACATGTCATAATTCGTTATCTATTATATATAGAGAGGAAATTTAATTATTCCACAAGCACAAATAGTTCTCTGTTTAAAATTAAAACCTAATTTAGCATCGAATATTGCCTTTCAGGAAAAGGTACGCAACATTACATTCATGACATGTAGAGATTGTTTCATAAACCAGTGCCAGAGTTATTTTGGTATATTAATGAAGCACGGAATACAAAATGTTGTGTCAGCGAAGCCGCAGTGAGTCTTCTAGTTAGGTCCAACGAGAGACGACAAGCCAGTGGGGCGGGATGCCAGCCAACAAGGCAGGCGTCTGCAGCAGGACGACAGAGTGAGATGAAGAGAGCAAGAGAGAGAGAGAGAGAGAGAGAAAGACCAGATGAGAGATGGGAGAAAGAGAGATAGGGGAACTGGGAAGTATTGCCCGCAGGCGCGTTCACCTCCGCACGGCAAATGTTTTGAAACCTAAATCTTCTAGATATTCACACGCGCCGCGCGGCCGTTCCCAGAAACACAGTAACGAGAAAACTTCGACTCGCCTGCGCGCGTGTTGTTTTTGTTACCAGAGTGGCATAAAACACGGCGGCGGCAGCGACGATTAAGGGGAAAAGAAGACGTCAGGCGGGTATATTAATGTGCGGGAACATTCACACACATTGCAGTAAAAAATTCCATACATTCGTAGATAAACTTTGATAGAAACGTTACACTTAATAAAATTAAAAGTACTTTAAAAGAGGTAAATAGTGTTCAATAAATGTTATTAGAAAATACATTAAAAAAATTAGACATTTTTAAAAAGTTTTGCGAAACAAGTATATCCCACAAACATTTTCTAACTACAGATTGTTTAAAGAGATCTGCAAGTGAAGGGGGTCTAATGTGTGTTAAATAAATGCAATTATGTTGTGATAAAAATGAAGAATCTCTGGAATTTCTGTCACACTAGCCAATCACAAGATCTAGAAATAAAGATGAAAAGAACACTTATGGATTATACAAGTTGTATATAGTATACTTGTATATAGCATTTCATATTCGCCAGTGATCAACCAAAAGGAACTGTCATTCATTGCGAAGAATGAAATTATACTGTTACCACTGCAGTACTGCAGTAAGTCTGAGCGGAAGATTCGTATCTCTTCGGTGGAGGGGTTTTTGTTGTTGTTGTTGTTGTTTTTCTTTTTTTAATCTAACTTCATACGAAGTACTCGTAGTTAGGTGGAATTCAGCAGCTGAATGGAGGAAAACTATTGCATCAGGCAGCTCTGCTACTACTGGGGCTGGTTTCTCCGATCAATATCATGTAAATGATGAATCAATACCTTAACAAAGGGCCAAGGAACACTCGCACTCTTTCCTTCCCCATATGTGCCTCTTCCTCTCCTCTTACACTGCACTACACAGAGAGACCAGTCGGGAGCTTAAAGCTTATTCCGGGTGGAGGGTGCCTCGCTGGCGATCTACTAGGGAAGGACATCGCCAACTTCTGCGATATAAATACATATATGCTCTCGAGGCTCAATGGCGAAGTCGCTAGCCTTTCACCAATAAGCTTCCGGGTAAGCAGTTTGCATGTTTCTCAGGGTCTAGTCCAACTCATGTGAAGCGTCCTAAACCTTACCCCCATCCTTATTCCTCTCCGCGTGCGCTGTCTGTCCTCTATTGACAACAGACAGAGACTAGGTGTGGCGAACTATGTAATTAATGGAGAATAACTTTAAAAGCGCGAAACACTCAACGACCCCCAAGGGGGTTGGAGACGCGTTTCGTCTAAGTTGAGGCAACATTTTTTTTAAATAAATGGGACTAAGGACTACAATAAAAGACATTGTCTGTTACATGCTGCACGTGTAACATTAACCTTCAGGTCAGGTGGGAATAAATATTATCTCGTGTAATACGAAACAAAAGTTGTGTGGTTTGCGTTTGATTATTTCGGGTTGTTTATGTTGAATAACGTGGGTGATTAATGTATGTGTGCTTAGTTTCGTTAACGGTTCATGCGATATTTATAAAACTGATTTTTACAACTTTATTCTTGCTATTCAGAGATACCTCGAAGTTGCAGTGTACCAGGCTGCAAGAGCGATTTTTATGGTGGTAGAAATATTAATACGTTCGGTTTCCCAGAAGTCTCTAAAAACAAAACTGTAGATGTCTGCTATTCGTAAGAGTGACTTTACGATTACACAAAATTAACCTGTGTCCATGAAGCAGATTTCGATGGAGCATATCATCACTGCTTATCGTGTGAAACGTGATAGTGCATCTTGGCTAGAAGAGCCCAGGAAACTATATTTATTGACCGATGATTCATTCCCAATGGTTTCCTCAAGTCAGCCATTCTACCTAAGAAAAGTACTTTCGTGTAAATGGAAACCTTCTGCTGAACAAAGAACTGAGATGGAACACGGAGATAAACTCAAGTTCAGAAAATTGGTGTGAAGGAGATACCATTCCTTCTTTTGAAGTTTTTATTGAAAATATAAAAACCTAATATTTAGGACTCTTTATAGTGTAGAATAAGACATTGTTTTGTTTCTAATGTAAACTCATCTGAAATGTGTCCAACAATTCATGTGGCTTTAAAACAAGTATTTCGCAACAAGGACGACCTAAATGGCCGAGGAGGCTAAGATGGTGTACCGATTGAGGGCTTTGGGTTCGAAAGGGCAAGTCGGTGGTTTCGAGTCCAGCCTTGCCCATGATTGCTTTTTCCTTACCTTTCATGTATGTGCTGTCGCCGTGGGCCTCGCGTTCTGCTGACAACAGAGCAGAGGAGTCCGCACGTATGTTGGTGTGTAGTGTTTGATCGAATATGCGACCCATCGGGTCGTAAAGGATAATCGGCTGTCGGCTGGAAAAAAAATTAAAAACAAAATGAATTCACAACATTTAAGTTTATGTTTATAACGAAAGATTTAAATGGGTTCTTGATAACAATCTAAAATTTACTAAATGTATCATGTTTGATCCGTATATTTCTCAATTAAATGTATACAAAAATAATATTAGAATGTATAAATAATTCTATATAAAATAAACTTGAATGAAACAAACAAATTTCTCAGGACGATGATAAAACGTTTTTCAGTGAGCTGTCTTCGTCAGAGAGTAAATAAGTCATTAATAAATGACAGTTTTCAAAGAACAACTTGAACTCACTTCAATGACAAAACTAAATAATCACCACACGTATTTATTTTGTCTGCTTCAGTACTTTCCAAATATCCAGGATATTATGAACACCTCAGAGATCTACATATGTTAACCGTGCCAAGTTGATTTTATCTCAGTCGACGAACGTGTCAATTCAGATGAAATTCATCATTCATGAGTCAATTTACCTCGAAAAGAACTTTCACAAAGCTGATTCCCGAGAACAAATAGTTAGTGTTTTATGAGATGAACAGCATAAAACGTAAAGTTCCTTATCAAGAGGATAGGCTCACTGAAGATTGACTGAAGATAACACTCTTACCACAGAAATTCGGGCATTTAGGCTTTCCCTACCTTCCTCTGCAAATGAGGATGTGATTTCAAATTATCCAGAAAGAGATTCATATACTGTGAGTAGTTTTATTAGCCGTTTTGAAAAGTAACATCAAAAATGGCTACAATGGAGACACTAGTCAAATCATTATCATAATAAAACACTTTATTTTTTGGCCGACCCCACCGCTTTCCTCGTATGAGCGAAAGACTAAAAGAAAGAGCTAATTTATCCTTTATGAGATGCGAAACGGGGATAGGGTATTATCTCTAGCAAATAGTTATTTTCTCTTATTTTGACGATCTAATGTGGAAATTTCATTAAGATCGGAATACAAATGTACACTTGTACAAAAACAAGTATTCTTTTTATAAAGACTAGCTGATTATCCGACGTTCCTTGTATACTTTTTACCGCCCCCTCATTTCATCCGCTCTGCATGAGCCGACCTAATATGGCACAGGACACCAGCCTAATTATTACGTCTTGACGGCTTGCATTTTGACATTGTGTCAAGCTAAACACGAAAATGAATACATAATTGCTATCAATATATGTCTAATATTTGTCTATTATTATTAGAATTAATTTTCGTCTCTAGATATTCTCATATGGGGTTCAAATTGGTGAATAATGAGATAATTTGAACATTTCTGATTTAACATATTTAATGAAACGCGAACGGCACAACAAGTTTTACGAATTACTTTTGAGCTCTTGGAATATTGTCTGAGGAGTCGTAAGCAGTAACTGAAAAGAATCACACCAACTCCTCGTAGTTAAAAGCTGGCAGCAGATGATCCAATAACAAGTGTATTGGCGGTGGGGCCGCGCTTCGCAGCGTGAAGGCTGCGTGTTTTCCACCCGTCCGCCGGCCCATTACTCATCGGCGAGACCCCGCGCACGGAGCGGGCCGCTAATCTTTATCGGTCTTCAGCCGCACCGCGCCATGCATCACCGCCCGCGCGCCTCGCCCTCGGCGGGGGCACCGCCGCCCTCTCGCCCAGGCCGTCGCGTGCGCAGGCAAAGCGGTTGGCCTTCGGAGGAAGAGGCGCCGCGATGCAATTACGGCGAGTCTTTTTGCGCAATTCCCCTCTCTTTTTCCTCTTCATACATTTCTTCTTCAGTCTCTTCTTCTTGAATCTCTTCTTCTTCTCCTTCTTCTTCTTCTCCTTCTTCTCCTTCTTCTTGAATCTCTTCTTCTTCTTGAATCTCTTCTTCTTCTTGAATCTCTTCTTCTTCTTGAATCTCTTCTTCTTCTTCTTGAATCTCTTCTTCTTCTTTTTCTTCTTCTTGAATCTCTTCTTCTTCTTTTCTCCTTCTTCTTCTTCTTCTTCTTTTCCTTTAATTTCCTTCACCTTCTTCTTCCTCACCTTAATCCTTTACTTCTTTCATTTCCACTTTTCCTTTTACGTCCCTCCTTAATCCCATCTGATTCTATAACTTATCATTCCCTCTTATTTTTCGTCTTTATCTCACAAAATTTCATCACCTTTTTTTTGTTGTTGTTGTGGTTAATAATGCAAAGTCAAATGGACAAACAGACGTTTTGATAAAATAACTTTTTTGGTAACAATAAACTCCAAATCGTAAATTTTAACCGCACTAAGGATAGGAGAAAGTGATACAGAAGCAAGAAAAATCTTTTTTTTCGGAATCAAGGTCCCTAAAACCCGAAGGTGTATTTTGTGTTTAAAAATCGAAACATTTTCAGCAGAATTTCCTACATACCGTATTTATAGATAAGAAAAAATAATGTAAAATATTTAATCTATGGTGTCCCAGAGTTAAATCTTTCACACCAACACACGATCATGATGTAGCCCTTAATACCGCAACCATCAAATACACTTTTGTGTTGCGGGTTGCGGCATACCAGGCTCTTCTCTAATTTTTTGCCTACCATTACCTGCTACCTGCATATTCCTAACCAATAATATTGTTTATTAAAAATATTGTGAGATGTACTTAATAAAAATATATTTACAATACAAAAATCTTTATATTATTTTAAAATAATATCGAATGTTAGTGGTAAAGTTCATAATAAAAAGATAGTAATTTTGTTATTTGGAGCAAATAAACATTAAAAAAGCAAATAAACTAAAGAAAAGAAGAATAAAAAAATTGTCAACGTTTATTGATAATAATAAAACTCAAACATATGTTTATGCAGACAAAATATCAATTTTATGCCGATAACAGTTGATTTCACTGCGAAATTTGATAATTTTATTACACATTATTTTATCTGAGAAACAAGGGATGTGTTTGGAGCATGTAACAACTGTCTAAACTTCAAAAAGTCAATAATGTTCTGTGATTTTATTTATCCGTCTCATGTCTGATATTTAGTGTACGATTGCGAAAATCTCTCCTAACATACATTTCCATACACACTATAATATTCTCTTCATGAAATGGTTGTCATTACGTGCCCGGAAATTGCTTGTAATTCTAGATTCCTCATCTGCATTTGGAACAGCGCCCAACGCTCCTTCGCACTGGCGGCAGGTGGCATGTTCGTGCGAGAGAGAAAAACACTGCCCATTCCCCTGTGCGCATGAATTCGTCACCGCCCACGGCTGCCCCCGCACCAATACCACCCTTCCCTGCATGCCCTTGCCGTCAACGGATCGCCGCCTACGTCGCCAGTATACTACATCGCAAGCAGCGCCCTTGAGCCAACCCACGCCTCATCCCATCCGCCGCCCCCGCACCAGCCTGAAATCTCCGGTAACCGACCCCTGTCCCCAACGATACAACCGCGACAATAATCCAGCCTCTGGCGGCGTACCGCTATAATAGGTCATCCATTCCTGTCATAACATCACTATCACCTCCGTTACTTCTGCCAACCGTATCTACTGCGGCCCCCGCACCTGATACCACCGCTGTTGCCATCCGAAACCTCCGCTAGCCGAGTCCAGCCGGTTCCTTCTGCCACCGCCGCCTCGCCGCAATCAGCGTTACGGCGATAGCACGCCATCCCTGCTTTATCCCACGTAACTCTCACCACTGCTTTTGCCGGTGCCTTGTAACTCCCACTGATATTGCCACCTATACTGCCACGGTCATCACCACTGGCGCGTCACCAACTCTGCCACTCTCCGCGTGGATCTGCAATAGAGTAGCCATTTCCACCCACATATCACCATTACCTCCACCACAGCCACCCTTCACTCTCGTTGCCCCACCTCCACCCCAATGGCAGCTGTTCATCACCCAAACGAGTTTCGTAGTTAAAGTTCGACCCGTGCCTCTTCTTAATTGCCGTAATCCGATCCCCTTTGTACGCTTCTGCCAAATCGACATTTGTATGTAAAATATGCATCGGCGCTGCGACCCTGCGCGGCCTGCGAGGACAGCGAATAGCGAGCGAGAGGGGAAGGAGGCACGACAGCACGAACAGGACGAAGACCACCAGGACACAGAGCACAGGCAGCAGAACACTACTTTAATTATTTTTGAGATATGGAAGGCTCTTGTACGACACAAAAATCTTGCAAAAGCGAAAGGGAAACTGAATGGAATGTGATTGAATGAGGAATAAAACAAAATTTGTAAACTGTTATTCAAAGAGAATCAGGTTTAGGAAAATGGCTTAAGAATGTTCAAAGAAAGTTCTAAATTCTCTACTGCCTTCATAGTGAAAGTAGTCAAAGCTGGGTGAAGGAAAGAAAAATTGACTTGGAGTTAAAGATTAACAGAAAAGTATTGTCAATCAAGAGAGAATTAAAATTATCGAATAGAGCATGTATCAAAAATTCCAACTTACATGTAAATGAAAGAAAGAAAAGTACACGTAACTGCAAAACAAGTATGTTCATTCGAGAAATATCTAAGAAAACAAGTTTAGAATTGATTACCAACAAACGATGGGAAGGAATACATTGAAAAGAATTAAAGAATAACGTAAAATAATTAGCTTGCATATTAAAGCACACAAGAAAAATATAATCGAAAATAGACAGTAATGTAAACAACTGGAAAGTGAAGGCAAAAAAATGTAAAACAATAAACTCGACGCATTAAGTGAAAGAACATTCTACATAAAAAGAGAAGAAAATGAGCAATCGAAAATATGGTTAAAGTTTATAGTTAATAGAGTTAAAATTAGTTATTTGCATAAAGAACATTTGGAATTTAAATTTCTTTTCCGTGTCCTTTAAACACTTTTGCAACAAAACATAATAGTATATGAGAAAGTAAAAAAAGATGGAATAATTATTGTGAAAATGAATCATCAATAATAGAATAGAACGAATATTGAAAAATAAATAAGAGTAAACTCTACTGCCGGTCCGGGTGGCCGAGATCGCTAAGGCAGTAGTGCCGTAGCGATCTCGGACCGAAGGGTCGCGGGTTCGAGTCCCGCCTCGGGCATGGTTGTATTGTGTTCGTCCTTTCACCTCCTATCATCCTCATATATCATATCATCCCCACGTGGGTTGGCGTCAGGAAGGGCATCCGGCCGTAAAACTTTCGCCAAAACCAGAAAAACAGCGACCCCTTAAAGGGAAAAAGCTGAAGAAGAAAAAAAAAAAATAAGAGTAAACTCTACTCAGGGAACACACTATACTTAATAATGTAGAACAACAAATGAAGTCGTTGAGGAAATTAACGATGTTTGTAAAAAACGAGACAATAAGCGAAAGAGGCAAAAATATGTGAAAAAGTGACTAACCCGACAAGGACAAGAGTAAAAAAGCATCACCGGCACAAAAAATGAACGCAAAAAAGAGCCGAGCCCCGCAGCGCGCAGGAAGAGGTCAGGAGCGAAAAGAGCCAAGCAGCTCAAAGCAGCAGAGTAGTAACCGCGGGCTACGTGCTGCCACGGCGAGCGCGGTGGGGCGAGCGCCACGCCGGGGCGAGGCGGGGAAAAGGCGGGTCGGCGCGACCCAAGAACGGGAGGGGCGGGCATCAAGGCGAAGGTCAGAACGGGATGGGGAAGACACGGGAGAGGGCGGGGTGCGGGCGCGGTAAGGGAGGGACCGGTAAGAAGCAGGAAATGGTGGGGTGTGGGGTGGAGGCGGGAGTGGGAGTGATGTGGATGTCGGGGAAGGGAGAGATGGAGAGGAAGGGCGGGGTGGTATGTGAAAGTTGGAGTGGTGAGGAGACGGAGGAAGAAAGGCACGGGGAGAAGGCGGGAGAGGTGAGGTATTGATGCGAGGTAAGGTCGGGAGAGGGCGAGATGGAGTGAGTAGGTGGAAGTGGGGGTGAAGTAAGCGAGGATTGAAGCAGGAGAGGATGGAGTGGTGTGTGCAGACGGCAAAGAGATGAGGCGGGTGGAGGCGGCCGTGTAGTACCGGCTGGGGAAGAGATGAGGTGCGGGGGCGGGATGCGCTCCGATGAGGTCTCACGAGAGGCTACGTGGGTACGAGGCGGGTGGCGAGCGGGGTCGGGGTCGGGGTCGGGGTCGGGGTGGGAACGAGCCTGCTGGGTGGCGTGTTGCCCCGCCGCATTAATAGTGCATGCGAGGCTGAATAATTCCCCTCGCCGTCGGCCTTTGAGGCGCTGCAGAGTCAACGCGCGCCGCTCCTCCGCGGCAAAGGCGCGGCGCGGAAGGTGCCCCCCGCCCGCACAAAGCACCGCCGCAGACGACCGATTAAAAATGGACGCGATTCAGCCCCTCCTCTCCTCGGTGCCCCCTGCGTGTTCATTTCACGTGAGGCGCACGCGTCGCGGTGCTGGATACTGCTCCCGCAAATGCTACTCAATACCGGTCGCTCGGGAGGCTCAGGCTGTTTTTACACGCTTCTCGATGCTGTCCAGCCAGTTCGACGAGAACTGCTAAACATACCGGCGCCGGTTCATTTTGGTGAGTACAAGAAATCGTGTTCTGAAAATGAATGGCAACCCCCTGAAAGTTGCCAATCTGTGCAGAAATGACATTGTCAAAGATTTAGTGTTATCGAACAACATTCACACTTGCTTCTGCAAGCCTAAAGTGCTTTTAAAAAATGAACTTTTATACGAAATAGGATGTGTTTCGCTATAGAATTGGAACGATTTTTCCTAGAGATCGTGTTCTTGTTTTAGTTTCGTTTAGTTTTGAACTTTTTTCACAGTTGTTGAGACATAGATTTACCCTCCAATTGTTTGACTATAATCGTTTTATTTTTTCATGTTCCTCCTGTTTTACATGCTTTTGTTCATCCGCTTCAAAGGATTCATGCGTGTTTTATTTTGATGTGCGTTCCCTGAGCGTCGATTGTAGATCCTAGTTCTGCAAATGTCAAAGAACAATCATCCCGATTTCTTTTTCGTCTGTGCTTACATGCTGCCGTTTATTCATGTCGATGCGAGCAGTTTATTGGGTATCTGTGCAAGTTCATTTCACGTGGGATGTACTAAGTAAACACCCGCAACAATATTTACCATCAACGATATTTTTGCTTTCTTCTGTTTTTGTGTGCAGTTCCTTAGGCTAAAAACGGAAACTTCTCAACATGCGTGTGTCTGCTCCTCCTCCATTACATCTACTCGTGTTTCATTTCTGGGTACTGGTTATGTCACGTTGGCCAAGGAACGTTCCGTTTACACTTTCGCCATCTTTTGTACATAAGGTCCTTCAATGGATGTTATCGGCCTGCTTGACAGAAAAAACTCAAATTTTGTGAGTTTGACCTTCTAATTGAGTGTCTTGTCCCTTAACTAGTAATTGTACTCGTGTAGAGGTTTGCTAACAAACTTTTTATCTTCACTCTTGCCTGTTTCTTACACACGTTTTTAAATACGCTCCCATATCATACAGCCTTGCTTGCCATTGAATTGTAGAGATGACGTAACGGGCAGATCATACTCAAACATCTCTAATAAACATCCATTTAGACATTTCCCCCACATATTTTAAATTTCTTACAATTTAATCGCCAGTGTAAATTGTCACTCTCAATTGACAAACAATTCAACTATTGACACGTTAATATCTAACTTTACTGGGTAGCTCAGGACTGCATTTCATTATTTTATATTGCAATAACATGCTTTGCTGTATTTTCATGGTAAGAATATTATAATTGTTCACAAATGCAGAGTTCATTTTACGTGAATGATAGATAAACTATACTGACAGTAAGGTTCTAATACCAACATTTTAGTAGAGCTAACACGATAGCACAAAAGAACGATTAAGACTGTTAACAAAGGTTCATATTGCCACGTATTTGCAGGTAAATTTACACATATTAGGAATTTCATATTTTTAATAAACCACGGGGGTTTGACAATGTTTACCATTAACTTATTTCAGATTGCTAGCTAAAGTATATCTAGCAAATTGTTCGAAAAAAGTATTTTCAATCCTTTAACTTCTCTCAGCGTTCATAGTCACACAATTGATGTCAATTGCGTCTGAAAGGGCATGTTTTATCACTTATCTAATTAACATAGACGAGTGCTTTGGAAATTGTCGATAAATTCTCGACTCGCGAAGTGAGGAGGGGATTTCTCTGAGAATTTCCAAACACGATAGGTATTTAATAGGACAATCCACTAATGAAATTATGTCTAACAGGGTTCCGAAATGCGCCAAATATTGAAAATATTGAAAATAACTGAAAGCATATGCTCGAATCAGAGGATATGTTATAGTACACACGCTGTTTATTGGACATCGACATAGCGATCGATGTATATCGCCCTCCTGAGATAGATGAGTCACAGTTTATGATTGGACAGTAGGTAGAGCGGTAAGAAAAATCGGATAGAAAAAGCGATAAACATTTTTGAGATACACCGCCCTGATGTATGTATAGGTAAACACTATTGGTTTTAATTTCACACTTGGAATAGTCACAATAACGCTTCCCCTTCTCTCAATATCTAAAGCAGTAACTGGCACTCAACCGTATTTTCTTCATACTCATTTCATGACCGACTGTCTCAAAGCAGTGTATATCATCTATTCACCTAACTACTTCACCTAAAGGTGCGACTGCAGTCTGTTTACCATTGTTAGTTATTGCAGTAGCACCATGCACGAATACAAACACAGAGCAACATATTCTGAAACGCACGTGATGCTTTGGAGGTCAAGGTAACTCTGTGAGAAACCCGGACCGATGCGGGGAGAAGTCGGGGAGGGACGGGAGGTTGCGAGTCGGTCGGATCGCGAACGAATCGTCAGCGGGTCGGGTTGGGAGCGGGGCGAGACTGGAGCGCAGCGGGGTGTGAGCGGGGCATGAGCGGACTTTGAGCGGAGTTTGAGCGGGGCGTGAGCGGGGCGTGAGCGGTGCGTGAGCGGGGCGTGAGCGGGGCGTGAGCGGGGCGGGATCGTGACGGGAGCGGGGGCGGGAGCGGGGCGGGAGCGGGCGGGAGCGGGGCGGGAGCGGGGCGGGAGCGGGGCGGGAGCGGGGCGGGAGCGGGGCGGGAGTGGGGCGGGAGCGGGGCGGGAGCGGGGCGGGAGCGGGGCGGGAGCGGGGCGGGAGCGGGGCGGGAGTGGGGCGGGAGCAGGGCGGGAGCGGGGCGGGAGCGGGGCGGGAGAGAGGGCGGGCGGGGCGGGGCGGGGAGGGAGAGGGGCGGGAGCGGGGCGGGAGCGTGACGGGAGCGGGGAGGGAGGGGGCGGGAGCGGAGCGGGGCGGGAGCGTGACGGAGCGGGGAGAGAGCGGGGAAGGAGCGGGGCGTGAGCGGGCGTGAGCGGGGCGGGAGCGGGGCGGGAGCGGGGCGGGAGCGGGGCGGGAGCGGGGCGGGAGCGGGGGGCGGGAGCGGGGCGGGAGCGGGGCGGGAGCGGGGCGGGAGCGGGGCGGGAGCGGGGCGGGAGCGGGGGCGGGAGCGGGGCGGGAGCGGGGGCGGGGAGCGGGGCGCGAGCGGGGCGGGAGCGGGTCGGGAGCGGGTCGGGAGCGGGGCGGGAGCGGAGCGGGAGCGGGGGCGGGAGCGGGGGCGGGTACCGGGGGGGGCGGGGCGGGAGCGGGGCGGGGGGAGCGTGACGGGTGCGGGGAGGGAGCGGGGCGGGAGCGGAGCGGGGCGGGTCGGGGAGTGAGGGGGAGGGTGGCGGGAGCAGGGTGGAAGGGAGCGTTGTGGGGGCTGGGCGAGAGGACTGTAGTGCGTCGGAATTGGATCACGTGCTTGATGCCGAGTGGCAGAACATGAGCTGGCCTGCTCCGCGCGCGGCCATTGCGCAGCAAATGAAGCTCGGAATGTGTCACCAAGCGCCGGGCGAGCCAGCAAAACGCGCAACGCGTAACGACGCGGGGAATGTGCACAAATGATTCCTGGAAACGCCTGCGCGAATAAATGTGGTTTCCACGTGCGCATTTTGGTATTTGTGACTAGAATTCTGACACTATTGGAAAACGTATTCAGCTGCTGGGGCACAGTAATAGGGTGAGCGTATCAATCGTTAACTTTTCTTGTTCTGTTAATGGTACTATGATAGAATTCACATGAACAGGTGCGGAAAAATAATTTTACTCTTTTTTTATTGCAATATATTTCCTTGTCAGGAAAAAAATATATCTTGTCTTAATCACAAAGGTATGAGCTGTAGTTAAATGATAAACGGATATCAAAATTGTTATTTTGAATGATAAAACATTTTTTCTACTGCCATTGTACAATTCTCTGATTTGATGGTTGCAACCTAGTGTATAATGATACTTATTACGTTACAGAATTCATTATGATGCAGGTTCTTGGCCAATCACAGAGAAGTTATACAAACCAAGTAGTGATACTTAATTAATCATTGAAAATCGTTCTAATAAATATTTCTTTTGAGTGAGAGCACAAAAATTGCAATTAATATTATATTATTCATGCCAGTTTTAATTTCTTTTATTATTAGTACTTTTTACGTGGAATATTATTTAAAATAAATTGGATCGTAATTTCACTTTGATACTATTTCACAAGCGCAGTGGTAAACTAAGCTGCCTGCGCCGAGCACGAAAGGGTAGGGGCTACCCGCTAGGTAGCCTCGTTTGAATCCTGCAGGTCAACAGCTACGAAACGATTGAATGGGAAAGTTAAACTTATAAAAGGTACCATAAGTCGAAGAAAAAGTACAATATGAAACTCGATGTAATGGGTATTAATGCAATCGTGTAAAATTTACGATACCATCTTTTTCCTCGCTCGAAGCGTAAAATCACACTCGTGATTAATGCCCATCATTATGTCATGATTCCATAATGTACTATTATGTATTTCTCTACAGAACATGGAAACCATTATGTGCAGGGTATAATCAAAATACACACAGACTTCTGAAAAAATATTTTCAGTTATTCATCCTAAAAATTGTCAAACTTAATGTCATTCTATTTTTATTTTAATGCGCTTTATTATTTATATATAAAATTTGCATTAATTTTATGGAAGTGTAACAATACCATTTTTAATAACAAAATACTTACTCATTATTTTCAAATACTGCAAAATAGTAAACATCAAGTATAATAAGTAATTGTTCATCTACTGTTATGTTTTATCCAACGTTATATATTCAAAAAATTTGGAAACATTCAAAACACATTTTTTAAGTAAGCCGTTATGAAGAGTTCTCTTGAGATATACATACCCTCGACTAGTGTTAATGTGAGAGCTAGACACACGAGGAAGAGAGACAAAGATTGGAGAATCTGTGTTGGGAAGTTAAGTCGTCTAATCACACTATCATTATTCATAAAACATCGAATACGCGTTTTATGGTGAGGTTAACCAACGACAATTAGAAAGTCAATGTTTTTGAAGCGGCATTCAGTGCAGCTTTCCAACTCCCCTCTTACGTCAGAAGAGTTCACAGGTTCCGCGCGCGAACGCTACTAGATATTTGGTTCAAATATTGAATCTGCAGAAAAGAGAATATTCCAAATGGAACATTCCACCTTTTCAATATACGCGTCATATTCAAACCAAAAAGAAGTTATACACTCAGGAAAGACGAGAGCAGCTACGCAGTGTCTGCGAACATGAAGGTAACGCTGACAAAAGGGGTAAAGGGTGGTCGGGAGTTGCAGAGCAGTGCCTGGCCCCTGAGGCCGTGTTACAAGTGGCTTCGCTGGGTGACTAACCGGCGAGGTGGGGCCATGCATCACGCTCGCTTTCTTCGCCCCGATGAGCAACGGCCGACGCCAGTGCCGCGTCGCGGACGCCGGCCTCACTGCGGACGCCACGCGCCGCGACGCCCCGCGCCGCGCCGCTCCACTGCGCGTGCCAGCGGGCGCGGCGCCCGCGCCCCGCCCCTCCCCCCGGCCCCGTCCCACCCCCCGCCCGACGTCCGCGACTATCGCGCTGCCGTTACTTCCACCTTTGACAACATCGCAGCTTTTATCGGGATCACCGGCATCATAGCCACCCTTGGCGGCTCACAACCTCTCTTCATATCACCGCCGACCTTGGCATCAAGCGCACCGGGAGAGGTGGCTCAGGGCATCAACTGACATCACCGCAGTGCCTCTGACCGGGAGGTCCTAGGTTTGAGTCTCCACGGTGGCAGGATTTTCGACACTTGCTTCATAGCTTGGTCGAATTCAGCCACTGCCTGATTCTGGAGGAGAATTCTAGCGGCCGGCTGCACTGATGTGTAGTTTTTCGTGGTTTCTCCGATCAATACTAGGCGAATACCGGAGCACTACCCTAATAAATGAATGACGGACCGCGTGCGATCATTTCGTCCTCTTCCCTGTCCTATTCTCACCCCTTGTATACGCTTACGGGGCACTACCACACATGTGGGTGATCAGTCTTGGGGCTTTGAGCTTGCTCTGGCCGGGGCGGTGCCCCGCTGGTGAGACATCCCTGTATGGAGAAAACCCCACGGATCTCGCCATCTCACCATTCAGCGGGGGAAGATCACACACCTTACGCGCACCTTACTTACGGCACTAATGACCTAAATAGTTTAAGCGCCCGGAATCACCAATCTTTCAAGCATCACCGCTATCTTTGTCATCTCCGCAACCGTCGGCAACATAACCACTTTGGCTTTGTGTCATCGCCCTCATTTGTATCACCACCACCCTTAATAACATACCCATCTTTGGCATCTCCCCCACCGTTGGCATCACTGCCAGTGTAAGCAACATAGACAACTTGACCTCATCGCCCCTCTTTTTATCAACAAAACCCTTCGTATCACTCTACCCTTGGCATCATCACCAGCTCTTCTATCATCCCCATCCTGTGCATCACCGCTATCGTTGACATCACATCCACCATTGGCAGCATAGCACCTAGGCATCACCGCCCTATTTGTATCATCGCCACTCTTCGCAATATCAACACCCTTGGCATATCCACCACCCTCAGTATCATCACCGTCACGATTTGTATAACAAATATTCATCTCTATTTTTTCGTATTCGCCTGTAAAACGCCGGCTAGTATCCAGATGCACTGGAATTCAGAGCAGCACAAACGAGTAGATTAACACCAAGCTGATATAACTCAGATCCCAGTTTTTTGTTTTGTTTTGTTCTGTTTATTTCTTTTATAATAGTACCGATCGTTTGCTGTAGCTTTGAGCACGTTATTTCTTGGTTCGTAAGAAAAGCTACTATTTGAGGAACGTTTTCTAAAGCTGTTTCAAATTCTGACCTTCACGATCCACCAATATATTTCGGTTTTGGGCCCTACTTTGTGGAGGAAATGTGTGAGGATGGTGTGATAATGAAATTCTTTGATGGGCCTTTGAGGTGTGTCAGTGAGGTGTCGAGAGAACCAGAGCAGCGTTCAGAGTTAAATATCATCAGTGATGAGTCAATCTCGCTGACACAGTACGGGATTCGTGTTTTAGAGAAAAGGCAGACAATGCAGTATTGAGGATGCATTGGCGGTAGCATTCTCTCTCATGGGTAGGCTAGAAAAGTGCAAAGAATTGAAAATATGAAATTTGTTGCGTACCAGTTGTATGAACTCGTATAAAAGAACAATAGAGGGAAGTAGCGTCTGTTTCTATTGACGAGAGTTCGTTAAAAGAGAGACTTGATCGACTTCACAAGAGAATGGATGCCTGAATGTAGGTCGAAAATATTAACGTGACATTCTTGTTTTAAAACCCAATTAGTTGCGACTTCAGACTATTGGAAGTTTGGTAAGACCTTGGGAAAGGTACTCCAACAAATAAATCGGTGTTTCTTAAATAAGCAACAATATACCCGCGGAAGTATAGACGATAACTGTTGTCGATTTATTCTGGTTACATAAATTCAAGAATAATTTATTTGCTTTGTGTTGGACTTAATGTATCCGTATTTAAATTCCTTCAAGAGAGAGGTCAACGGACAGGGACGTTTGTTAAGTGGCAATACAACAGCCGCTGAATTCATTGTCGTCAGTTCAAACGATCGCGATTTATGCTTACTCTATTGCGGGAACTTTGGGTCCAGTAGAATCGTAACAAAATATAGTAAATACGTCCGTTTCAACAAGTTCCATGAATTTGTCTCAATACCGTCTGCCACCATGCTTCGCGCCCAAACGTAAGATCAAATGTGACTCGCGCCATCAGACTCGTTATCGTGCAGCAAAATCACATAGCATGCTATTATATGATCTGGTTGTTGATACCTGGGAATGCAGTCCCTAAATGATAGCACACATACTAAAAATTCTATCAGTGTGTTCTACTTGCAGCGTGAGCTACTGACTTCCAGAATATGGATTTACTTTTTTCTCGAGCACGTTCTATTTGCAAGGGTCCTCGTTTAGCTTTTTCGCATATGACAAACAGGGACAAAACGCGTCACTTGGCCGCCATTTCTACTGATTTTCCCCTTCTTTTCATTCTCTTTGTCTGCCACGCCTGTTTTCTGAATTGGCTTTATGTTTTTGTGCAATTTTCGGAGGGAGGGGGGGTCTTACTGCGGGCGCCTGGGATTGACCGTTCCGTGCTTAATTCGGGCGTGTGGGAACCGGGCTTTTATTTAACATAATCATTTATTAAACATCTCTGCCCTCTTTCCCACTCTGACCGCTTAGTGCAGCATTGCACTCCGTATATGCATTGCGGGTTGCATAATGATTTTGTTTGTATATGTCACTCCGTTCCCACCCACCCATCTAGGGGAATCGTATTCCTAAAGTATTATTTCCTACATTCTAAATTACCAGTAAAAATGTATATCTTGTTTTGAAGTGACATTGTTCCCTTGTTGATGAGTTAAGATAGAACACGAACACACATATAGACATCCATCATTTTTATATAGTAATATTTCCGGCAATAGGTACATTCATGTGAGAATGTTTACACGGACGGTGAGGTAAATAATTCAGTTGCATGTAATAACAATTACATTAATTGTAAGTTGATTATAATATCATAAGCATGTGTATTTTTGCACGTTTTGTGGCGAAATGAAAAAATAGCTTTTATTGAAAACCTGTAGCTCGCTGGGTAATTGGTGTAAAAGGAAATATTTTACACACAAGTTCTATGAAATTTTATCATCTTCAAGATTTATTTTAATCATTATTCTGTAGGACTTACCATTAAAGGGTTATAGAGAAAAACCTGAAAAAGCTTAGAAAAAAACGTTCTTTCAAGTCTTCCCAAGCTAGAAGAGGGTGTGGAAGATCGACAACTTAAAGTTTTAACTGAAGTTCATGCAATATAATCAAAGAAAAAGTTTTTACGACCTTTTTTTCAGACAAAATACCGTCTGATAGAAGACAATAACAATGGAGTCGTTCTTCAGTGCTACATACCGTAGCAACGCTGCATTTCCGGTCACATTGATGTGGACGATTTTGCTACGTCTGGAGGTGGTCCCTGCGGTTTGTTGGTTTAATTAAAATTCACCCTGTATTTAATGAAAGATGCTGGATCCGTACTGACTTTATTTCGATTTAGGTTGTTTGAAATTTTAACACTGAATCAAACACAGGTCATGCACTATACGCAAATTGTTTTAATATTATCTTAAATAATTGAATGTAGTTAATCAAATAATAACACTGAAATTGAAAAACTCGATTAAATAGATCGATATTTGAAGAGAAATATTCATCGACTAAGTCGTCTATCGTAATTCCTTCCAGGTTTCATACAACCTACACGCTAGTATATCTATAGATTAGATATTGCGACGAGAACAAAGATTGTTTTAGTTAAGGCAGTAGTGTTGTACCGATCTCCGAATGATCGCGTGTTCGAGTCCCGCCTCGGGCATGGTTGTATTTGTGTTTGCCCCTTCACCCGCTATCATCACCATATCATGCCAGATTCACAGTTACCATACCGTTACATGCAATGGTGGGCGCTACTGACCTAGATATTAATGCGACCTTGAATTTTGACAAAAACATATATATATATATATATATATATATATATATATATATATATATATATATTAATATTTGACAAAAACATGTTTTAATTTTGTTATACCATCACAGACATTTTTTTTAAATTCACTATTATAAAACGCGTTCCACGTTTTAGCAATGTCTTTCTCACAGCCAAAAAAGCAGCACTGGGCGTAACCTAAATAAGTGAAGGTGCAATTCCGACGGTCGCTGCCCCTCCCCTCTCCCACCAGGTGACCGTGCCAGCCGCCCGCCCGCAGCGCCACCGCCCCGCCCCGCGCCGCGCCGCGTTTATTTCCGTCCTCCGGAGCTGCCGCTCGGAGCGCTGTCGGCGCGGGAGCTGGGAGAATCTCGGTCGCGGCAGCGAAAGTCAAGGAGGCGTGGCCTAGGTAATCATACGAGCAACGTCGCCGTAACTGAAGACACACTGCGCGGAGGAGTTCGCGTAGGCAGTCGCAAACGATGAGCCTCGTTACTCGTATTTGAATTAAGTAGTCGCAAATGACTACCGCATGCTGCGCTCATTACCGAAAATTTACGCACTTCAGACCAGTAAACGAAGGCCGAGGGATAATACGTAGCAAAAATAACAATTGCTTGTCAAGCGAGAAGAGGATGTTTTTAGTGAAGAATACGTGCGAATCCACGATTTTTAAGAAACGACCTTTCTTCGTGACAAACTAGCTAGAAACGATAATTTAAACAGTGTACATTCAGAACGTTACAAACACCTAAGTCGTGTAACTAATTGCAATTGCAGTAAGCTGATTCAAGAAGACGCGATTTATGTAATCGTAAATTATTCAATAACGTCTCATTGTAATAGTAAAGGACACTTTCAAATGGTCCACAAAGAAATAAACAAATCTAAACAGAATTCTAACACCCGTAAATACCACCTCACATTGTGTTGAAAAATTGAATATGAAGTAAAATGTCAAGTTGCCAGACTTCTGGTATTTTTCCTGAAAACAAGCTTCTCTTTCAGATATTTTCATCTCATATTTTATGACATATCACGGAGGTGACCGAATTATTGTGTACGTGTTTTTCACTGCTGAAACACATAAGCGTGACACGGTCTATTCACATTGCATATTATATAATCTAAAGTGAACTCACAGAAAAGGAAAACATCGTTTCTCGCAAATAGTTATTTCGTTTCATTTTTTTGTTTCACAATTTTCAGCACATAGCTCTTCGCACCTACTTCGATTTCATCATACATTTTGGTTTACTAAAATAGTCCAGTCAACTTACGTAGATTTAATGTACTTCTGTTATTTTAGAATTCTCAACCTATTAAGAAAATATTCAGTAGATTGTTGCAGCATTCCTATTGGTTAAAACCATGCCATTTTGCATTGATTTATACTTTGAAATTACATTTCACACATCCATCTTTCTCAGACGTCTCTAATTCATTCTATTTAATTCACTTGCATGTAAGCTCCATCACCTTGCTCTCCTGCGTTTCACTTCATCCATTTACTTTAATGTATTTTATTATATATCAATGGTTAAGTTGTTAATTTTTATAAAACATATTACTTATAACTACGAGGAAATCATCCTAGTAAGGTAGTGCCACACGATAATGAGTTCCACAGTAATTTTTCATCGTTGACAATGGAGGAGGCTTATACATTTCTCTTCCTGATATAATTACATAATCTAAATGAGTGGTCGGTCATAAGACATGAATGAAGATAAATGAATTGTTGCTGATGAGGGGATATTCAGGCGTAGTGCCACTAGAACATACTTACTTTTCACGAGAATCTAACAAGCATCCTTTGGCTCCGCATGCTCGTACTCGTACAATTAACTCAAGTTCCTGCAAATTCGAGCAAAATCGATCCCATAAATACACTGGCGTCAGATTATCATTCCTAAAAATAATGTACTTGATCAATTTTTCAAGATTTTACTTGTATTTAAGAATATTACATTTAAGTAAGTACCTACTTGTGTTTAATAAAGTATGAAGCAATGGGTACTTCATCGAAATTTTTCGTACCGAGAAAACTAGACTTCTTTTCTACTTCCGCGCTTGCAGTTTAATTTCATGTGTACTGCACGGACACGCGATGCCCTCAAGATTTGAGGCTGGCACATCGACGGCGCGAATTTCCTTCTGAAGGAGAATTCTAGAGGCCGGCTGTTCTGATCGGTAGTTTTCCGTGGTTTCTCCGATCCACACCAAGCGAATGCCGGAGCAGTACCCTAACAAACGGGCCACGGACCGCGCGCTATCTTTCCTTTCTCTTTCTTACTTACACATACTTACACTAAAATGCACTACATACCACACATACCGGGAGATCGGTCGGGAGCTTAGAGCTTGTCCTGGCTGGGGCGGTGCCCCGCTGGTGGAAGATACCTGGTGGGGGAAACCCTGCTAACCGACGGTAGGATCTCGCCTTACAGCAAGGAAAATATCACCACCACTACCCCCTCCTCCTTCTCTTGCTGAGGGGAAACATGCACAACACTTACAGGACTACTTTGTCTGTAGTTGTCACGTCCGGAATCACCAACCAACCAACGAATTTACTTCCCAGAGACGCGCGAGTTTCCCCCCAACCGCGCCCAAACTCACTTCTACCCCTCTCTTCCACCCCTTCACGCTGCACGCACCTCGGTGCTGCGTAGAATGTTTGAATAGTAAAAGAAACACGGAAACTAAGTTTTCTCTCGAAAACGCAACTTTTCCAAGGGAAATCGATTGACTTGTGGGTGTAATTAAGGCTCACCCTGCATAAAAGCACGGATGCCTATATTAAAAAATATTGTAGTAAATAAAGGTTAATAAACCGTAAGCGAGTGAAAGGAGGCGATGGAACTCCGTCGATCCGCCGCCGCGCACGGCCGCGCCCGCCGCCAGCCGGCCCCGCAGGAGGGAGCGGCGCTGTCAGAGAACAGAGGGCGCGAATAAAAGCCGCCTGAAATATGGCCGCCCCCGCCGCACTCGCAGCTGCGCTAGGGGCCCGCGTTCCTTCCTTTCTGCTTCCCCGGCAGCCCCCTCCCCCAACCCCACCACCCCGCCACCACCAACCCACCGCCTCTCACTCGCCCCCGACGTCCTCGCACAGTGGTTGAAAAACGCGGAGGCCTTGACAGCTAGACGGCCGTGGATAATGACGTGGCGTGGTCTTTGAGAGAAAAAAATTATAGACCGACTTCTTTTCATTATTTTAAATTTAATTGAAGTATATTTTTTCAATAAAATAATTCAAACATGCGACCGCACAGGAACATATTTTACATCCCATTTGTAAAGTAGCAATGCTTCTTCCACAATATATATATCAAGGTCGGTATTAAAAACTACATTTAAAAATCACGATTCCTAAATAAAAAACTATCTTTTAAAAAAACTATTGTCTCGTTTGACAAATTTGTCCTCCCAGAATGTTAATTACGTATATTAACAGATAGCTTTTTGGAGAATTACCGTCCTTAAGTGGTAATTTTTCAACAAGATAATCACGTTATAATGGTTTTAAACATTCAAAATGTTAAAGAAAGCGAGACTGAAGTTTGCTGGAAATGTTACCATAGAAATATTATTGATAGTTCCTTCATAATACGTTTTTATATCTTGCCTGAATCCGTAATTAAACCTTATTTTACCGTATAATAGAGACAACGGAACAGCGAGAGGTGTGCGATAAACTATACGCTAAATTGGTCTTAAATGCTCTAAATAGCTCAAAATCAGAACTTAGCACTGTGATTTCTACCGTGTCCTTATAACCTGCAAACGATACGATTTTAAGTGAATCATAAATTCTAAAGACTGACCTGCACCCAAAATTTATTTATATTAAACGTACTGCTCTTTATCAACGATAAACTGTCCAGCAGACCTGAACGTTTTGCTGTCTGATCATAGAGCCTTAGTTGTAATACGTTGAGAAGTCAAACGTTGATACGTCGTGTTATTTTTTTAACTGTGCAACTTACATGATTCAAGCACACATAAAAAGTTAGAAACTATCAATGCCTAACATTTCACTATATCGATTGAGAAGAAGGCCTACAAAGATAGAGATAGTATTAGTGAAATCAACCTAATATTATATTCCGAACACTGCCTTCTACGAGTCCATTCGTGTCCTTCTGCTCTAAGTGGTTGGGCTTGTTGCCCCGTCTTCTCTCATTTTTCTCTTTTTCTTCCGCCGAGATGCTTGAGAAACTTTCTGGCCGAGTGCCATACTTCACACGCATCGGATGGCAGAGGGCTCTAAGCGTCTACGGCGTGTCGCGCATAAACCGACTTCCACATCTAACGACCGAGATTAGAGGATTATTGTTCCTGCAGACACTTTTCTCTTTCCTTTTTTCGTAGTAAATTTTGAAGCGTTTGTGACGAGATGTAAATTATAAATAAAAATACATTCTCTATGTTTTAAAGTGTCGCAACCCACTAATTAAGAAATTCAATCAAGCATTGTTATCATCACATATCAGGTTAAAAAAAATGAAAATATTCCTAGAAATGAATGCCAACTGAATTAAGATTGCATGAAGAATATTAATTACAATTTCAACGTTCACGGCAAGTAAATGAACTTGTTTGAGATAGTATAATAATTAACCAGTTAATAAAAATACATCCATATTTATTTTCTCTAGTGCTTCTATCGTCTCCTGTATTATTACAGTAGCATAAATTCCTTCAATAGCAATACAACTTTCCTCATACCGTAATCTATAGGATAAGATATTCTTGGGCATTCTATTACATTATGCTGCTATGGCACTTCTCGATACTAACCCACCTGTTCAGAAACGTGCAGAATCTGCAACTGTATGTGAAAGTAAACTTATTACTTGATATACCAGGCGATTAAATTGAACGTGTGTACCTCTCAGTTCGGAAATATAGTTAAATAATATTCCGAAGAGTAGGATTGTGCTTGCCCGATCCTTATTTTCGCATGGACATCTTACTTAGCTTTCTCGAGAGTAATTGTAATGTAATGTTTTTGTGACTAATAAGGAGAGTGTAAAGCTAACTGTCAATGAATATTGTATAATTACTTGAAATGTTGTTTTAAGGAAGTGTTGTGAATAGTTCCAAGAACATCTATACAATATTGAATAAGTTTTTATTCAAAATTTCTTTCAAGCATCAATTTCATTGTTCTTTATTTTTATTTTAAATTCTATAAGTACATTATAAGCCTCATTTTTAATTTTTAAACAAATAAACATGTTTGTTTAACAACTTCCCCTCATTATATGGACAAGGGAAAATAGAGGAGAGGGTAGAGTTTAACTTACTAGAGTTATAAAGTATAAATATATATAGAAGCAAAGAGTACCACAAAAAAAACTGTACTATCGACCGACTAGTTTCACAAAAGATGAATAATTTCATGAACCAATATCTTGATTGTTACTGAAGTAATTATTGTGTTTTTTAATCAAATATATTATCATTGAGTAACAAAACAGTTATTTCAAAAACGTTACGTTTCTAAGGCCACAAGAAGTTAAAATGATTAAAGGGAAGGTAGAGAAATAAAAATAAATCTTAGCGAAATAAAAAGTATTGCGTGGTCTACTTCCTTCTTTTCATAAGACCGTCAATAAAAGACGGGCGCGGTACACAGCCGTCGCCAAACTCGCTGTGGCCAAGGCTAGCGCATGGGGATCGAGGGGTGAGGGACGAGCCGGGTGATAAATGGATATGGCGACGGTAGTAAACAGTGCGACCACCTCAACAACTTCTCGCTCCCAGTTTACAGACACACCGCACAGCCGCGAGGGACATAAAGTAAGAAATTAGCCACTGCAATAGCCGCAAGATCTACGAGCTACAATTACTAAAGCTCGCTTTCATTCAACATCGGAATATTGTTACTTCGACACTCGCCCAGCAATAATGAAAACAACAAAATTCTATATTATATTACATTTTGATTTTTTAATAAGCTCACTATTCGTCGCATAGATAAACATGAAATAGACATAAATTTCTAGAACAAAATATTCGTTCCTTCTTCTGTGACTCAGATATTGCGTATAAAACTGACGTGGCCGGGTATAAACAGAATCGTTTTTGCTCGACCTTACGTGTGGAGGATGTGAACCCGTGGAGTTTGTGGGGTGCCAATGTGGAAAAGAGAAGAATATCTGCGCGCAGGCTGTGACACCGGAATTCCTGGACCCGTTCCGAAGAATTTTAAAGAGATAGTTCTGCGAAGTAGGGCAGCAGAAGGCATCGCGAGAACGCGAAACTCAGAGAAGCCTCACTTCGGAGTGGTTTAAAGGCAGGATGCAATTTATTAAACGATTTTCTTCATGTGTGAAGGACTTTCATCTTTAATTCTCGCTCTTATCTGTTCTGTTCTATGATCGGCATAGAAAAGTAACGGTCTGCAAATTGGGTGAGAAGGCAAGAAACTGTGGTTTTATTAATAGATTACGTTTAGATTTAGAGCGGGTGGGAGAGAAAGAGAGAGAGGGAGGGAGAAAGGGGGTAGAATATTTTTACGACCTCCATTTCTTCTTGACTCAAAGCATATTGGCAAATAAATCAAATAAATATTTAGGAATAGAATTCTCTCACTCTTTATTATTTTGCTGCATTAGAAAGATTATATTAAAATGTTTCTGTTATTCTTGCACCTGTTCGAATTCCTCGCTGTTACAAAGAAATATTTTCTCAAATCTTCAAAATTTACAACAATTTTTCATCCTAACCTGAAAATTAATTTTTAGGAATCATAATTACATTTATTGGTCAGGAGAATCTAAAAAATCTTGCCCTTGAGACTAGAAGAGGTGCCAGAATTGTATCCAAAATTTCATAAACTTAAACAAAACTATAAATTCAAATGTTGCATGTACGTGTACCTTATTTACTTCTTAGCATAATTCAATCTTAATGAAATTAAAAAATTCTCAATGCTGATTTTAATCTAAAACAAAAACTTGTAAATTTATAAAATGCACTTTAAAGAATTGTATATAAGTTCGCTAATGAACTTGACGTTCATGTGACCAAAAATATAAAGATTATTATAAAGCATTTAAATGAATTAAGGTAAGCAGATGTACCTGACGGAGCAGACACATTGGTCTGTGAAACTTTGTGTCATATAATGTAAAAAAAGATTACCAACTTGACACTCTATAATTTAAAAAAAACTATAATCCATAAAACTATTCATATTTTTCCTTCTTGATATAGTTTCACCAAATTCTGCTTTGAGATGGTGAATAAAAGTCAACCAGCGAAACAATACTGAATCTTCGTTTTTGTGATATCCAAATAAAATAATTAGGGAAAAGAAGTAAAATAGGGATGCAAAGCTTACATCACGTCTTATAATGTTACTTTCCATTGAGAAAATTAAGTCTTTCATTAAGTCAAAAACCGCCATAATAGATCTTCAAAATGCATTATTGCCTTGGATTTGTATAATATTCTTAAAATTATTTCACTCTTTTTTCTTGCTTAAAATGTTTTCTTGATACACGCCCTATAATAATACTAAACAGACTTTGAGTTGGAACTTTTAAATCCAAAATTCCCATTTTTAGAAGGTGTAGTTAAGTGTTTTATGTGGCACGCTACTTATCATTGATATTTTGATAGCACTTTACTGCTATGCGCAAAACCAAGGGAAAATTAGCTGTGACTCTATACCTTCTTTGAAAAATTATTCTCTGAAAACTGAAATTTGGTCATTCGCGTAAAGTTATCTTGGTTGCAAATAAAACATGTAAAGTAAATAAATATCAATTTGATCTAAAGCCCAGAGTTTTATGAATCCAAATCATTTTAGTTTAAAAACCTACAACAATTTAGCGGTGAGTAACTTATAAAACCGCAAAAGTTAACAAACGAGAAAAACTGCACAAAGCTTATAATAAAACTTGTCATCATTTGTGAACTACCTACAATATTGTTTCAAAGTAATTTTCAGCAAACAAAATATACAGGAATTTATATACAAAGTGTGATTTTTTTGTTGAGATGGCGAGGAGATCAATTTATTTAATTCTGGACCACTGACGCGGGGAACCGTCAGAAACTCAGAGGTGGAGTTTCCACAACTAACAATGAGACGCACTGTAGCGCATCCAGGACCCGTGCCTTTCTCTTTGGCGTCACTTTATCGCCCTGTCAGCGCCCCGCCACATGCGCGCGCCGGGCAGCGCTGGGCTCTGCGCCACAGGGCGAGACATGGTGTGGCGAGATGTGGCGCGGATTTGCATTGAGTGGCGAGTGGAAACGGGACGAAGCATGGCGGGTCGGGACTGGCGGGGTACGTCGAGGTAGGGGAGTGGCAGTGATTGGCGGGGCGTCAGGTACGGCTGGGAGACGGCAAGGGCTGTGGCAAGGAGGAACTGCAAGGCATAGTGAGGCGGGATGAGGGGAGTGAGAACGCGAGGTGAGTGAGAGGGAGAGAGCGAGAATGGCAGAGACGGGAAGAGGCGCGGCATGGCGAGGAACAGTGGGCGGAATGGGGGAGAGGGAGAGCGCAGGGTGAGGCGAGGACAGCGAGGTCTCGAGGTGCAAAACGCGGCGAGGTAGAGTGAGAGGGAGAGAGGCGCGGAGAGGCTGCCGCGGACGCGCGAAACGAAGCTCCGGTGTCGCCTGGCGCGTGGGGCTAAGGCAGGGCTGAGGGGAGCGCCGCCGCAGCCACCGCGGATGCGCTTTTGTCCTCGCTCAAGCCGCCCCCGATCGCCAGGCCCCAGCTTCCCTGAGTTCCACGCTGCCTCCTCTACCAGAGAGGAAGGCGAAACCCGCCCCGACCGGCTCAATACGACTCGACACTTCAGTCGCTTTGACCCCACGCGCTCCGACCCGCACGCGTGTGGTGCGACGCGCGGCCAATCACTAAGAAGATGATATTTAAGAAATATCAGGATTCACATATTGAGAATCGAACTCAGTTCTTCGGGTTGTTCTCCAAGTATATCACATTCGTCATTGGTTTCTTCCACTATCTAGCATAGTTGTTTCTTCTTATCTCATTTTTATTATTTATTACAAATGCGAAAGAAATTCGTATTAGGTACTTAATTAAATAATCTGATGACGTGCTTTTCGAATGTTAAGTAGCGATAAAAACGTTGACAACTACCATGTACGAACTTTTTAAAAAAGAGTTATGTGATATTGTATTCTGTAATGTTTATTCTTTTTTATTATTATATTTTGCAATTTCTCTATCATAAATGTAGCGTAGAAACTTTAATGTATTCGAATTGGTGTATTTACCAGCAGCCGATGTTTTTATCCAGTAAGACCTGTTTGGAAATGAGCACAAATATTTTTCTCGTTTTACGTTAAAAAAACTTTTCGCTCTTATCAGGATGCAAAGGATTCCTTTTTTATTTTTAGAGATGATTATATGCAAATCACGAATTAAGGGTTTATTTTCTACTCCAATAAATATATTTTTCTACTTGTTTCCATGTTGTGTGCCATGTGTCTGTGTCTGTCTGTCACTCTCTCTCTCACTCACTCTCACTTACTCTCTCTCACTTACTCTCTCTCACTCACTCTCTCTCACTCACTCTCTCATTCTCTCACTCTCTCTCACTATCTCATTCTCTCACTCTATGTCATTCTTTCACTCTCTCTTACTCTCACTCTCTCACTCTCTCTCTTACTCTCTCTCTCGCTCTCTCTCTCTCTCGCTCTCTCTCTCTCTCGCTCTCTCTCTCGCTCGCTCTCTCTCTCTCGCTCTCTCTCTCTCTCGCTCTCTCTCTCTCGCTCTCGTGAATATCCATTGGAAAATCGGTATCCCTATGAGCTCTTTTTCACAATTCCACAATGCTCTTTTCATGATTTGTTTGTTTTGATTACGTTTTTCGAACGGGAAGAATTTTTTTTGTCACTGACTTGTGACTTTAGTAAGGTGATATGCAAGAAAACTGTCGTTCTACTCAAAAAGTGAAAGTTTTCACACATCTAAGAAAATGAACCAGGGATTTGTGTAGAAAATCCCATCAACACTGTTATTTGAAATTAATTTTACATCATTTTCGATATTCTTATTTGCTCTGCGTGTAGTTTTTTAACAACCAAGCTAAATTCATTCCATTGTTATTCTCTCGGTAAAAGAATTCGCCGTGTGACGCAGTGCCTGGCTTTCTGAAGAGTTCCATGCGTCGCTTCGCCGTCGCACCCCCTGCCGCAGCGTCGCCCGCCTGTCCCGAAAATCGAGCCGCGGGCTGCTTTGACAGCGGCAACAAAACGGAGGTGTCAGTGGAGACCGGGACATTACTCTTCCCCGCCTCCCCCCTCGGAACCTTCCGTGTGTGAAGGCGTGCGTTCACCCCCATCGCTCCCTCCCCGACTCCCGCTTCCCCTTCCTCCATCCCCACCCTCCGCTCCCCCGCTCGCCGCCCGCCCCTCACCGCCCTGGCCGCCACAGCCGGCTCATTTCGTTTCTTTTCCGCGCTGTATTGCGACCTAAATGCATCCTTGTCTCTCCAGCCAGGCGAAGTTCAACTCAGTGTCCACTGGCGCAAGTCGTTGAAGATCGCGCCCGTGATAAGTCGCTGAGTCGCAGAATGATTGGCACATTACGCTCAAGGCGACGTACAAACTCTCTGGACGTTCCACAATGTTTTTCATTACTTTTGTTTTCCTGGACATCTGGTTGGCAAGCCATGCCAAGAGCGGTCGTTGAAACAAAAGCTCACCAAAGGTCTTTTGGTGAGCTTTTGACTCTTCAACAGTGGGAAGCATGAAGGTGTTTAAAACATCAACGTATGCCTGTGCCGTGATAGTGCCACACAGGACAACGGGTGCAAGCCCCCTCCATGAAAAACCCGACCATACCATAACACCATTTTGGACGTGTTCGGATACCTTTGATCACATAGTGTATATTCATTTAATAAAAGAAGTATACAATATGAGAAGAAAGTCGTTATTTTTTCCACACTCACCTCTGAAGTAGGATTTCAGTAACATGTCAGGGCGGGTAACGTTTTTTCCTCTCGGGCAGTCATATTTCTGCCCTTGTCCCAGCGGATATCGCCATTCAAGTTCACAGATCGGTGGGCAATTGAAGGAACATCCCGCGCAGATCTGTAAGTGAACGATAAAAGACACATATATCAATTTAACATGTATTTTTTAAACTGTTTTAATTGAAGCGCACACCACTTAATGCATGATACACAAACTTATATTTAGAGAAAAAATTCTAACGGTTATTAAAAGTTCATATTAAATAGGATATAGAAGAATTCGTACTACAAATTTATCGTGAATAGCATTACATACAAAATATTATATCCAACTTTTTCATTGCAAGTTCATTCATATTCGGAAAAATAAATTTGAGTGAGCTCAGAACATTTCAAATACATCAAAATTTCAAATAGGACATTTTCAATTGATAGTTCAGCTTAACCGTTTTGGGGCTTCATATTACCCTCCTCGGAGAATAAAATAACACTTTGCAAACGTAATTGGATCCAAGCACAAAACCTTTGCTGCTGATGAGAACAAAGGATTAGTAAAGGGGATGTACATTTCTAGAAAATATTAATAAATTTCTTGCGCAAATGATTCAACAGAATTTTAGATATCATATCAGAAATCAATTAATTCTAATTGAAAATAATTTGGAATAGCATCAATATTTACCGAAAAATGAGTAGAAAATGTTTAGCGACAAAATTACGTCTCTCGTTTTCAATTACCTCGTCGCCTCCACAACCCTACCAGCCACACCCTTCCCCTCTGCCGTTCAGTCCGAAATCTACGGCTCCGCCCCGCCTTCATTCCATCTTCTTCACTACCGTTTGTATCCCCTTCTACACCTTTAACCAGGCCCCTCCCTTCTCCGCCTCCAGCACCACTCCCATCCCAAATTCTAGCAGCCGCCTGCTCTGATCGGTAGTTCTCCGTGGTTTCTCCGAACAATATCAGGCGAATGCCGGAGCAGTACCCTAACAAACGGGCCATGGACCGCACGCGAAGTTTCCTTCCTCTTCCTTGTCCTATCCTCACCCCTACTTACACACATTTACACTTACATGTACTACACTACCACATATATTGGGAGATCAGTCGAGATCTTAAAGATTGTCCAGCTGTAGAAATGTCCCGATGATGAGATACCTAGTTAAGGAAAACACCAAGCTGACTTGTAGGTTGGCGCCTGATCTTATCATCTTATGGACAGAGGAAATGACAGCCATCTCGCGTAACAAACATGCACTACATTTACAGTACTATTGACCGTAGCGGTTGACGTGCAAGAAATCACTAACCAATCAGTCAACCGAATTCACCTGATTCTCCACCTGCACCCATACTCGACGCGCACTCCCTCTCCCATCGGTTCGCGAGCAGGTCGCTATTTCAGCGGATATTTCAAGGGCGCGGGAAACCCAACCGGTGGCAAACGTGCGCGTGTCGGCAAGTGGGCGAGGGGGGGGGGGCACTGCGTCATTGGCTGCGCACGGACACCGCTGGCGTCACGTACTGCAATCCTGTACAGAGGACGCCGCAGAAGGGGAGGTGCGGGAGAACGACTCTCGCAAGCTGAAACGCGGATTTCCAGCCCCCAACCGCTTCAAACAATATTCCACATTTGACACATCTTCCTGTTTTCAACTTCTGAAAAATAAGTTTTAATCTCTCTGCTATAATCTTTGATTTTAGGTGTATTATTTTTCTGTTAATTACCATTGTTTATATTTACCGTAACACCAACAGTGCTACCTCGGTTTTCACAATTATTTCACACAAATAATATGATGTACTGCGAATGTCCAAAAACTAAAGCAGCATTTTTCATAAGAAATAATGTAAATTTGATTACTTTCCGTCTGCAGACGGACCAGTTTAGACGCACCCTTTTTAATAGTTCGAAAGTCGAGCAGTAGTACGAAAACTAGGGCAAAAGTTTGTCGGTAGGAAACGTCGTCAGAGTCGTTGAACAGAACCAAAAACTTGGGCTTTCAAAAACTAGGGCAAAATAAAATTGCAGTTAATTGAATCTTATCACAATCTCACCGACTGTGGTCAGGCAGAAGACAGGACTTATGGCTTGTGCGTTCCCATTTCCAGAAAGTGTTGTTGTTATTATTATTAACAATAGTTTATTATTTAATATTATTAATAAAAATATTAACAACAATAGTTTATGATATTGAATTTCAGTTACACCTATTCATGGATTGGAAAATAGGTTTTGAAGTTACGTTTGATTCCAACAGTAATTAAAACAAGTACACAGTAACAGGTCTTTCGATTATTTCGTTAATTAAGAGATTTATAATCAATGGAAACTATTGCTTACAATTTGTAGCCAGAAACAATTGGTGTGATTACGTACTTCAGGCGTAAAGAAATTAATATGACATACACAGATGGTACTGCCGACTGTCACGGCCATTGAAATTATATGAAAGTTGTATATTATCAATTCCTATGAACCAGAACTAATATAAATCAGAAAAGAGATGAAGTTTTAAGTTATCACCTAATCAAACACAAAAGCAAACACATGTATTTAAATCTTTTAAATTTGTAACCCACCCTCCCCATCGCTATTTGAACTCTAGATAATTAGGGCCCAAGAACCAGCTGTTGGTGATGCCACACTGAGACTCTTTGCTACCCCTCTCTTTTAGCCCTCAAGGCAGAGCGGATAGGTCTCAATCCACGGTAGAGTATCTTAATTGAACGCCCTCCGTAATATTCTAGTTATGGGTAATTGATGTGACTGAATGTCAGAAATATTTCATCACCTTCTTCATAAAGAGAAGGTATGAGTATTTTGTTTTAAAATTGGTTTAAAGGTCCTTTATTTTTAGGCAGATTTTCATTCACTATAATAAATTTCATTTCATTCATTCAATTTAATAAATTTTTATTAAAATCATACAATTTTTAGACCTACGTTTCGAAGGTCATTGACCTTCATTTTCAGGGTCTTTTTTAATTTGTTTTCTGTTTATGATAATTTTTATGATAAAATTATAGTAGGTCTAAAAATTGTATGATTTTAAATAAAAAATTATTATCTGAAGGAATGTCTGCCTAAAAAAAATTAAAGAACCTTCAAACCAAGTCTAAAAAACATCAAGAAATGCAGTCTTATTCTCACTGAATAATTTTAAAATTTTCTTTCAGAACAACCTATGAGTAATTCCCAGCCCCTAAATGCGATTGATGTGTTTGACCATGACAATATTAGTGAAAACGCTTAAAATAGTCCATATTTCAAACTTTCATCGTTTTGATAACTTGTGAATCAACTAAAACACTTCTGTATTATTATGTCACAAATTGTTTTATAACGCGCATCTGTAAAGAAAAGAAACGCTAAATGTACACGGAATGCTTTCTTTCGGAAATCACACTTTGTAATCATTACAATGATTATGATGTTTTGATTCTTACATTTTTCTTAAATATGATGTGCAACAATGTCATAATGAAAATGCATTTGTAATTATAGTGTTACAATTCCTTTCATTTTTCGAGGTAACCTTCATTTGCAGATGTAACTGTACATGTTTCCAACACTATGTTATTTCTGCATCTTACTATGTCAGTCGAAAGATTAATGGAGATAGAGTGCACGCTCATCGTTTTGACACGGTGTCAAAACAGCAATATGTAAATTCGAGGAAGAGACAAATGAAACGAAGAGTGCGCAACGGGAGGTTGCTCCGCTGACTCCAAATGACATGCAGCAGCGATTTCTACATCCATCCAGCAAATTGAGTGTTATTACATTAATGTTTCATTTTAACCTATTTTCAAAGATTGTTCCCGTAAGCGTCAACAATATGTGCATAATCAATTGCTTATTCAAAAAATTTAATGAAAATCATACTTGTGACAGTTTTGTAAGCCTACTTCGCTCTATTCAAAATCAAAAAATAATCCAAAAAATTGAAGCCATTTTTGGAGAAAACTTTGTGATTGTAACCTTATGAAAAGTCCCCTTTAAAATTAAAATATCCACTTGAAAGCATAGACGCCGCGGCATCAGCAAGATCAATTGGGGAATATCGAGTTTGAGGAAAATCCCGACAATGTTTTAGCCGCTAGCGTTGTTTATGGACGGACGGGCATAATACAAACAGACAAATGCACTGTTGTCGGAAACCAATTTTTCACTATAATAATAATAATTATTATTATTATTATTATTATGAGCTCTTTGGGGGTGGGGCCTCCTGGTTTGACAGGGAAGTTCCGCACGGGTCTGTGCCCGTGCAGTTTGGTTGAGTATAACTATGCAAAAGAATAAATTTCACACATTAAGCTCGAATTGATTACTACGAAGTAAACAATTGTCATATAATTTGGATGTTAATATAATCTGTCTTTTAATATTGATATTGTTTCCACAACACTTCACTGGTTTTACATTTCTTCATTTCCACGATTCAGCTTGTTTGAAGAGACCTCCATGACGCTTTGCATGCAGCCAGTCTCATCCAATTTCTGCCAGCTGACTTCTTAAAGTTGTCCTCCCATATTTTTCGTTGTCATCCTCGATCACGCCATCCGATTCTTGGTTCCCACGCGGTTGTAGCATAGGGCCACCTGTTATCCTGTTGTCTTATTACGTGACCTCCCCATTTCCATTTTTGGGTCAAGGTTTGTTTTATTACATCTTTTATTTTTGTTATATTTCCATTATTTCCATACATGTAACGTGGTCTTTAAGAGATATATTAAGAATTTTTCTCTCCATTTTTCTCTGGCATCTAGATGATTGCAGCTTTTTTGCTGCTGTTAGCAACCAAGTCTGACTTCCATATATTAATGTGGATAAAATGCAAGAATCTAATACACCTCTTTTCTGTTTTACACCGAGTTGTTTGTCCAATAGGATAAAAGACAGACTCCAAAACATTTGCTATGCAATAATGATACGTCTACTAATTTCACTACTGAGTCTGTTGTTAAAATATATGAATTGACCCAGGTAATTTTTCAGTATAAAGACCAAGAAAACGTGTATTCTGACATGTTGAGAGGAAGTAATTTCTTACGTAGAGGATCAAGAAAATATACGCTTTTTCGGTGTCAGGGACCTACAAAAAAATTTTTTCAGGCAAAAAATCGCCGTTTTTCAATGCTCATGTCACATGCGATATCTACGCATGTAGTAGTATGAGAGAGCTTCAACACAAAACGAAAAACAAAGAGCTAACTTCACGTACGCTTTGAGCTAAACTCTCTGGTTTGCGTGCCCCTTGTGAAGTGACGCGCTGCTCTCTGGCCCTCGCCTTGGGAGCGTGGCCGGCGCGGCGCGGCGGGGAGACAAACGCCTCGGCGAGGCCCGCTCGCGCTCGCCGGCGGGGGCGGCCGCACGCGTCGTTGGCGCGGGTCAAGGCAGCGCGCGCGGGGCTGGGAGGGCGGGGCGGGGCGGGGCGGAGAGATAGCGAGAGGCGCGCCTAGCGTTTCCTCCTCTTCGCGCAGAGCGCTGTATCTCCCCGCAGATGCAAAGGCGCAGAAGCTGTTGACGCGATGCGGGCCGTCGCAGCCAAGGCCTCTGCGCCGCCACGACCCCGCGCGCGCCGCTGCAGCCACGGCTCTTGATGTTGGCGTTGTAGTCGGAAGCGCGACCTCAGAAACTAGTCCTTTGCCTCACCCAGACACGCGCTGTTTTGTTGGGAAGTTTGGACGTATGACGTGAAACATTAAAAAGCACCCAGAATACCCTGAAAACGTGTTGCATTCTTTGAGAAATCCATCCGGATGTGTTGTTTTGAAACATTGCTGTGAATCCTTTTTAAAATCCGCGACGCAATGGTGTAATGGAAAGTTTATATTCAATAATATTACTTTGTGAGAGAGTTATCTCATGTTTATCGTTTATTTTCATTTGTTTGGGAAATATATTGCTACAAATATCTTTAAATTCCACCCTTCAGAAATAAATGACAGCCTTATTTACGTATTCGGAAAGTATAGTAAGGAAGCCAGATGCAATAAATCATAACGAAAATTATTTAAGGGTAAAGAAGTAGCCATTGTTAGGCGGATAATCCATGTTAATTTAAAAACGGGTGAAGTGCAAAGAAGTGAAATGAAAAGCGGTGAAATGCAAAGCGTTTACTATGTTGCGCATTATCAATACTGTCTGTTACAAAGGAATAGTGAGAGAATATTTCGATTGGAGGAAATCGTGAAGAAAAGGAAGATTACGTGAAGATAAGGGTCTGAGGTTGAGTCCCAGCTGGAAGAAAAAATTTGCAGGTTGGAAGCAGGTTTTCGGGTTTATATATAATGAAGAACCAAAAAACTGATACAGCTGCCAAATATCGTGTAGGTTCCCCGCGAGCAAGCAGAAGTGCTGCAACAGTACGTGGCATGGACTCGACTAATGTCTGAAGTAGTGCCGGAGATAATTTACACCATGAATCCTGCAGGGCTGTTCATAAACTAGTAAGAGCGCGAGGGGGTGGAGATTCTTCTTTTCTGAACAGCATGTTGCAAGGCATCCCAGATATGCTCAATAATATTCATTTTTGGGGATTTTGCTGGGCAGTGCAAGTGTTTAAATTCAGACGAGAGTTCCTGGAGCCACTATGTAGCACTTCTGAACGTGTGGGCTGACGCATTGACCATCGAGATGCACAATGGAGATGAATGAGAGCAAGTGATCAGACAGGATGCTTACGTACGTGTCAACTGTCAGAGTCGTATCTAGAACTATCATGGGTCCCATATCACTCCAACTGCACACGCCTTTCACCATCACAGAGCCTTCAGCAGTTTGAACAGTCCCCTGTTGGCATGCAGGGTCTATGGATTCATGAGGTTGTCGCTATACTCGTACACGTGCATCCACTGGAACAATGTGAAACTCAGACCAAGCAACGTGTTTCAAGTCATCAACATTACAATGCCGGTGTTCACGGACCCAGGCGAGGCGTAAAGCTTTGTGTCGTGCAGTCATCAACAGCACACGAGTGTGTCTTCGGCTCCGAAACCCTATATCGATATTGTTTCGTTATTAATGGCATGCTGACACGTGTCGATGGCCCAGCATTGAAATCTGCAGCAACTTGCGGAAGGGTTGCACTTTTGTCACGTGTAATGATTCTCCTCAGTCGTCGTCGGTCCCGTTCTTGCTCGATCTTTTCGCGGCCGCAGCGATGCCGGAGGTTTCATGTTTTACCAGATTCCAGGTAGTCACGGTACACTCAGTGAAATGTTCGTACGGTAAAATTCAAATTTCATCGCTACCTCCGATATGCTATCCCCATCTCTCTCCCCCCGACTATAACATCACGTTCAAACTCACTTAAATCGTGATAACCTGCCATTCAAGCAGCATTAACCTAACAACTGTGTGAAACTGGTTGTCTTATATAGCCGTTGCCAACCTGATCGCAGTATTCTGATTGTTACAGATCTATTTATTTCAATAAGCGTAGCTGTACCCATGTTTTTGGCTCTTCAGTGTAGATTAATAATATTGCATAGACGTACAAATAATGCGAGAAAGAATGTGCTTTTGTGGCATCCTTTATATAAATAAGAAGAGTGCTTACGGGATTGAGAGAAATAGGACGATTGATGACGGGCAATAGTTTGGGAAGTTTGAAATAAGCACACAACGCTACCAACGCACGCCATTAACTTCATTTTAACTTCCATGTTAGCCGCCAGAACCAACACATCAACGGTCTCAGTCGTATTTATCCATCACTGGCGGCGTTTTCTGGCTCAACGAATATGAAATCTGGTTAAAACGCGAATTATCGGTGAAATTAATTACGCCGGTCAATTATCAAGAGTTCGTTTACATGCCACAAGCGTGATATGATACACTGAGAATTTTCCGCCCTTTGAAAATCCACCGCTATAAACTGGGATTGAAATCGCGATCTAGAGTTAGGAATCCAGTGTTTTAATCATCGTACCATTGATCTCGACTCATTACTTTACATTAACGAGTTCGTCAGCTCTTGCAGTGTCGAGTGTGGAAATGAGCGTCAAATGCTGGGGTGGCGTTGGCGGTGGTGCTTCCACGCTATGGGGACATGATGATGAGAAGCCCGCTGCTCAGATGAGTCTTGCTCTCTGTTTCTTTTCATTAATTCCAGGCGAATGTAGAATAAATTGTTAAGTCGCGCCTGATCCTTCTTTCACCATTTTATCTCCTCTTCAATTATAAGCGCTGATAAATTATAGGCAATGAGTTAATCCCAAACCTCATATTCTCCATTCTCATTTATAACAAAATTTTAAGCGCGGGGAGAAAGTTTGCCTTACGGTCATATGATAGTGATATGATTGTACATAATATTATGTGTGAATTATGAAACAGGATTTTTCAAAGGAGCCCTTTTCGTTCAATTGGACTAAAGTCAACTTTAAGTGATTGTGGAAGAAATGAACGAGAAGTCTACCGAGTGCGTGAAAATTGATATACATAAAATTACATTATTTATAAACACGTAATGAGGCCTTTCTTCCAAATTTGACATAATCATCCAACAAGAGGTTTTAATTTGACCCAACTTGAGTAACTCACTTCGCTGTCACTGATTACATTTCAACGACCTTTCTAAGAATAGTTTTTCTTTCTTGGAAATAAATTTTCATTAGCGAAGCATATTCAAAATGGAAATGAATCGTAGCTATTGAGCATTCTAGAGATTAAGGGCAACTTATAGTTACTGAAACACACAAATTGTTTCTTGTTCTTCCGAGAAACTGGGATATGTAAATTATATTACACAGAAAGTATACATTGATTGAATACATCATTAGACATAAGAGATTTCTGATCACTATTTGATTCCATAGAGGGAAGAATTTGTACACCACATCCAAACGAAAACGACTTGTGATAACTGAAGAAGCAGATTGGTTAGGGACCTTCCATGGATTTCAAAAGAATGGCTGAAGGCCAGAACTCTTCGAGAATTCAGAGTTGGAAAATTTAGAACATTTCTTGATGTCATTTCTGATCTGCAAATTATTCACCTTCGGACATGGCGTTCCTTTAAAATGTTTTGAACAATTTAGTAAATGACAATATTATTGGCCATGAAGGAGACAATTTAGAGGCCTGAGCGGGCGATGACGAGAGCGGCTAGCGGCGTCGGAGAGGCGTGGGCGAGGGCGGGGGCGGAGTCGGGGGCGGCGCCTCGCAAGCTATTTCCGCCCGCGCCGCCCGGCGGAGCTCGAGAGAAAATTGCCGTAAAATTACATGCGGCAGTTCGTCAAGGCCGGCCAACATCTTAATTTCTCATTAGGCCGCTGGACATCTGCCACGAGCCGTTTCACTCGGCGGCAACGACCGGAGGGTGTCACTCAACTGAATTCGCTGCATACGCCGTCTTCGTGCGTACGCCTCTTACCCTAGCCCGCGCCCCACCCACCGCGTCTTGAGGCACAAGACTCCACTATCTTGACTCCGGCACGTTTGACTCTACCACTCGCTCTTCTCCGCTTCGCTCCTCCCGCCTCGCTCCTCCCCGCCTCGCTCCTCCCCGCCTCGCTCCTCCCCGCCTCGCTCCTCCCCGCCACGCTCCCCCCGCCTTGCTCCCTGCGCCGGGCTCCTCCTCGAACCTCACCGCAGTATCCCCACCTCACTGTTCCCCAAGTCGCTTCACCCCTATACTTCGCTATCCTCAACACAGCACAGATCCCAGTTCACTCTCCCACTCCTTCTTAGTCCTCTGTGGGTTATCCACAAACGAATGTAATAATGTACGAATTCTATTTGACTTAAGTTTAGCTTGCATTTCTAGGAATCTGATTATTGCCTTTTCTGGGAGCCGTGGTACTAGCAGATGGTCAGATTTCTATTTACCTTTCCCGAACTCCTGGTCGATTCATGTGGTAGATAAAGCAAGCACACACCAGATTTTCTGGGGATCCATCCATTTCCCCTGCCTCTTATTCCACTATTGCTTCGTCACTATTCAATAATACCATTTACATCTATTCGCAAAAACCCGAGAATGTATGGCCAAAAAGACTAGGATCTTGAGATCATTACATAGAGCAAAGAACTGACTTCCAATTAGGGACGTTATATTTTGTGAACACATTTATTTCACGTCGTCACGTAAGTTTAATATACCAATTAAACTTTTACTAAAAATCTAGTAATTTAGTCAAAATTTAGTCAAAAATATTCTCGAAAGACTACAGTAGATTTTGAAAAGATTTTTGCACTTTTCGAAGAAGGTAAAATATTTCCACAAAAGGATCCCGTTAGGTGAAATAAATGTACATTAAAGAGTTTGGGAAAGTGCATATGAAGCATAATCCAGAAATTGGAACCTAAGACGTGAGTAGATCGACCAGAAAGCAATGGCTAAAATTGTCGATAAGCAAACAATGTTCTTTCATCATTCACTTATTATCGACAGGTACAGTGAATAGAAAAGTGATTTGAACCGAAGAAAATCAGAACTGCAAGCCAAGCGTTCAACTTCCGTCGCTTCGTACCCTCACCTGAAAATCGATTCAATGGAAATACCGATAATATTTACACAATGTCAATCAAATGGATGAATAGAGTGTCTGGGCATGCTCTTAGTGACAGAATGACAGCGTTTATAAAAGCTCTTTTAGATATCGGCGTACCGAAATCTTACCATTCACTTTTCTCTTTTTATTCTCCCTTTCAGATCCGTGAGAGAGTTTGCACACATAGGCAAAACGTCCAGAAAATAAATGCCGATTATTGAAGAGTAGTTAAAACCGATATACACATGGAATTGGGATAATTATTGCTAATAATAATACTACATACGTCCATAGCGAGCATTCAATTAGATTAAGAAGTAATTGATAATGCATTAACAAGTGTTTTAATTAAGAATATACTTTAAAATATATTAGCTGAACCTATGCAAACATTTTGCACAATGTACAGGTAGAATGACAATGAATTACTGGAATATTTTAAAATTACACTACCTATTGAAAAATTATTTAAGTCTGTTCGCGAAAAATAACTTTAGGTAAAGTTGTGTCGCTTCTCTTGTGAATTTCCAATTTTCTTCCGGTGGTCGGGCGTTTGTACTCCGCGATTTACGTAAAACAAGTGCCAGTGCAACAAATAATTTCCTGTACATATTTACACATCATAAGCCACAAAAAGCTTGACCGGGACTCGAATCTGTGAACGCGAGATCATCACAGATCAACGTAGTACGCTGCCATAATGGAAAGACTCAGCGAAAACGTATGCAAACACTTAGTTTTACAATACCCTTCCATCATTAAGATGGTGCCACGCATCGCAGTATCCTTAATAATTTTAATATTTTATTAAAAATGTTCGAGGTGTGGCAATTTCAAACATTATCGACCTTAGCCCGTACAAATACTTCCTTCCAAACGATACCATAGGTTTTAATGTCTCTACTTCGTCTGGAAAAGAGTCTCTCTCTGTCCAAAAGAAATAAACGTACCTGTATATGATACAACGCCGACTGTGAATCACGCTTCAATAAAGCTGCGGAGATAGTAAATCCAAAATGCATGCACTTTGTGTTACAAAATGTATTTTCTATTGCACTTTTTAATATACCGTCACACAAAGTTAAATTGAACCAATCATTTATAGTAGAAGCTACGAAACACTTGATTTGCACGGCCTTGGTCGGGAATTTTCTCGAGATATCCGATTAAGTGAATCACGTAGTACCAACACAATACATAAACAATATATGAAAACTATTTTATGAGTGTTTTTGAATATTGCATTGGCTTTCAAAAATGAGTAGTGCAAAATAATACGAAAATTCGAAGGTATTTTTCGAAATTAATAAATTAAAATACAGAAAGTTACATAAAACCATTTATCGCAATGTAACTTTGAATTCGAATACATGTAAATCGAACAATTTTGCTGGAACATATCATATCAAAAGTAGCAAGGAGTCTTACACGCAAATGTACTCATTCAATTACAGAAACAAAATCAATCAGAAAAGCAAAATGAAAGAAAATATTACACATCTCGCCAATAGTATATAACAGAAACAACAATAGAGGAGCATTATCTAACCAAAAACGCTAAGAAAAAACAAAAACTGTTAAGATATTTGTTCTAAGACTTCGTTTTGGCTGTGCCATCAGGCTAATATTGGCAGCTCATAATGGTTGCCTGAGTCTCGTGACGCTGACTGCGCTCAAGGCGGCTCCTTTCAAATGTTGACGTTGGCTAATAAGCGCATAAAGGATTATTCATCACCGAGACGGATGGACCTTCTCTGCGGGTGCAGAGCGAAGTGGAATTCGTCTGAGGCCGCCAAACGCCCACTGTCAGCTCACTCCATATCTCTTACTGTAGTCCATTAGCCACCCCCGCCAACTCCACTGACCTCGTCGTCCTAGTTGCAGCCAATGCCGATTTCGTCGTCCTCGCCGCCCTCGTCGCCGTCGCCGCCCACGCCGCCCACGCAGCCCTCGCCGCCCTCGCCGCCCTCGCCGCCCTCGCCGCCCTCGCCGCCCTCGCCGCCCTCGTCGCCCTCGCCGCCCTCGCCGCCCTCGCCGCCCTCGCCGCCCTCGCCGCCCTCGCCGCCCTCGCCGCCCTCGCCGCCCTCGCCGCCCTCGCCGCCCTCGCCGCCCTCGCCGCCCTCGCCGCCCTCGCCGCCCTCGACGTGCTTGCCGCCCCTATGCACATCTCCAGATGCGTCGCTCTCTCCACCCTAGCCTCCGTCACGATCGTCTCCTACTCTGACGTCACCATGGATGTCCCCTCACTCCGCTACTCTCTTCCTCCACGCCGCTCTTGCTTCCCCAGGCGTTGCCACCCCCTGCACCCTCAATCCCCCAACCTCACCTCCACCGCCGCCTGTGTCACCCAAGAAGCTATCTCGCGACGCAGCCCTCCGTCTCGAACGCCCTGCTCCGCCCCCGCCCCCGCCCCCGCCGCCAGCCGGCGCGCGTCGCTGGCGGGCAAACAGCGTCGCATCGGCGAGGCAAACAGACGAGCGGCGGCGCGCCACTGATCGCGCGTCGGGGCGGAGGCTGTCAGTCGCCAGGTGAAGCCTGCGAGGCGCCTCCCGCGCGCACCGACCGCCCGCGACGCACGCGCTGACGCACTGCACAAGGCGCTGGCGGCGGGGGTGGCGGAGGCGGCACGGGCGGTGAGGCAGGCCTCGACGATGGAGATGGCGGGAACGGCGGCACGGCGACATGGAGAGACGACGGGACCAAAGGACGTTGGCTCCACGGGACGACGGGGCGGCGGGACGATGGGATGACGGGCCGGTGGGATTACGTGACGAGGGGGGTGACAATGTCACCGGGGAAGGTGGTCGTGAGGAGAAGGCGGTGGCGGCGGGCGTGGGGGAGGCAGCACGGGCGGGGGGGGGGAAGCCTCGGGGATGGAGATGGCGGGGGTGGCGGCTCGGCAGCATGGAGAGACGACGAGACCAAAGGACGTTGGCTCCACGGGACGACGGGGCGGCGGAACGATGGGATGACGGGCCGGTGGGATTACGTGACGAGGGGGGTGACAATGTCACCGGGGAAGGTGGTCGTGAGGAGAAGGCGGTGGCGGCGGGCGTGGGGGAGGCAGCACGGGCGGGGGGGGAAGCCTCGGGGATGGAGATGGCGGGGGTGGCGGCTCGGCAGCATGGAGAGACGACGAGACCAAAGGACGTTGGCTCCACGGGACGACGGGGCGGCGGGACGATGGGATGACGGGCCGGTGGGATTACGTGACGAGGGGGGTGACAATGTCACCGGGGAAGGTGGTCGTGAGGAGAAGGCGGTGGCGGCGGGCGTGGGGGAGGCAGCACGGGCGGGGGGGGAAGCCTCGGGGATGGAGATGGCGGGGGTGGCGGCTCGGCAGCATGGAGAGACGACGAGACCAAAGGACGTTGGCTCCACGGGACGACGGGGCGGCGGGACGATGGGATGACGGGCCGGTGGGATTACGTGACGAGGGGGGTGACAATGTCACCGGGGAAGGTGGTCGTGAGGAGAAGGCGGTGGCGGCGGACGTGGGGGAGGCAGCACGGGAGGGGGGGACGCTTCGGGGATGGAGATGGCGGGGGTGGCGGCTCGGAGCATGGAGAGACGACGGGACCACGAGACGATGGCTCGACGGGACGACGGGGCGACGGGACGACGAGACGACGGGATGATGGGGGTGACAAGGTCACCAGGGAAGGTGGTGGTGAGGAGAAGGCGCTGGCGGCGGGGGTGGCGGAGGCGGCACGGGCGGTGAGGCAGGCCTCGACGATGGAGATGGCGGGGACGGCGGCACGGCGGCACGGCGACATGGAGAGACGGCGGGACAACGCGACGATGGCTCGACGGGACGACAGGGCGGCGAGACGACGGGACGACGGAACGATGGGGCTGACACGGCCACCAAGGAAGGAGGCGGTGAGGAGATGGCGGTGGAGAAGGGGGCGGTGAACGGTGTCGCAGGCAGTAGAGGAGGCGGACGCGTTGTTGTTTGCGGTGGCCGAGGTGGCAGGAGTGGCAGACGAGGTGGTAGACGTCGTGAAGGCAACCAGAGGTGGTGGGAGTGGCCGGGTGGTGGTGGTGGGGAGGAGACCGATGGTAGAAGCCGTGGGTGCAGCTAGTGGCGGAGGATGGCGGAGATGGTGGCATGGGCGATGGTGGTGGAGGTAGCTGATCCGGCGCTGACGGCGAGAGCGGATGAGGCGGTGGAGGATAGCAGAGGCGGTGGGTGTGGCGGACTGCCGGGCCTGGCGGAGCCGGCGGCGGAGGCGGCGCAGACTGCAAAGGCCGACAAAAATACTGCGACACGGCCCGGGGACATCGGACAAGTGGAAGCTTCGGGGAACAGCACGACCTCGCCTTCTCCGAATGCCACTGCGAAATCTGGAGGCCAAATGGAATGTCAACTTTTTTAAGGAGCACAGGAACCGACTGGAGAAGCGCATGAATTTAAGTTATAGTTGTATCCGTAACTGAATATTCATACACAGAAAGCTCCTAGGTCCGAATCTCGGAGATGAAGATATTAGGCAACAGTAGATAAAGCTCGAAATGGATTACAGTGAGAATTCTAGAACTTTAATGCGTACCTCTGTTTTTTAGTCGTGTCCGTACACCGATCATTTACAGATATACAGTGCTACAGTACCTTAAACAACAGATAGTATACTACAGTACCTTAAACAATAGATAGTATAGTACAGACAGTTTAGTACCAATACGATCTTTCCTTCTTCATACAGCCCAGCCATCATCTCCATCTGTAGAGCTCAGTTTTGACCCAAACCCATTTCCTCATATACAGTTTACTCTTCGTGTTGATTCGAGGATCGACTGCTCCAGATAGCGCGAGGAGAACTTGTAGTGTATATGCGAGGAAGCATTACCTACGAGGACCGCATGCAAATAGTTTTCGCGATTCTGAGAAGGAAAATTCGACTTGTGAAATGAAACATATTCTTGAAGAAATTCTCTCTTTGATGAAAACTGCTACATCAGTTGGTTCACGATAATCCTCGCTAAACAACGCGGTAATTGGCACACATTAAGAAATACGATCGCAAAACTAAAATTCATCATTTGCATATTTTGGGTAAGATGCAAAAAATAAAAAACAAGTGAACCCGTTCCTATAGGAACAAAGTTCCCAAGACGAGAGGCGTGAGGCGTGACCCAGGGATGCGTTTTTGTGCTAAGCAACACAAAAAAAAAAATAGCAAACAACTAAGTTCGTTTTGATGGTCCTTACCATTCCTTGAGAATAGTGTTACAGAAGACAAGCAATGGCGAAATTAAAGAAGAGGAAAGAATGGCTCAGTGCATCGAAACAAATTCACCGTTTTCGGCGCACTATTACATTACTTTCTCGCCTTACGAAATATTCGTAAGAAATTTCCCACTACATGTTCACTGACATTTGAGCAGCCTCGCCACATATACATATGTCTGGCCTACATAACGGCATCAGGAAGCTGGAAAATGCCAAAGTCATCGCCACTGCGTTCTCTCAACTTCCTCTCCTTCCCTTCTCTTCTCATCACTTCTTTTCGATTCGAGTGTTCACAACGTGGCGCCATAAACAGCTGAAACAGATTTTTCTGAAAATCCTGCAAACGAAACCAGAAGAAAAGAAGAGTCTTTGTTCACTGGAAACATTAATCCTCTCGCGTACATTATCCGGTAATTAGTCCATGAAACCAAACAAAAGTATCCTTTGTCTAGAAGACTTAGGAAGAGCCTCTTTACGCTGGGCGGACCGTGGCGGCATCCTCCTCCTACGAACCTACTCTTCTTTAGCCTGCACAAAGAAATCCTTTTGTTTTGCGTTTCGCTGTTTGCCATCTTACTAATTAATTATCCTCATCTCAGATTTTTGATCATTTATGTATTAATGTCTTAATAAATTCTTGTCGATTATGCTGCGTGATATACATGTAATTTCATTATCAATATATGTGTGGCAATGATCGTTAAAATGCTCAATTACTCCAAACCATATGATCATTTTTTGCAATCTAACCTAGTCTCCCAAACCTAGTAGCGCGCGTAACCTCGGTGCCCACGACTGCCCTGAGCAACGATGCTACGGCCACTATTTTGGGCATGTCGGCTGTACGCAAAGTAGGACTCGGCCGCACAGCAGCTGCACCCCCGCAGAATCGATGCCGCTTGAGGAGGGCGTGGCGGGCGGGGCTTTCGTTTAAATTAATTACCTCCCCCGCCCCTTTCCCTCGCCCAGTCCCCAGCTGGCGCGCGCGTGTGCGTGTGTTACAGTCGCGGTGACGTCACACACAATAATAATGGAGGGGACCGCGCGCGGCGGCCTCGCGCGCAAACAAGTGAAGGCGTCACCGCGTCGAGCCGCGGGGCCGCACTCTGCCCCGCCCCTCTGTGCCACACCCCGTCCAGTTCTTCCCTCCTCTTTGCGTGCCTCCTAGCCGCTCCACGTCGCCTCGCCCTGCCCAGACACACTCCGCCCCCTCCGCCCACTACGCCTCGCGTGCGCCGCTCGTGAGGCGCGGAATATTTCTAGACATTCGCCGCTGCCAGCCCCCGCCCGGCCGCCTCTTCCCGACAATGTCGCGCCGCCGTCACTGCACGTCGTCCACGATACAAAGATTTCAATATATCTAAGGTGGTGGCTCAGGGCATCAACTGATTTAACCGCAATGCCTGTCAACGGGAAGCCCTAGGTTTCAAGTTCCGACAGTGGCAGGATTTTCGCCACTAGCTACGCACCCGGGGTCGAGTTCAGTCGCTGCCTAGAAAAGAACTGTACCGGCCGGCAGTTCTGATCGGTAGTTTTCCGTGGTTTCTCCGATCTAGGTCAATGCCGGAGCAGTACCCTAGCAAATGGGCCACGGACCGCGCGCGATCTTTCCTTCCTCTTCTATGTCCTATCCTCACCCCTTACTTATACACACTTGAACTAACATGCACTATACTATAACATATGCCGGGAGACCGATCGGGAGATTAGATCTAGTCCCAGCTGGAACGGTGCCTCGGTGGTAGGAGATACCTTGTTGAGGAAAACCCACAAGCGGCCGGGTAGGTCGTCGCCGGATCTCATCGTCCACGGGGGCTATCATTCCCTCTTTCCGATGAAACAAAATGCACTACACTTCCGGGACTAATGACCTTAGCTGTTGACGCATCCGTCAAATCACTAATCAATCAATCTAATTCACTGACACTAGAGTACTTGTGGGAACCACATGGTCTAGAAGTAATGATCTGGACACTGAAACGTGACGTCAATAACGTAGCTTTCTGTAAATCCCCGTAGTGTGCAGCAATTGTGTGCAGATACTGTAATTAAGTGGAGAATTATTGTTAATTATGTAAAATGTTTATATATTGGGTCGTACTGTGTACGTTTACGTACACAAAACGTTTTCTTGAGCGCCGTGAAATTAACACGGAGTCCATGTGAAATAGTAAATTCGTTCTCACTACTGACTGAACGAAAGTACATTTTATTCCCGAGTTATTTAACGATTACATTAAACTGAGTTGGTTAGAAACTGAGACTGCTAGCAACAAGCCACGAAGGATCATTTATTTTAGAGGAATACAAAATGTATGTGTATTGATTATCCTCTACGATTGATGATCTGGGCTGTACGGGTGACGCCACGTCGCAGGCTGAGGTGCCGACGTTTCGACCGACATATCGCACTCTTCGGGGCTGTAGTGCGCTAGGATGTTGTGCGCTCCGGTTTATATAGTAGGCGGGCCAGGCTGTTACCGCACATTCGCTTGCCGCACTACAGCCCTGAAGCAGACCGCGATATGACGGTCGAAACATCGGCACCTCAGTCTGCGTCTCGGCGTCACCCGAACAGCCTAGATCATGATGCTGTCCAAGGAAGCCTACGACATGATTTATTCTCTACGATTGTCGTATCCCAGTTTGCAGGTTGAAATTTAAATAAAGCCCTCATGTCTTAAGAACGGAAAAATTGTTCGTATCATTTACATAGGACGGGAAGTAAATTAAATCCAGATGACATATGTTGCAGATTGGATACAAGTAAGAAAACCTCAATCCTAAATGACGCCTCTGAACAACATAAAACGTACCTGGCCCTACCTAGTACCTCCGCTAATCCCTAGGCGGCACACTGAACAGGCTTATCGCTATCACATGGTTGTTGTATAGCCCTGTGAACAGACCGTAACCCCAGCTTGGTGGCGACAAGCATCGTTTGATATCCGGCGACAAATGGCTTCGGCTGAAAAATACATTTAAGCCCTTAAGGCAATATTTGAGTATGCACTATTTAAGTTTTCGCAAATCTCTCAAAAATCTCTCTCAAAATCAAAGTGGATAAAACGTTTCTAAACGCCCATAAAACGATTCTACTAAAATCTTTTCGATTCATTGCGAGAGCGCAATTAGACTTCTCGTAATTGAAGTTCAAATATTTTTGCCGAATATATGTCATGAGTATGTAGCAATCCGCTGACCTGTATGGGTGAGATGGCTAACACCTTGTACCAACCAACTCAGCGCTTCGGTCCGAAATGTCGGGGGTTCAAATGCGCCTGGTGGTTGGTTGGTTGTCCCTTTCCTTTCAAGTATGTGTGATCTCGAAGTGCCTCGCGTTCTGTTGATCCCAGCCCAGAGGAGTTCCCAAATATATTAGTGTCCAATGTATGGTCAAATATGCGTTCCACCCGGACGTAACGGGTAGCCGGGAAAAAACTCCAAGAAAAAAAAGTTAGAAATACACTTCCTTACAGCTGCCCATACCCATGATATCGTGATAAACATGCCAGGACATAAAAGAACGTGCGAGGCTGGGCGAGAGATCAGAGCAGGGAGAGGATGGGTAGGGTGGGGCGAAGAACGACGGGGCACAGCACAGTAGGGCGGCAAAGAGCACGATGGTTCAGGGCAGGGTACTGTATAAATGGAACACATTGCATCTTCTCTCTTATAAATAATTATAAATACCAGGAGAACGCAAGGCACTTCAACTGCTAGAAAATAATTACAGACATCGTTAGTACACGAGGAAAGAACCACATTTCAATAATTAACATATTTGAGTTAAGTGAACAAATATACATAGACAATAATATATTTTTTCCAGTATCAATTGATATAGTTAGTTCAGCAGAGCTGGCATATGTAGTAAAACGATTAGCCGTTGGACGCAAAATAAATAACCCTACTCAGAAAAAACTGTCCTCCAAAATAATATTTTACACATGCCAGATTTCTTGTGCTCCGCCAGTACCTGAAAAACCTCACTGTTTCACTACGAACGCGAGGACCTCCGCTGCAACACATACACGTGAGCAAGGGACAACCATGTCCAAGACAGAACTCGAACTCACAACCCTACGGATCGAAGCGCCTACTTCTGCCCTCGAGGTCGGCACGCATAAAACGTATTTCGTTAATAATGGATTTCCGATGGCGCTCCATTCACACCGCGACGTCAAGCCAAGCCAGGCACAAGGCGCCTGAAAACGCGTGGCGGGGCAGCGCCAGGCACGGGCGCCGCGCGGGTGGAAGTGTTGAAGGGCGGGGGCGGGGGCGGGGCGGGTGGCGGGCGATCGTGTGGTGGCGTCGAACGCGGCCCTTCAACCTAATGACGCGTGCCAGCGAAGGGCGGGGCGGAGCGGCGCGAGGCGAGGCGTCATTTGCCAAAGTGGCAAGTGGCGTCGTCGGGCGCGATCGCCCCCGCGTCGCCCATCGCTCATCGCCCAGCGACTCTCGCCCCGCGCGCCCGCTCCGCCCGCTTCTCCGGCAGCGGAATCGGCATCAACGAAGCCTCGAGGCGCGGTCAGTTGTATAATTCTTCATCAAAGATCCTCATGATCCTCGATTCCCAGCTTTTTCGTCCCTTCTTGCAATGAGTGATTTTCATTAATATTTTATGATGTTGAGATAATTTTAATTAATGCCAGTTGGTTGATTAGTGTTTCCGCTAGGTCTGTCTTGAGTCTCGTATACGTAGTACACGTTTTTTATCTCGAAACGTGGCTGTGATCTTCCCCCGCAAGATGGTGAGATCCGGCGCAGGCCTGCACTTCGACTTGTGGGGTTTTCCTCCAAGCAGGTATCTCCCATCAGCGGTACATCGTGTTGGTCATAACCAGCTCCGAACTCCCGATCAGCTCCAGACATGTGTGATAGTGTAGCGCATGTAAGTGTGAGTGTGGGTAACTAAGGATAGAACGACGAAGAGGAAGGAGAGATTGCGTGCGATCCATGACCCGTTTGTTAGGGTGCCGCCTCGGCATTCGCATCGTGTTGATTGAAGTAAACACGGAAAACTACCAATCAGATCGCAATCCGAGGCAGAGGCAATGGAATAACTCGCATTATCCGCCACAAATTCTAGTTGGATCGATCGGAATGTGAAGCTCGAAACCCAGAGTTGGAAGGTAAGCAATCTGATCAATTCACTCTGAAACGCACCCAACAATAACACCATCACCTCCAGCAAAAACCGAACGTCCATCAACACCATCGACATCATGTCCCCATCCGTAGCGTCTATTTCATCACCACTGCCGCCAACACTTTCGTCATCACCAACTCTCTGAAGAGACACACGGCCACCAAATGTAACTCACCAAATCCACCCATCAACGACGACTCCATACCTTCTGCCAGAGCAATTGCAACCAATATCATCATCTCTTCCACCAGATTCACCTCATCAAATCCCCGTAACGTCATTGCCACGAACATAACACAATCACCACCGTCAACACCAATACCAATATAAAAATCACAGACCTGTCATCCTAGTCATTGCCACAACGCTTTTTTCTCTTCCTTCCTCTGCTCCTATATACTGTTGCTCTACAATTACCATAATTAACAGTTCCATTGCTACACCTACCGTCTCACCAACCAACGTCTGCACAGCGATTCCAAACTGCCAAAATGATTTAAAAATTGCCGTCTTTTCGAAATCATCAATGAAAGATTGTACTGTACAGTACGAAGAGTCAGAATATTATGAAACATCCTAACGATAAAATGCTTTGTTCACATTTCCATGTTGAAATATTATTGCCGCACGATCAAGAACAAATAAAAATGTGTGACACCAAGAGCATGATCATACCAGAACTATGAAGCAGTGAATGTGGCGCAGTACATGCTAGGTGCGATACTTTCGCCCTTTCCTCAGGATCGTCAGTTTGGTTCACTTTTGTGGCGTCGAAATACAAACCTTTGGTAATGTACAACGAAAGATTTGTGATCTAGCATGTAATATTATAGCTACAGCATATAATCACATGACAAAGCTGACTCTCAGAAATTCGAAGGCAATTTTTAAACATTCTACATAGTCAGCATTAACCAACACCACTACCACAAACGAAGCTAGCCAGGACTTTTCAATATCTCTGCTTCTCGGTTAGTCTATAACAGTAGTATTAGCAACATTCTCGACAACATCTATGCGTCTGCCCGTCTCATCTTTCTGCAATATCGCCATCGCTCCTTCTACAGGCAAGGTTAATCAAACCCCAACTGTACTACCACCGGCAAAGCCGGTCACTTTCGATGTCCGCCACGCCCACTTTAAAAGCTTCAGGAAGCGTCGGGCATTATTACCTCATCATCGGTTTTGTCTCTTACGCGTCTATTGTGTTTCTTAAGCAATTTTGTCCACGCCTATTCTCTTGCCTCGCGTCATTATCCCATTTGCTTTTTGCCTTTTTCTTTCTGTCGTTACCGTTTATTTTGCACCTCTGTAAAATACCTCATTAACACCTCTCCGCTTCCTTCAGTGCTACTCACAAATGCTTGACGTGCAATACCCAATTTTCAGAAATAATTTATTGGAGATTTTTTTTTAACATCTGCTTTATTTGCAATTTGTTCTACACGAACATTCGGCAAATACAATTGTACATATATTATCGACATGTAAAGAAACCATACAATTCTGGTTCTTTCTAAAAATGGTTTTAAACTAATTGTCCAGTTCAGAGAGAGAAAGAAAAAAAAAGACAAACAAACAAAAGCAACAATAAACAATATCACATTGAAATAACAAAAAACACAATAACAAACAAACATACAATAGTGCAAGCATTGTGACAAACAAAATATATCTACAGTAACAATTATTTTAAAAGAAAAATATCATTTATATCTGTGGTCCAGATCAAGAGGATGTACTCTTTTCAATCTTCTTGTCGTTGTGCTGTTATCTAAGATGTTTATGGCCAGATGATTAATATGATTTTCGAGTCTGTGTTGGTATTTGTGAGATTTGAGAGTGATTTCCTCTTTAACAGTGGTGATATTGAGATCTTTATGTAGAGTGGCGTTTGATACAAACCAGGGAGCATTGCTTAATAGTCTGAGACATTTGGATTGAAATCTTTGAATTATTTCTATATTTGAATGTGATGCTGTTCCCCAGAGTTCAATTCCATAAGACCAGATAGGTTTGAGTATTGTTTTGTAAAGTAAAATTTTGTTTCCTAGACTTAAACTAGATTTTCTTCCTATTAACCATATCATTTGTCTACTTTTCAGTTCTGCTTCCTTTCTTTTAATCGAAATATGTTTCTTCCAGGTTAGCTTTTTGTCGAGATGTAGTCCGAGATATTTGACGGTGTCTACGTTTTCAATTAGTTTTCCGTTTATTTCTATTCTTGTATTTCTTGTTCGTCTGAGGGTAAATGTTATACATTTGGAATTTTGTTTCATTCATTCTTATTCTCCAGAGTTTACACCATTTGTTTATAAGCTCGAGGTGCTCTTTCAATTCTGTTCTTGTTGCCGTTTCTTGGTTTTCGTGCGAAGCTAGCAGGGCTGTGTCATCTGCATATGTTGCAGTGGTGACGTCTGGGGACTGAGGTAAGTCAGCGGTGTAAAGCGTGTACAGCACTGGTCCAAGGATGCTCCCCTGTGGCACTCCTGATAATACTGGATGAAACGGTGTTATTTCGTCTCCGAATTTTATTTGAAAAAATCGATCTGAAATAAAGGATCGAAGTATATTATAGTACGGATGCGGCAGACATTTCTTGATTTTATATAGCAAGCCTTGATGCCACACTTTGTCGAACGCTTGCGCGATATCTAGAAACAAGGCGGAACAATACATTTTATTTTCTAGAGCTCCGTTGATGGTGTCGACTACTCTATGAATTTGTTCTATTGTAGAATGACGATTTCTAAAACCGAACTGATGGTCTGGAATTGTGTCATTTTCTTTAAGTAATGGATATATGCGAAATAGTAATAGTTTTTCGAATACCTTAGACAAAGAAGGTAATAAACTTATTGGTCTGTATGAGGAAACATCTTGTAGCTGTTTTCCTGGTTTTGCGATTACAATTAATTGTGCCAGTTTCCACTGCGAAGGATAGTGTCCGATGCGTATTATTCCATTGAAAATGGATGTTACAAGGGCAATGAGTTTCTTAGGCAGTTTTTTAAGCATTTCCCCTGTAATACGATCATGTCCAGGAGCCTTATGATTTGGTAGTAGTTTCAGCCCTGCTGTGACTTCTTTTGTTGAGAAGAATTTAATTGGTGGCGACATTTGATGAGGACATTCCAAGAATTCTATGATTTCTTTTTCTTCTGAGAGTAGTGCTGAGGGGTGTGGTTGAAATGTTTTTGCAAAATATTTTGCAAATTCTTCTGCCTTATCGTTTTCCGTTCTAACCCAGCTTCCATCGGTTTTACGAAGAGGGGGGACATGTCTTGTAGGCCTTTTTAATTTTTTAGTAATTTTCCATAAGGAGTAATCTGTAGCTTTTGAGGGTGACAACTTTTCTATTCTTTCCTTCATTTCCTCCGAATGAATTTCTTGTAATTTTCTTGATAAGAGGCGGGAAGTTCTGTTGAGTATTCGTTTGTCGTCCGGGTGATGAGTGCGTTGCCAGGTCATCTTCATCTGTCTTTTCTCTTTAATCATTTTTAGTATGTATGATGGGTATTTATTTTTTTCAATCACTCTCATTTCTGGAGTTGCATATACGGCTGCCTGTTGAATGTGTTGTATTAAGTATTCAACAGCATCGTCGATATCTTCTGGACATTTTAGACGGACCTTGGCAGTGGTGTTATGGTAAAGCCAGTTGCTGTATTCTTCCCAGTTCGTTTTTCTGTTTGTAAGGTATATGCTTTCTTTCTTTTTGATTTCAGAAGAACTGATTGTCAGTATTTCTGGAGAATGATCAGATGAAAGATCAAAAGACGGTTCTATTGTGTGATAGGTCTGTGCCATTCCCTTTGTGACGAAGAAATCCAAGACATCAGGTACCTTGTTACCATCCGTTGGCCAGTATGTGGGATTTCCTGATGAAATTGTTTGGAGTTTTAGTGTAGAGATGGCTCCTTCTAAAGCGCGACCTCTTGTAGTTACCAGTCTTGATCCCCATAGTTGATTTTTAGCATTGTAGTCTCCTCCAGCAATGAACCTTGTGCCGAGCGTTCTAAAAAACTTGATATACTGATCGGTGGTTATCTTGTGTTTTGGAGGGGAGTATATAGCTGAAATAACGAGCGGACCGAACTTATCGTATACTTGTATAGCGGTTGCTTGCAGATAGTCTTTAGCATTATCTTTGTACATATTGTGTCTGATTCTTGTTTTAATTATTACTGCTGTGCCTCCATGAGCTGTCCCATCTGGATGATTTGTGCAATATACTTTGTAGTCAGATATACGTAGATAGCTTTTTTCGGTAAAATGTGTTTCAGACACTAGAAGTATGTCGATATTTTCTTGATGTAGAAACACTTCTAACTCTCTTCGATGTTGAAGTATTCCGTTGGCATTCCAGGAGACAATTCGCAGTGAATTACTCATAGTTTCTTCATTATTGCAGTCATGATATTAATTAGGCTGGAGATTTGTTCAGCTTGCTTTGCTAAGATGGACTCGAATTTTTTAAATGATTCTTGCATTATGGAAATCAGATTATTTTCATTCGACACATTTTGATTATTGATTTGCGAATGTTGGGCCATTTGTGCATATGTGAACTGTCTACCTGTTCCTATGGTTTGATTACTTGTTAGTGAGCTTGAATTGTTGCCTTCAGTTATGTTTTGCGTAGCATTTCTACGGTGTTGACTTTGACTAGGATACTTGCTGTTACGAATTTTTTGATATACTTCGCAGCCTTTATAATTTGCTGGATGGTCACGGCTACATAGAGCACATGTAGCTGGCGTGTCTCTCGTTTTAGTACAGGTTCGACTATCGTGATTTTTTCCACATTTGACGCAGCTATACGGAAGCGTACAATACCGAAAACTGTGCTCGTAGGACTGACATCGCTTGCATTGTACTATTTCTCGTTTTTTACGCGGTGGTTCAAAACTAATTTTTGCATGTAGTAAGTATTCGACGTCATATATTTTTTTGTTGTTACTTTGAGGTTCTAAGTCCACAAAAAACAATGGTAGAGGTGCTTTTGTTAAACGATGCTTGATATTATGAATTTGTCTTACTTTGTGGCCTTGTACTTCTATAGCTTCTTTAAGTTCCGTTACGTCTGCTGTTGGGTGCATATTTTTTAATACTACCCGAAAGGCTCTTTCTTGTTTTAACTGAAAAGTATAATGAGCAATATTTTTTTGATTCAGATGTTTAACAAGCGTTCGATAAACCTCCGGTGTTTGAGGTACGATTTTCACATTGTTCATAGTAATTTTGGCGTCATCTTGGTAGGTTTTGACAAGTTTATATGAGAAGTCTTCATCTTTAATGACTTCTTTAATAGATCTGATCATATCAGATATTACTCTGACGCCTGGAATGAAAATAGGCGGTGTACGATATTTGTCTTGTTCTTGCATGCTGCCCTTGGTTGTTGTATCATTGAATTTCTCAGAATTCGAGGTTTCTTCCAAATTTTCATCACAAGAGAGATGTTCATACCTGTTTTTTGATGATACGGGGTCGTGTTCACTGTTAGTCTTCTTAGAGGGTTGTATAGAGTTGTCATCATTGCGTCTTTTTTGTCGACGCAGCGGGATTGTTTGCCATGAGCTGCACAAGGTTGAGGCCGTTTCCTGCGTTGTAGATGCTTGGCCGTTAGTTGCTGTAGCTTCTAGGACGGTGGCTGTGGTTTCTTTTTCACGCACATATTGCTGTATTTGAAATTGTAACTGTTGGTTCTGTTGCACTAATTGTTGTAAGTGTTGTTTTAGCTGTTGATGTTCATGCAATAAAAATTGGTGCTGTTGCTGAAGGTTCAGTGTTATTTCACTGTGTTCTAAAGTCAATCCGTTCGTACTATTGTTGACGAAAGCTTCACTGTTTTCTTGGTTATTTAGTATTTCTGTTGTTTGTGTGATTAGTCCCCCGAAGGGGACGTGGTCAGTTAACATAATTCACTTCACTTTATATGTGCGGTATTGATTTTCAATAGTTCTTGACGCACCACTGTTCACACGAGAATGAAGTCACCTTTGTACACAAATACGTGCGGTCACCACTGTATCACTAGTAAATTTGAACGGTAAGTTGAAAACGTTCCTAATTCACCACTGTTCACAAATAAATGCACTTCTTTCTGACCCCGGACCGGCACTAGTAGCGGCCGGGGCAGTCGGACTTGCGATAAGCGCTAGCCTTCGGCTAACTGGCGGAGCTGCGGAGCACGTCTGCTCGTGACCGCTGCTGGCGAAGTAATGTTTTTATTGGAGATAAAGTCACATTGTGAAAACAAACCCTTCTTTTACATTGATACCTGTATTTAAGTTATTCTCCCTGGCAAGATAATGCCAGTGGACTCGCGTCTTGGACCAAATAACATTCAACATTTAGAATTTTCGGTAATTATACACAAATGTGAAATAACACAGAGCCACTCCCGCTTCTGCGTCCTTCAGTTCAAATTTTGACTCGGCATTCATTTTCCTTCAATAGTCAGCACCACTATTAAAAATCGTGGAAATAGTTGATTGTTGACTTCTATTGAAGGCAATCAAAGCTACCGCGGCAACAAAAATTATCTCCAAAACCTAGTTTTACAAGTTGATAAAAGGTTTTAAAATCAATCCTTCACACGTAGCAAAATGTCAAAATCGTACATTTAAAAATTATAATATGTATTCCCGACTACGAAAGTACGATAGAGGTTTTTATTTAGAGAGTTCGTCTCTTATTCAATTAGATATTACTACTCGACTTTAGTAGCTACTGTACTAATTCACAGGACCTGAAAATTAATTTACCTAAAATGAAAGTAAAAAATCTTTCCTTCTTTCTAAGTAAATCCGACACCCAAAAAGTGAAGTAATTGCTACATTTACGAAGAGATATGAACAGAATGATAATATATAATTTTCATTCTTTTAATAAAAAACTTATAACAATTTATAATTTTGCCCAATTCAACAGATTACTTTCAATATCCCATTAGAAATTCTCCAATGTGTCAGTATCACACAGTCACATTGTCAAGCATACAAACAGGAACTGCCTGTAACGCTTGTTTATTTTTTTAATGAGCATTCATTTCTCGCATATGCCAAGGTCGGTGAGCAAATAGCAAAATGCACGTTGCAACTCGCGTTCTGATGCGTTCATATTGTAGCCAATTGATGCCCACCACATGCTTGAGTGGAACACGTGAAACGCATCGGCGAAGTGAGTGGTGAGGCGTTCAGCCACAAACCCCTTGCGACGTGGACTCGTCCTTAGTGAGGAAGGCACGGCGGTTCTTCCAATGCTACGCGTCTTTTGGCAGCAGCACCTGCGGGCTCCGTTCTTGTCCTACCTTCAGACAATGAGAGTGGCATGCCAAGGGGTCGCTTTTGCAGTGGTAACTGTCCGCTTCTGCGACTGTTAATTCTGGTGGCCGCGCGGAACGACATCCATGCATGAGATGGGTACTCGAAATTTCAAGAACGTTCTGTTACGAGTCGACACAATGTCCAATAAAACATCTAACAAACACTTTTTTCTGAAGATCTTTTAATTGCTAAGGGAAAAAGCTTAGTTAATTCTGAATATTATAAGATAAACAGTCATTGATTTCTTAAAGATCATAATTAACATTGGAGGATGGGAGTACGGAATGCATTCTTGTAGCAAACAAAAAACGCGATTGATGTGATTAATTCTATACCTCCGTTTTAATAAGATATCATCATTTATAGGACAAATGTTCTAAAACAATAATGTCATTATCTATGACTTTACCATTTAGGTTGTGTCACGTCTTAACACTTTTTTCTTCCCAACTATCTACATATGAACTTGTCATTTGTACTATAGATTCAAACCAAGGACACATTATTTCATATTTCCACTGTGTTTTATAATAAGGTTGAGGCACAACTTTAATTTTATTAATTAAACTATATACATTAAGTATTGTCTTGTCTGAATCGCGTAAAAAAGATTATGTCTAGTACATGCATCACATGCATTCATCTTTAAATGATTTTTTAGTAATATCCTCTGTCTCTATGGCTTTAAAAAGCTAGCACGTGTGTTACTTTAAACCCTTGTGAAAAAGAATTTAAAAACAATCATAGGTAGCGGTGGAAAATGTTAGTTTGAGCTATTATTTAAAACGGTAAATATCACCTGGTCAAAATACATTAAAGCTCCTAAAAATTTGATTGCTGTCAAAGTAAAATCGCAAACGTGCATTAAGTACAATCAATATTTTAGTGGAATCTAATAAAACTCACTGTTTAATTTAGATCGTAGTTTATTCACTTATTAAGACACTTTTTGAAGCAAAAAATGTAATGTATTCATATTTTCTTCATCATTTAACATTTGGAACAGTATGTGACGTATACTTCGAGTAATACTATTTTCCTAGTAATACTATTTTATGTGGAGTTTTTCTCAAGCCCTTTGTGGGGTACATTCTCTCCTTTGAACCTTTGAGAGAGAAGAAATCTCTCTTTCGTCGTCCCAGCAAAGGGGAAATAAAAAATTGGGATCAAAGAATAAAAATCAATGTCATCTTCTAAAACAATTACGACCATTATACTACATTTTCTTTACACCAAAGGAACTATTCACACATTAAGTGAAATGTTACTATTAAACCACTGTGACATTGGGCCTATTGTTTCCTATTCTGAAAGTGAGACGTCGTTTTGAGACCAAACACGCGAAGTCTTCATTAAACTTTTGTTGCCATGAGACTGTCGTCAATACACTGTCTAAGAATTCCAAACAACTGATACATTTGTGATTCAATATGAAATCATGAAACTTGAAATGAAATGTATAGTAAAGAAAAATATAAACATTCATGATGTGAATAACAATAACTTTAATATAAATCTAAGTAACTTATTTAAGTCCGCATTTCAGTACGTAATTGTCAGTGAGTGAGTCATGATCTCCGAGAGCCTTCATAAGGCCAAAGGCCAACTGCTTCAAATGAAATCAACACGTTGTTTACTCTTGTACGAGTGACACAAATACAGTTATTGATGAAACAAATATTCCCCTAAATGCGAAGATATAAATATACTTAAAACGGCCTTCTTAAGTCCAACCTAAGAGGACAAAGTACATAGTCACAATTAAAAATGACACTTGTTTTCCGTATTATTATAATCAGTGGCCCAAAGGCAATATTCTATGCAGTTCCGGACTGTACCTCCGACTTTTCATTCTACTTTTTTGTATCGTTCACGACTGAGAATATAAAAGAGGTATTACATCTGATATAATCCACAACATTATTTATTCTCAGACACTTGACCTTTCGTTATTTCTTCAGCTACTTTCGCAGCAATCAAGAAATTTCCTGAGTTCAAGCAAGCGAGTAAATGGACAATTTTATCTACTTCCTGGAACTCAGGTTTTGCGAGAAACCTAATGGTAGCGTTTTGTGAATTAGTCTGAGCTGTGAGTAGTCGTCGCTCCGCCGTTGCTTATTCTTCTGCTGGGACAAAAACGAAGCATCGCATTGGCACACCTCCGGCACGTGTGACGCTCTGGAAATGGATGTGCGGAATGCAAGCGAAGCCCCAGTGCCAGCGTCACTCGTCGAACAAAACGTCTCCAACAAATGACGCCCCCGCGGAAAACGTCCCGTCCAATTTTGTAGTCGCCAACTCTCCACCGATTCACGTGTCGAGCTTACGACATTCCCATTTTAGCAGAGGTCGGCAGGGTTGCCACATTGGAAATTTTACACCCCAAAATGGAGTATTTTTTGTGGCGAGGGGGGATTGAGAAAACTACAATTTGGAAAAGAGATACATTTTTTTAAGTCATTAAATTTTGAAAATTTTCCCTAGTGTTACATTTTGTTTTATTGAAAAGACAAAAATTTAATTTTCACGCTGAAAACTAATAATATGAACTGATCAGAATGATGGCGCACGCTAACCACTTAAATTCTAACTAAACTGGAAAAAGAAAAATCTTCTCAGTAGTGCCGCAGCGATCTCGGAACGAAGGATCGCGGGTTCGAGTCCCGTCTCGGGCATGGTTGTATTGTGTTCGTCCTTTCACCTCTATCATCATCATATCGTGTAATCCTCATAGTTACCATACCCTTGCACGCAATAGTGGTCGCTGATCTAAAAATTGATATGACCTTCAATTACAAAAAAAAGATCTTCTATTTATATTATCTCATATAATTGTTGTTGGAGAATAGACATCTGATATCCTCATTTGTAGGATTTTAATTATCACTTCATTTAAGTTTTCTTTGATTTCAATGCTATTAGGTGCTAAAGAATATTACCTTTTTATATAGAGAATTGTATTGAAGCATTGCTATGAAAAATTCTAACACGGCGTTTGAGTAAAAGGCTGTCGAGCCACCTGGCAACCCCGCCCGCGGGCAGAGCCAGGGCGGAACACGCCGCAGCTCACTCGGGCCGGAGCTGCCCAACAATTCGGGCACACACGCACAGAGAGACTCTTGGGAGTCAGGAAAGTTCAACCACAACCATCCCTGAGGAAATGTCTCTGAGAGAATTCATAAGAAAACGAGATTGAGCCTGATTCATTATGCAGAAATATTCAGTATAAATATATGTGTTTATGAATGTATGAGTATATATGAATGTGATATCTGGTAGAAATAATACCAAACACGTTTAGCTAATATTTCCATTTCAACAGGTTCGTTGCTGAACGAAGTATTTATCGAAATACAACACATCGCTTATTAAGATAGAAGAGCGCTTAAATTAGGCTCTTAAATCACAAAATGTTTCACATTCACTTAATGTAAAGGTTTAAACATACACAACCAAAAGCGAGGAAAATTTAAACCGCTCATGCTATTAGATTGTATTAATACTCATTTTCATGTAAAACAATATTTTTAAAAGTGAATATTAGTACATTTTACAATATGTGTTCTTGGATATTATAATGATTCATCCCACAAAAATTAAAGAAAAATATTATTTCATGAAACACAATTGAAATTTGTATTGGAAAGATCTTTCAAGAAATAAATATCGGATTTATATGGCGCTTGGAAAAACATATCCAGAAAGATAAAAATTTGTTTTAAATGTCACTTACAAATGCTTTACTTTGTCTATTATGGAGTGCATGGAAAATATTTCCATTCTGAAACAATACGGCCTCGAAATTCTCACAAAAATATTTTCGACTTCTCTGATAATTAAGAAATACTAAATCAGACACCTCTGTCAATTACGCATGTTCACATACAATAATTCTATTTATTCTATTCTACTTAGCTATTTACCACGATTTGTTTCACGAGAAACATGAGAGTAATCATTTAATTTAGGAATATCCCCCGGTTCACAAAGTTTGAAGGAAATTGTTTAAATTGTGAAGACAAATTCTGCTAAATATCACTCAAACTAAAAAGTTCACGCTTCCACAGCAGTATATTCACACATTACAAGCACACAGATACAGGAGAGTCATTTCATGACGAAAAAAGACACCAGTATGTTCTTTATACTAGTAACAAAAAAATTCCTTTATTGCTTTGACATCAGAAACATAGATTCCTGATGGATTCCCGATGGATTCACGTTTTTTAATATTTTTTTTCATTTTCCAATTTCTTGCAACCTGTAAATAACCAAATCTGTGAGCGCATTTTCACGTCTGGAAACGGTCCTGCAGACCTGAGAGGTCATTAGTGTCATTTGTGAACATCCCGTACACTGCAATTCTGACGACTGGCTGGCGGACTAAGAATCTGATGGTGCGATTGCAAGACTACGCGCGGTATAGCACTGCCGTAAAATGCACCCCTATTCCATTAATTTATAAATTTTCGTTTTTCGTCTTTCGTATTCAAACAAGCGCATTTTTCTTCGGCAATTCTTAGAAACAGCCGGCCTGGATGGCCCAGGTGGCTACGAGCGTGAACTGACTCACCGCTTCGATCCAAAGGGTCGTGGGTTTGATCCCCTCCTTGGGCATGGTTGTTTGTCCCTTGCTTCTTGTGGATATATTATCGCGGAGGGCCTCGCGTTCTGCTGACCTCAGATTAGAGGAGCCCGCAAGTGCGTTGGTGCCTAGTGTATCGTTCCATCGGGGCGTAAAGGGTAACCGGCTCTCTGCAGGATAAAAGCCCTAGAAAAAAGAAATCGTAGATATATCTTTAGCACTTCGACTCACTTTATGAATAACTTAATGAATAACTTAAAATAAATTGATTACGATAATTTGTCAAGAAATTACTGTGCAGTAATGATGTTTTCAGCAACAGGACACGAGAAACATTTGTGCATATATTCGTGGAAAAAATTGAGGTTGTTTTTGTTTTTTCGTATGCAATGACCCTTCCTGTACATTATTACCATGCAGACTTATGTAACTCGCTCTTAATTTTTATGCACGCCTGAATAGTACTTTCCGTTCATTACAGTTCGTAATGGTTAACATGACCAAAACTAGAAACATTCCAAAAATCTAAAGCCAATTTGAAGTTTTCACAGCCATCTAAAAGTACCGAATATCTGCACCAAACAAAATCTTCGCAGGTTAAGATAAATAACAAACGCGCCAACCGAGAGCGCAGGTATAATAGAACCCAAAGGAAGGGATGTGACCGGACGGGACGAGGCGCGGTAAGACAGAAAATGATGTGACGTGACAAGACAAGACGGAGTGGAACAATGTGGGAAGGAACAGGACGGGGCTTAAGTGGTCATGGCGGGACACAAAATGAGACGAGACAGAGCATGGCGCAATGGGGATGCGATGGAACGGGGCCTTGGACGTGGGACGAGGGGGGGCGGTGAGCGGTGCGGGTCGGAAGGGATGAGAGCGGGTCGGGTCGGGTCGGGTCGGGTCGGGTCGGGTCGGGTCGGGTCGGGTCGGGTCGGGTCGGGTCGGGTCGGGTCGGGTCGGGTCGGGTCGGGTCGGGTCGGGACGGGACGGGACGGGACGGGACGGGACGGGACGGGACGGGACGGGACGGGACGGGACGGGACGGGACGGGACGGAGCGGAGCGGAAAGTGGAAGGACGAGGCGGGGAGCAACGGAGGCGAGGGCGAGGCAGAGAGGCAGAAGCATTTGGGGAGCGGCGAGGTGGGCGGGACGGCGCTTGGCCACCGTGCCAGCGCTATTGTCCGGCGCTGCAGTTTTTATTTGGACGGCGCGGGGCGGCGCGGAATGGGAGCGGCCGCCAGGGAGGAGGACCCGGCGAGCGAGAGGACAGGCAGGCGCCCGGTCGCGTCGCCACGGCGAAACCACGCCACTAAAAGCAACTTCCTTTCATTTTAATGCAATTTCGTAAAGTCAAATCTCTCAGTTCTTTCATCATTTTTTTTCAAATGATGATTTACAATTTCAACATTTAAAAAAATAAAATGACTGAATTTATAATCTGTACCCGTGGGTATTTCCCGATTTTTTTTTAAATTAATTGAAAAAAAATTGTTTTCAAAGTGAAAATTGTTTTTTCTGAAATCAACTTAGAAAGGTCAATCCCTGAATCTTCCGTTGCGCCATATAAAACTAGTAGAGAGCAAAGGTGAAAACACAAATGTTATGAAGTCGTTATTAGCATACAGAAAGGCTGAAACTCGTGCCAAATAGCTGTACTACATATGAAATTGTCAATTTAATTTTACGTACGTTTCGATTGATTATTTTGTGTTTCCGGGCGCATCAACGGCTGTGGCATTTGTCCCGTAAGTGTAGTTTATTTCTTCATCAAGGGAGATGGTCGTGTTCTTTCCCCACTGGATGGTAAGGTATGGAGCATGTCTAATGGTCGGCTCGCAGGGTTTTCCCCAAGCAGGTATCTCCCACCAGTCGGGTACCGCCCCAGGCGGGACAAGCTCTGGCCTTCCGGCATGTGTGGCAGTGTAGTGCATGTAAGTGTGTGATAACGTAACGAGTAAGGCTAGGACAAGGAGAGGAAGCAATGATCGTGCGCGGTCGGAGGCCCTGTTTGTAAAGATACTTCTCAGCCATTCACGTGGTATTGATCCACGAAATGAAGGAAAACTGCCGATCACAGTAGCCGGCCGCTCGAATTACTCTTCAGAATGCGGCTGAATTCGACCTAGCTAGGTGCCCAAGGACCTTCCGATCAGATGCACTACAGTGATATCAACCAATGCCCTGACCCCCCACTGCAAATATAGGTTTCGAGATTCCACACGTTACTCAGCATTTCTATTATATAAAATTTAGATCTATTTGTGTCTCTGTACTCCCAAAAAAATGGAGTAATTGAAGGGATGCTTCCAATTTGGGACGTATATTTTTAGTGTCTGAAAATAGCTGACAGTGCGACCAAAAATGTTTTCCAGAAATTATTTTCATTTACAAAAATTTGTTATAACGCAACCAGCGTTGCACTTATGTATTAAGCGATTGCATTCCAACGGAGCTAACAGGGGCTGGACATTGCGCGGACGAGCGGGGCCAGGCGAGTCAAGGCTCGAGCCGGGTCAGGACGAGAGCAGTGAGGTGAATCGAAGGGAGGTAGATGTTTTTTATTGACTAGTGATTCACAGCAGATCAACTGCTAAGTCATTCATCCATGTTTTCCTCGGGAGGTGGCGGTGATCTTCCCCCACTGGATGGTGAAATCCAGAGGCGACCTAACGTCAGCTACCGGGTTTCAACGGATTAGGTACCCCCCACCAGCAGGGCACCGCCTCAGCCACGACAAGCTCTAAGCTCCCGACCAGTCTCCCTCCCAGCATTCCTGTCTAATAAATGACTGTTATTAATAAATGCCAGGATGACGTTGGAATACTTCTAGCTCAATGTAATAATACAATACTAGCGGAATAAAACTTGTTAACTCGCTGTTACACGCGCTGTTAGAAAAATCTAACAAATCTGTACTTATTTAAATGGCATTGATATCTTTCATCGCACGGAGATAACGCTCAAGCAATGCCTTCCCGCACTTTCAACTATGCATCCGTCCATCGTTCTTATCAGGTCTGCGAAGGTAAACAATATGAGAAGGCGGTGGTAATCGCGGCGTGTTGTTAGATATTTTCTCACGCACGAGCAATCGCGTTATATTACGACACGATAATCACATCTACTCTTCTGACAGTTATTCATTTTCTTTTATGTCTGGAATCCTTGTGTGAAGACCAGAAAAGCTTAGTGTCTCATCTTCATTGTCAAATCAAAGGTAAGAATCATAGATTTAGCAAGAATAGTATCCGCCGTATTTTTGCTGTAGGATCGGAACTTAGTTTTGTTTTCTTTTTTAGAGTAAAAAGTTATGACGGAAAGCAAACAAAAGAGAAAAGAGGATTAGACAATAAACCCCTAGTTGGCGAATGTACAGAACTTGTAAAGGAAAACAGTCATTCAACTGGCGTGGATGAACATGTCAATGTATTTAAAATACGTATTTAAAATACATGTACTTAAATTCTGCCCAACCCTGCTCATTACAAATAGTACAACGTTTGGTGCAAAAAAATAAATATTTTCAAGGAAATACTAACACAAATTTGACTATTATAACTTCTTTTCATACATGAAAAACATGTCCCAATAATAAGACGTAATTCACAAAAATGAGCTTCCGAGTCAATGTGGTCGAGTCGTTGTAGCATTCCAATTTAATATTTCCTGAAGATTAGCAGTATTCTAGTAAGCTATCAGTAAAGAGGTTTTAAATAATTTCTTAAAGATTAATGTGTATTACAAAAGGTCGAACGTAAGAAACGAACGAAGAAATATTAAATAATAAACAAAATCTAACCTACGAAGCATCCAAATGTCGGGCATTACGTCTTCGAAGCTCCGTAAATGCAGAGCGGGCAATTATTTAAGCCCCCTAATTACCCCAAAAATACTCATATTTCCCAAAAATTGAACATGACCTTATTTTAGAATCTATTAGTATCAAGAATTGTATTTTGACAATTCTAGTTGTAGGAAGACGCCGAAGACGCGCAGTCAATTGGTAGCAAGCTATTATTTTTCTAGCAAAATTCCACCAAAAATACTCATATTTTCAAAAAGTTCAACATGACCTTATTTAAAGATCAGTTTTTATGAACTCATTTCATTAAGAAAAAAAATTGTTTCTTCACAATGTTTATGTTAGGCCCAACATTTCCCCCCTCCCAAAATAAGACATTTCAACGAACGTGAGATCTGCACCATTCTCTTAAGCGTCCTTAATATTATCTAAGGTCCTAATGCAATCAGAAACTTTCTTCGGTTTTTAAGAAAAGTGGTTTAAAGAAAATAAAAATTACCTATGTTTGATACAAAAATACCAAAATTTTCGAAAAAAATGTACATTGCATTATTTCCAAATCAATATTTAAGGGATAGACTTCATTTAGGAGAAAAAATCTCTATCTTTAATATTTTATTTATAAGTCCCCGAAAAAAAATTTGATTTTCGAAGAAACAGTGATTTCAACCAACACCAGGCCTTCGCTTTCCCTTAACGCCATTCAGGCTATCCAACATTACAATTTCATCAAAATCGATGGCGCCATTTTTTGTTTGAAAATGTCCTAGGGGCTTTATGTAAAGTACCTCCGAAGATTAAAATATCGGTTTCAAATTCAGGGGGCCGCAGCATCAGCGAGATCGTTTGGGGAATATCAATTGTGGAGAAAATTGGCTGAACGGTTTAGCCGCTAGCGTTGTTCACAGACAGACGGACAGACAGACCAACAGGCAGACGATCAGAGATTTTGCCGTCAATCGATTTTTCGGTATTAAGTACCCACAAAACACAGATTCTGGCAAAACCACCTGTTGGAGAACTTTCTTAATTCAGAAATTCGATTTATCCACATTTTCGTTATAAGGGTTAGAAGTTTCCGTTATCCCCGTTAGAAGAGTTTTCTGCCGAAAATTTCTCGTTTTTACGCATTATATAATATAAAAGTAAATGCATTACATAACATAAAAGTAAAAATGAAAATTATAAATATGAGCCATCCATATCAATCACATTAGAAACTGGAGTTATAGTCTATGAAATTTAGTGTATCATATAACAATCAGTAGCATCATATAACAATGATGCAGAACAAAACATCCTTTCTTCTTTATTTCACGCAATTACAATTAAATTTCTAATAAAATATATAAAAAATAAACTTGTGTTTGATCTGTAATTTAATGAATTGTATGTTGTAAGCAAATTGTACAACATCTCATAAATAACTTTAAAGGAAAATGACCATGAAGGCAATATTTTTACGAGTAGTTTAATGACTGAATTTCTCAAGATCACGAACACAATCTTATTTTATTTTAAACAACCAAAATCAAGAAAGCATTCAAGAACAGTCAATATTGGCAATTTTAAAACACCAACTCAAACAACTAATTACTGCATCACACCTTGGGAGCGAAAGTTGTAAGTTATCTCACGTAGCAAGATAAATTTAAAAATTCAAAATCTATTTATCATTGATTTGCCATCACAACGGTTTTTGGTTCACAGTTTGTCATCAAAAAACAATTATTAATTGAAAGAAAGACATAGATTGAAAGGAACAGCTACGATCCCAGTGTACAGAATTAGGTTGACTGAGACTTCACAAAATGAAGACTAAAAAAAGGCGTTGTTCTTCGCACTTAATCAAATTTGGAATGCGCAAAGAATTTTGTATCAGACGGAACTCGTACAAAAATAACAATGCATAAATACTCACTTTAATAATAATAGTAATAATAATATTATAATTAATAATAATAATATTTATTTTTCCTTAATCGGCCGACTAGGACCACGCATGCAAGCATCCTGCATTTACCGTGGCTCAGTTTTTATTTATTATCGCGGTGGCAGGTGCTTGCAACAACTTTTTTGGGGGACCAGCATTTTAGCTGGATCCGATTTTTATCCCCCACGGTTGTTAGCCCTGGGGGTATGGAAGAAGAAATGATGATACGATGATAATGGGGGTGAAAGGACAACACATACAGACATACACAAATACATCCATGCCCGAGGCGGGACTCGAACCCGCGATCTTCTGGTCCGAAACCACTCCAGCACTACTGCCTTAGCGATCTCGGCCATCTGATCGGCAATAATAATATTATTATAATAATAATATTATAATTATATTAATATAATAATAATGATAATAATAATAATAATAATAATAATAATAATAATAATAATAATAATAATAATAATAATAATAATAATAATAATAATAATAATAATAAGCCGTCAGGATGGCCGGTATCACTACGGTCGTAGTGCCGTCGCGATCTCGGAAGGAACGATCGCGAGTTCGAGTGGCGCCTCGGGCATGGGTGTATTTGTGTATGTCTTTGTGTGTGTCGACCTATGCCCCCTCAGTAACTTCATCATTTCATCTTCCATTCCCCCACTGCTACCACCCTTGGTGATAAAAATCAGATCTGGCTCAAATGCTGATCCCCTGATCAAGTTACATGCATCTGCCACCGAGATAATGGTACTGAGTCCCGGTAAGGGGGATGCACGCATGGTGCAAGTCGGCTTATTCGTGAAAAAAAGAAATTAATAATAATAATAACAATAATAATAATAATAATAATAATAATAATAATAATAATAATAATAATAATAATAATAATAATAAGTGACTGGAAGTGTTTGGGCTTCCAACGATAGAAAAGTTAACAAGCAGATTCCGATAATGATGCTGGGCGTCAGAGTAATAAACAATTAAACAGAAAAATAGAAAAAAATGCCTTCGTGAAAACGTGTGTACAAAAAGCTCTTAAGAAAAAACGTAATTTTGTAGGAGACTACCGCGAAAAGAAATCTCAAGTCTTAAAGGAAGGCCAACGAATTCACAGATTAGAGTTGTCTGATATTGCAAGGATACTCGCAGGCGAAATTTCATATTTTATTTTTTGTTTAATTTGTTAGATATTGGAATAAGCTAACAATTTTTGCAGTCATATTACAATTATTAATATTATATTTTAAAAGCAATACTTCTCGTTTTGCCAGTTTTCTAAAAGGTATTGAAATCATAAACTTCTAGGTTCATTATAAAAAAGAATAAGAAATGAAATATTTTCTGTCATTCAGAAAAAATCTCTAAAAATACCATGTTTTTCTGAGGAAATATATATTTTTTTGAATTTTCTAAGATAACCTGCCTTTCCCTGACAGTTCGGCAATTTCAGTGGCCTCGTTTCACTTTTACATCCCAACAAACGCAGGCAGGATGTATTCATTTTATGTGTATTTCCTCTAACGTAGTCACTAACACGCCTTTTATTTTCACACATAACTACGTTACGAAGTCTCCGTCAGGTATCCCTTCAACGAGGTGTGAACGTTCAACGCAAGGCATGCGTGCCGCATTGCAATGGCGCGCAACCGCCTCTGCGGTCGCCGCGTGTCGTTGCCCCGGCAGGAGGCGCAAAGGGCGCGACTTCTGTCGCCGCCCTCTGACCCGCACGTGGCGCTGTGTTCGCAGGGCCCCCGTCGTGGCCGGCCACGGCTCCGCGCGGCGCGGCGCGCCGGGCATGGCAGCAGCAGCAGCAACGGCCGCCGGCGACTTTGAACTTGGGCGCTGGCGGCGCGCCCAGTAGCCAGCCGGCGACGGCCAAGGAGGAGGCCAGCGCGCGCGCGCGCGCGACAACAATAGCAGCGGTGGAGGAGGAGGGGGGCGGTCCGCCGCCGCCGCCGCCGCCGCCGCCACCAGTCGCGGCGTAACAGGTGGCGCGAGCGCGGAGCAGAGCTCGCCGCCACCGCCTCCGCCGCCGCCGCCACCGCCGCCGCAGTCGGGATGCGCGCGCCCGTTGGTGCCGCCGCCGGCCCCGGCCCACGCACCCGCCCCCGCCCGCGCCCGCCCCGCCGCCGCCGCCCCCGCCCCCGGCACGCCCGCGCCGCCCAGCCCTCCTCACCTGTTGCTGCGGCGCGCCCCCGCCCTCGCTGCCGCTGCTGACGGCCTCACGTGACCCCAGGGGGCATCCCTCGCCAGCGGAGCCGCGCCCGCACGTGGTGGCGAGTCGGGCCGCGCGCCCCAAGGAGAGCGAGCTATCGAAGCGAGCGGCGCGGAGTCGAGTCGAGGCGAGACGAGCGTAGTCGAGTGGAGCGGCCGGCGAGGCGCGAGGCCGAGCGCCGGTAGGGCAGTGCGCGGTGTGCTGTGCGCGAGCGAGGCCCTTTGGCGAGTGCGGCAGCCATGGGCAAGAGAATGACGGAGCTGTACCACCAGCTGATGTTCGAGCGGCGCATGCTGCTCGGCTGCACCGTGCTGGTGGGGCTGTCGGTGGTGCTGTGGGTGGTGGCCATCTCCACCGACTATTGGTTCTGGGTGTCGGCGCCCACGCCCAACGGCATCTACGTCAACGAGACGAAGCGCTTCTTCCTGTCCAGCCACTCGGGCCTGTGGCGCATCTGCCGCAGGGCTATGGTGGTCACGCAGCCCGGGGACAAGTTCGACCCGGAAACCAACTCCACCATCACCGTCGTCGGAGGACGCACCTTTTTCCGTAAGTACCACGAGGAACACCCTTATCAGTGCGTGACAAAGTTGCTAACACGAAGGTGCGCCAAACGATAGAAGCAGTGAAAAACGGAAATCTAATCAAAACATAACTAATTCCCATTTATATAAAAAATGTACGAAAACCTCCTGGGAATGATAACAAAAAATACGTAAACAGATTGGTAAATCTGCGCCTATTATCACGATTCAAACCAACAGAAATTGTAAGGTGAATAAACTAGGGAATTAATACAATTTTTACCTTCCGATATAAGATCTCATGCAAGTGCTTAAACAGAGTTGGAACATTTTATTAAAAGCTTCGGTGCATGTTTAAACAATTTGTTCTAAACTGACAAGTTCAAGCCAAAACCTCGTTGGTATATTTTTACGGATTAATATTTAACAGAAAAGATTTTCTCTGTAAAGAGATCCCCGGGATTTTAATTGATACGAAAAACCTTTTCCGGAGTATAACTTCATAGAGAAAACTTAACAAAAAGGTTTAAATAATGCCGTTGCAAGTAGTTAGCCAAGAGTTGAAGAAAATAATAATCAAACTCTGAAAACGTACTGATAATCACTCTCTTCTTCACTTGTTTCTTCTTACGCCTAATTTTGACGATCATTATATACTCATTACATACATCATTATGTGCGTAACTTTTACTCAACAATTAGAACTCCTTAATTGCCTATGAACAAACCGTGAATCACAGAAACATAATTTCCACACCCGTTTGCTGCCCTTGACTGATAATGACCCTTGCTTGTGATTCCGAAAATGCTTTCATGAAACTGACGAACCCTGAACTGAAACGAGCCCTGGCAATAAACATGGCGTCGATACATTACTGCGTCAGCTAGGCGTTCTTGACACTGGCCGCCATGTCCACTCAACGTTCTTCGCGCCATTATAAACGCACGGCTGCTTCTCAAAATATATTATTTCCCTTTAAAGGACCTATCTTGTTCCTTTATATCCCCGGAATCTTTACAAATACTGTTTCGTTAAAACCTACTTTCTATGTTTTTGGAAGAATATTATCTTATATTGAATAATATCGAACATTATAAGAGATTTTAAAAGCTCGGCTCTTTTCTTTTCACGTGCCTACGTAAAGGAATCAATTCTCTTCCGCGAAAAAATTGAAAACAACAACGCGGACTTGCGAATGAAGTGTCTCCGCACGTTCAGAGAGTCGACGCTATGCGTATTCAAGTCAATGAGGTTCCGACCTTCGACCTTCGACCTCCAAGCTACCTACGTAGAGACTGAGCAAATTTTGAGCAAAAATACTTAGGAAAATATATCTCACTCTTAAACAAGCAAGACAACTGTTCTCGAACAAGTTGTAAACGTTAATAAATCTTGGTTCTTTAATGATCCTGTGATTTACCTGCTACAAAACAAACATCTCTCAAATTGGTCTGACTCACACTTTTTGTGTGAGAACAACCAGGTACAAAATAGTTTTTATTTTTTTTATTTTTTGACGGAATACCAAAGCTGTGTCTTCACTTAAACAAACTTCACACAAACGTGCGAAATTGAAAGAAGCCATTATTACAAAACTAACACACGAAATTACACCTAAGAAATACAACCATTCAAACAACAAAATACCCTTGTGCGTGACTTTGCATCGTCCACGTGCGAACGTTTGCATCGATCTCCGCTTTGATTTTCCTACCTTGCAAAGTCAGGAGTAGATTCGTGCGCGAGTGAACATTAAGGAATAAAAGAAAATTTGTAATAACTGGCCACATCATTTTGATCCCATAGCCCATCCCCGACTTCTGCTGGGAGTATTTGGGAAATACTAGGGGGCGCCATTTATGCTCCTATAATATCACAAGAGAACGCCATAACAACTATCGTGGCAATATTAAAGAATTGTTTTTGAAGCTAAGACATTATGGGATTTGATCAGGACGGGAATGGTGGAATTGAATTTTCTCGAGCATTTAACCAGAGTTATTTTACATGCCTCGGGTATGGCACGGCTACTTCACCCTTCCGCATATCCACACTCCTATCTGCTTTTGTGGTTCAGGGCATCAATTGATGTTCCTGCACTGCCTCTGACCGGGGAGTCCTAGAGTTCGAATCCCGATGTGGCAGGATTTTCGACACTATCTACATAGGTAGGTAGATTTCAGTCGCTACTTGGACGAGGTTTCTAGCGATCGGCTGCTATAATCGATAGTTTTGCGTGGTTTCTCCAATCAATACCAGGCGAATCCAGGAACAGCACCCTCACGAACGGGCCAAGGACCGCGCGTGATCTTTCCTCCCTCTTCCTTGTGTGATTAACTTACACTTTCTTTATACATTCACTCTTACACGCACTACACTAACACATATGTCGGGAGACCAATCGGGATCTTAGAGCTTGCCCGGCTGAGGGGTAACCCTACTGGTGGAAGATACCTGATTGGGGAAAACCCGCGTGCCGACGTATAGGCCAGTGCCGTATCTTGCCAACTAGCGAGGACAGATCACCGCCACCTCCCGCGATAACTGATCTATCATTCCATCCGTGCTCCTCCGCCGGGGTAGAATTCGCGCTGTGCGGAAAGCACATATGCGCAACGTCACACATACTACTCAAAAGATTTTTGTGCATTAGCTTGTGCCAAACTCGTTTCATGTCTCTGATGCCCTAATAAACGTGTTCATTTGGCCACAATTTACAAAATTAAACCTTTCAGCACAGATTACATTTTTTTCTAGACCTCCCTAGTAAACTCATGGTCCAAAAACGAGCTGAATTTAGAATTATGTCGAATGAAAGTTACTATTAAAATGATATTCTGAGCGACTTAACTGGATGGAAACCCTTACTTGTTAATATGCGCTTAAAATAACCGTGTGTTCACTCGTGTGCACAAACCAAGGTCTACATACTAAGTGCGAAATGTTTGTAAGAGATTAGCCAGTACGTTAAACCTTAGTAACCATTCATTTTGCATATGATTAACCTATTACAACATAACTATATATCGATTTGAAATTAATTTGCCGTATCGTTACTATAGTTTACTGAACGTTACGAAATAAATGCAGTACCCTAAACCAGGGTTACAACATAGTTATTTTGATTATCTACAAAGCATGTCTCTTTTGACTTTTGGTACATATGTATAATCAGTGTATACTTTCATAGAAATTAATTTGTAACTTATTTGTAACTCCTCTACGAAATCAACTTATATGCTACCGTCTTTTTGAAAAATATTACGTCAACTCAAGTTATACTATTTTTTTATTTCGTCTAAAGTGAAGTTACCTACTAAGAAAAGTATACCTAGTAAAAGGATCCTGCATACATCTAAAAAACGCAAATGAAGAAAGTTCACTGAACAACAGAGATGCTCTAAGAATCAATAACAATGTCGACATTCCAAGACACTCTCCATGTAATCTAGACATTATAATAATAACTTGTACCTATCAACGTATTTGTCTTTTACAACACTGATAGACGCAAAATTCAAACACTAGTTTTTTGTCAACGATGGGACATAATCATATAATATTTTTTAACATGAAATGCTTTACTAACTTGCATTTCTAAAACACCATGTCATCTTGTAATATTAAATGATATACAAAGCCAAATGGTGAAGAAACGACTTCAAACCATATCGTCAATGTGTGAAACAATTTGAGAATAATGTGGTTTAAACTCAATGATTCCACTCCCCATAAGCTTCCAAAAGCAAGTTTCCTCACGTTTAAATCGGTTCAGAGGCAAAGAATATTTATTGTATATGTTTATACCATTTTTTTCTTTCGGGGGCATTTTCCACCTTCAGGGAATGTCGATTTTTTCGACTATCAGCGCCGGGTAGTCACCATGTCCCTCTTGGGGACACATATGAACCTTTGCACTAGATACTGAACCTCTTGCGGGCTCCTCGATCTGTGGTCAGCAGACTCAAAGACCTTACGCGACAATACACATTGACATATGAGGCAAGGAACAAACAACCAGGCCCACGGCGGGACTCGAACACGCGACCCTTCCAAACGAGGTGCTGGCTCGGACCACTCTCTAGCCACCCAGGTCTGCTTATATGTTTATACAAAATTTTAACAATTACTTACGTGAGTTGCAGTAGTTCATCGTCTCTGTAACGTGTCGTAAAATACATCCTACAAAGACCTACCCGTTCAATACAATATCGTAAACAAAATTCAACCCTGAAGCTAATATTTTGTTTAAATTTATGAAACGCACTATTACAATACATCTTAATTGTCTTTTCTCACATACTAAGAACAAAATTAAAATTATTATTATCATTAAAATTGATTTAAATTGTAATTATGAATAAGTTACAAATGTGCATGTACGGGGAATGTACTTAAAAATTAGTAAATTAGGACTTGTTTAATTTTGAGTTTTATATGTTAGGAGAGGATTACTAACCCTACGAAAAGCCTTGGAATATTTTTGCGAAGATCACTTGCACCCAAATTCTTCGAACACATTCACAAAATGATTTCATTTTCGGCACTTCATGAAAACTTCCCACGACTTCCCACACCCTTTGTGACTTACTTCAAAACTCTTTTTAACAAATTGACATACTTTTATCTCAAAGAGCATACACTATGCAACAGCCAAAAGTCATAATATAAAACATAGGGATTAAGTTGTTGCTCGCAGAGAAAAAAACTTGATATAATAACAAGAAGGAAAATACAAATTTAGTTGTAATTCTTGTTGTTCTAGTCGTTAGTTAGGTACACCTGTTGCATAAGGAATTTAAATTCAAACCGCATCATTGTCGGTTTGATAACCCCCTGGTCCTTGATGTGAACAAGGCCCGAGGCAAGAAGCAAACAAACACTAAGTCAGGAGTGATTGGGTTAAGGAAAGATGAGAAAGATCACGAGATTCAGAATGCTTATGTTGATAACTGGTAAAGGTTAGTATCTGAAATAATTAATTAATGAATATTTGAATTTATCATTCTTGAAGTTGATGGAAGTCTTAAAATAACAATTAAAAGATAGTGTGATAATACACTTGCAGGTTGATAAACTATTTACAATTTTGATGAAAAAGAGAATTTAAAATTGTGGACAATTTACAACGTAAAGATTTGAACACTAATTCGCAACTACTTACACAAAAGTAATTGTTTTGGTATTAGATTCTTACGTAATACAAATGAAATATTACGACGCACAATGATACATTACCAAGTTACAAGACTACTACATTTCTCGATTGGGCCGAAATGAAGGAAGCATGCTGGCGGTTCACCATAAACTGCATCACATGGTGTGCGTTAAATTTGTAGACTGCAGTTTCTCCCAAGAAAAACAATGTATGTTTAGTAGCGTGGACATATCTTTGGGTAGTGAATAAATTCAGGAAAATGTGTTCTACTTAAAATGTGTGTAAGTGATTCATACGGTCACGCTTTTTACCGTTATCTTAGTCGTTCCCCGAAGAAGCATATCTTACGAGCAACTTCTTACTTTCGTAAAACTCGCCTTGCTTTGTCAGAGGCGAATCTGCAAGCAATGTATTATCGGGTATCCATTACAGAGGAAAGGTATGTTTTCTTAGGAAAACTAGGATCACAACAGCACATACTTTTTTACATTATTTATATGTGTGTGTACTTGTCATTTTAGGGTTAGATCAATCCCACTTTTGCCAGCTAGCAGTGTTCGCAGGCCTGGAACCTCTCTTTCTTATATTTATTAAAAAGACCTGGAGATAAGATATGTTGCGAGAATGACGAATTCTCATCACCGTACATAGCTTACTTGGCCTGCCTGAGCTAGCTTTTTCTTTCTCGTCACACAACTACAGAAACTGAAACGATTAGTATCAGAAAACTATAGCTATATTTTTCCCGGTCGGGAATCATACTCGGAACCGCCTCACAGACAACTAGCACACTGTCCATTAGCCACCTGAGGACCATATTATTTATAACTTTTGCAACTTTCGAAAATTCAGCTTTCAACCAAAATGAGACCTACGCCATCTTTAATGTATTCTTTGTTCAGTTCGAGAAAACTTGTAAAGAATACAGTTGACAATTTTTGAGAAAATATGTTTTAAGAATATGTCTTTGCTTGATGCACAAATTACGTGAAAATTACTCGTTTTCTTAAGGGGAAGAAAACCAAGCCATGGTCTTACCCATATAAGTGCGTACAATGAAAAATTAGAAAAGACTTGGATCTGCCACATAAGCTTTTCACTCAGAATACGATCACGGCCTCAGTCGTTCACAAAACACTCTTTCCCTGCGATGCGAACTGCTGCACTAGAAGCTTCCGCAGCACACACACTTCTGAGCGCTGCAACTAATGCATGCGCTTAGCATTGGGTCGGGCGATACCCAGACCCGTGAAAGTCAGGAGGCCGAAAATAAATACGTGGGGGCGGGGACTTCTCAATCATGGCCATTTTTTAGAATTCCATTTTATTATAAGTTTTGGGAAGGTAACGCCTTATTACATTATATTTCTAATTAATTTATATCAATAATAAAATCGTCAGCAATTACTTCATCACTTTTTTATCTAAAATAATAGAAGATGGGAATATTGACTTCGTTTTGATCGCAGTGCAACATTGTTCAGGTTTGTTACTGTCAACAAGAGCGTTCACGTATCACGTATATTTTCATTACCGTCTGAAATTCCGCGACCAAATAAACATTAATGACTATTCCGTTTGTACAAATGTTTCCTCAACTAATGTGAATTAACGCAACTTACCATTTGTATGGTATAATTCTGAAATACTAAATATGCCTGTGGCACGTATTATATGTCACTGGAAAAATAATAATCCCATTATCATGATTAGGTTTTTTGTTCAAATACCTTTGATCCATTGAGCAAATTCTGAGATGTCCCCTTGCTTTGCTTCTGAATAGTAAAATGTAGCCACTCTACCTGCGCAAGTTTTATTTGATTTTGTTATATGCGACGAGGAATGGAATTTTTGTTATTTCGTCAGCCGTACTATCAAATACCATCTGTAATTTGTTTGCCGATTCAAAGTTTCTATATTACCTGTATTTCTTGTTATCGACAGTCTCCAAAACGCTCGATGACACTTTAATTTCATTGCGTATAGCAAAACAGAGAGGCTCTGGATTCGTAAGATCAACAAAGTCGGCTCAGATTTGCACATCTCTCTCGTACGTCTCATACAGAATTCGGATCGGAATGTTGTACGAAGTTTTCTGGTTCAAACCCGATCGAAGCCGTGGATTTTTAAGGGCGTAAATACCCTTCGAACGCTTTTCTGCGAAGGGGAAGTAAAGTCGGCTGACCCATGTTGTAGATTTACTGAATGTAAAAGAACCTCAAGCCTAAAATAAGCCTTCTTGCTAAATTCAAAAGATCCTGTTTCGTTGCCCGAGTAATACTTCTTTCTCCGCTAGATGGCAGCAGAATTTGCGTGGTCGGACGGAAGAGTGGGCCTGATGGTCCTAGTCTCGCCAAAAACAATTAGGCATTACACCTATATTTTATACGATGAACGAATGAACAAACGAGAGGATGTTCGGGAGCAGTAGCAGAGTGTAACTGACGTGGCGCGCTGTCGGAAGCGACCACGGAGCGACGCAGCCGCGGCATACAAAGCGCGCGCGGCCGCCACGAAACGGCACGCTCCATATCGCGCACTTGGGGACCGCCGCTCAAGATGGAATGAGGAGGTGAGCGGCGGCGGCGGCGGCGGCGGCGGCGGCCCCAGGTGCAGGCGCCGCTTGCGCGCGGGCCGTCGCTCTCTATCTTTAGCCCCCGCTCGCCGACCTGCGAGCGAGCGCCCGCCCTAGAGTGCCCGGCTAAAGTGGGACGTCTGGGGCACAGTTGTCAGACTCACCCTCTGAGTGCCATCGATAATATACGTGTCATAAGCTTCAAGATCTGCACCGCGATCATCACTTGTCAGAGTCGTCATCTGCACCGCCATCACTGGTTATCAGCGGCACCAACTGCACCGCCATGACAGGTTGTGAGCGTCACCATCTTCACCCCCATGACTGGTTGTGAGCGTCACAATCCTTCACCCCCACGACTGGTTATGAGCGTCACCATCTTCACCACCACGATTGGTTGTGAGCGTCACCATCTTCCCCCCATGACTGGTTGTCAGCGTCACATCTTCACCACCATGACTGGTTGTGAGCGTCACCATCTTCACCACCACGACAGGTTGTGAGCGTCACCATCTTCACCCCCACGACAGGTTGTCAGCGTCACCATCTTCACCCCCACGACTGGTACTGAGCGTCACCAACTTCACCACCACGACAGGTTGTGAGCGTCACCATCTTCACCCCCACGACAGGTTGTCAGCGTCACCATCTTCACCCCCACGACTGGTTATGAGCGTCACCATCTTCACCACCACGATTGGTTGTGAGCGTCACCATCTTCCCCCCATGACTGGTTGTCAGCGACTCCATCTTCACCACGATCACTGGTTGTCAGCAACTCTATCAGCTTCTTCACCGCCATCATCAGTAGTCACTGTCACCATCTACACCGCCATCATCAATTGATAGCGTCACCATCTACGCCGCCATCATCACTTGCCAGCGTCACGATCTTCGCCGTGTCATCGGCCAGGCCGAGGAAGTCTCGGTGTTCCCGGAGGCTTATTTCAGGTAGGGCACCGTTCCTCGACCTTTCCCGCCCCCACCCGCCAGCCTCTCTTTAAGCGGTAGGTTGTTAACCTTTACGTTGTCGGAGCGTTCCAATTTAAAACATCCAACACCCATCCGTATTCGCATTACCTTCATAATCAATACAGTCTCAATTTCGTTCATTAAAAAGGTCGTTTCTATCCCGAAAATCAAAGGAGAGCAACCAAGAGCCAGAAGTGAAATACGACTAGTTCGCTCAGCTAGAGACTGATAAGCATTATGATCATTCTGATATCATGTCGTCATTTCTGATAATTAATTTCATCAAAGAATTATTTTCATATATATTTCACTTTATAGGTTGTTGGTATTTTAATACTGTAGAACCTGGCTAATCTGAGCCCGGCATATTAAGAATTTAGGAAAATACGAACAATATTCGTACTTTTTTGTACTGTAAAGGAAGTATTTGATAACTACTGTAGACTAAACAACTAATTACTGAAACAAAAGTTGTCGAAATGAAACATTTATTGCACTAGAAACTAAGGTGAATATGACATGTTTATGTAGTAGCACCTTTCACTTAGAGGAACTTTCGAAATCGGTAATCTTCTTTTGCAGTAAGGAACTGAATCTGCTTGATGATGCGATCGCTATGCTATGTTGCCATTTTCTCACATCGCACTATATGTCGCATTGTCTGGTAATACTATTGATGTATTTGTATATGTAAGAGTCCTTTTTTTGATTATCCGAATACTTCCGAATCCGAACAGACCACACTCCCAATTAGTTCGGATTACCGTGATTCTACTGAAGTTACTTTTATTGTTTATCACAATCATGCACAAATCGACTGCGGGTGTCAGATCCCAGACGAAATGTTTCTTGTTGTTTTCTTGAAAATATATTAGTCTGTGATTTCTGCCCAATGCAAATTATTCAATGGTAATTCTGTTGAGTATTTTCTGAAGTTTCTTTGTTCTAATACGTAACTTAAATATACGAATAACAATGAAGGAACTATAAGTACTATTACCCCGCACGAAAAACATTTACAAAAATGGTCCTAAAGCACCATCATCTTCACAAATATACATTCTTTCATCAATGATTGTCATGAAAGAAAACTGAACGTACTCTAAAAATTAACATCTCTACCGCACTGAGTGGTAACACATTTGAGCCAGATACGCCCTCAGACGTCCTGGATGATAAAAGGTCTATATTATAAGTGACGAGCATTATTTATTTGTACGTTCTAAGAAATTTCTTCATATTCGTCAACCCACATCGCTAGTATGAAGGTATCTGTCTGGGTGAAATTGCAACTCGTCAATTTAAAATTTCACAATTTAAGAATTTAATTACGAAAAATAAATATTGAATTATGATTTTTGTTGTTGTTATTTACGTTCTACTTCTACGCGTCAACTTCTAAGTCATTAGCCACCACTATTGAGTTTAACGGTATGGTAACTATGAGGATGATACTATATGATGATGATACGGGTGAAAGGACGAACACAAATACAACCATGCCCGTGGCGGGACTCGAACCCACGATCCTTCGGTCCGAGATCACTACGGCACTACTGCCTTAGGGATCTTCGCCATCCGGACCATTTATTATAATGATTGATACGACTCGATTACATCGTCACACCTAAACCAAAAATCACTGACAGCTGGTCGGCTTGGTTTGGAACTCTGGTAAACTGGCCAGTCGGCGCATCCAAATAACAATTCTCAATTCTCATTTTTGGGGGTTTTGTTCCGAATACCACTTTACCTTTCCAAATCTGAACATTTTTTCTCATTTGGGAATAAACCAAATACATCCAAAAATTAATTACTGCCTGACTTTTGGAGTTTATAATTTATCTTAGAATGTTTTAGCTTTGTTTCTAGCCTGCTTTTATTTTATTTTGCATACGCATGGAAGTGGCGTTCATATGCTCAGCTATCAAGTGCCAAACATTGACTGGGATAATATCATAGAGATATGAATACATATTCCTATCTCCATGGATAATAAAATAAAAACATAAACCAATACATTAACAAATAGAACACTAACATTACGTAACACTAAATGTTTGCCGTATACTGTATAAAACCTAGAGTATTGAATTTAATCGCCCTGTTGAAATCGATATGCAAGGCAAACGTATTTGATTGAAATAATCACTGCATAAAAGTTTGCAACAGAAACATGAAACCACTAACTGCAGTTGCTCAATGTGAAGAGATCGTTTAAAGCAATTTGTTCTTTCCCACTAGTCAATTTATACCCCTTTGCATCAGCTGAGAGCTCTACATCCAATACTGTGTTGAAAGATATCTCTCTCTTAACAGTGTGAATACTGCGACGAGAAGAATCTTTCTTTCGAGCTGAGACTCTGCTCTGACGGCTAAGAGACATTTGCAAATGTCTGGAATTCCACGTGTCCTGAAATAGACTCTTCGTTGGCGTCGGGTTCAGAAGACAAACATGAGTGTCTACAACGCGACAAGATAAGATACTTACGTCACATACCAAATTTCAGCACTGACTTCTAAGCAAGCTGTTTTTCAAAACACGGATTACTCTGTCATGTACACAAATCCGATGTTTTACCTCAAATTTGATACTCTTAGGAAAACTACACGGAGATAGTCGAATTATAAATAAACTAATGTCAACCAGAACCGTCCATCTCTTCCAGTCCGCCATCTCAATCCGTTATGCAATACATCTAGGATGATAATGAAACGTTATTCTAAGGAAATTTACTGTGAATTTCTATAAAATTCCATTATTAGAAGCAAAACATCATGAAATGTAGACATGATACCCGCTCGATACAGTCGAAAACATCGTTTAAGTAATCGTAAGATGATACATGTACATTACAACTTGTTAGCCCCCAGTAGGTTTCTATTCTTCATTCGTTTCTCTTCCCATTTAGTATGCAAGTTTGTATCGTAGTAGTACTGGACCTTTTCCTTTATGTCCAGTAAAATAATTTACAATATAAGATATAATTTTTAAATGAATGTTGAAACAGAGTAGAAAAAATGCTCATCTGCACTTATATACCACATTCAGAAACTTCAAAGTAATCATGCGCTCACGACATTTCTCAATTTTGTTTTTCTCTCTTGAAGCGTATAATTTTTAACACTGAAGTTGAAAAATCCAATCTCTACTTTTTGGAAGCCAGCTTAATAATTCACATCCCGTACGTAACTTGGCAGACTAAGGTGGATTAATAAAAAAGTGGAAGAGTATATGAAAGCTACCTAGCTTCTAAGCCTTGTTTCAGAGAAGGTTCCCGCACTTTGAAAGCCAATAAGGAGACAGCCTTGAGGTTAATTAAAGTCGTTTTGCAATTGATTGACCACCCTTTAATATTTTTTCGTCATATGCATATTTTTTTTAATTTAAATGAAACTCAATCCTCACCATGCAAAGGCATTACTGTTCAAATGTCTTAAAAAAGAGAAATATTCAAGGTGTAAACTATCGGCGCCTCAACCGTTAGATTTCTCTCAGCAACTGACAGCACTTTAAAATTATTTTATTAGAACGTAATTACCCCCCCCCCCCCGACGGACTCTCAATGCACTTTTGAACGGAACAGATGGTTCTTTCATATCATTAATAACTTATACAATACGTCCACAAAATTCAAGACGTGGCAACATGAAAAATAATTATATTTGGAAGGTAATGGGGACCATTGTAGTTTAAATGTGCTTCTGCCAGAGAGACAGACCTGTACAGCCCTCGAAGTTACAAGCTCATGCTCCAAGTGGTACAAACACTCACCAAAACCGGTGACGTCTCTTGGACTGTGTACAAGTCTGTAGGACAGGAAAAAAGTCAAACTGATGGCACGATTGCGACAAACAAACCGGATAATGTTTACCGGAATTTTGAGAAGCAACTTGTCTACCTGTAGATGTGGCTGTGCCGTGCGATCAAAACGTAATCAAGAAGGCAGAGAAACGTCTTAAATGTACGAGTATTTGTAAATCGAGATCAGCCAAATGTGGAGCGTCAAAGCACACGTCGTCCTGAAAGTTATCGCAGGTCTGGAATTTGTTCCGCAAAATTTGTGTAAGAACTCAGCTAAACTCCCAGGTCGTTCAAAAGACTGGGAAGTGCATGACATTGCTGTATTTGGAACAGCCCACATTTTGCGCAAAGGAGGCACCGACAATGCAAAGAAGGTGGTTGGTGGTTGGTTGGAAGGTGGTGGTCCTTAGGAAGCTGGTTGCAACCTGGAGTAAGGGAATATTAATTATAGCTATAATAATAATAATATAGTAGTAATAATAATAATAGTAATAATAGTAATAATAGTAATAATAGTAATAATAGTAATAATAATAATAATAGTAATAATAATAATAATAGTAATAATAATAATAATAGTAATAATAATAATAATAATAAGTATTATTATGATAATGTAATGATGATGATGATAATGAAGATTATATTAACGATGATTATAATACTATTATTATTATTATTATTATTATTATTAAGTTCTACGAACTTCTCGTAGAAGGATCCACACACCGGTACGTCATCCAGAGGCACACAGTCGCGTCCAATTCACGCTCACTTGCGCGAATGGCGAACTAAGTCCTCTTAGACGGACCGGGAATCCAAGCGGCGTTCCTAAGGCGGTGCGCCCGCGGTCTGCCATCACGCGTCGCCCGTGTCTCCCGCTCGACTATTTCCGCGGGAGGGGCGGGTTGCGGGGCGGGGCGGGTTGGAGGCGGGACGGGTTGGAGCGGGACGGGTTGCGAGGCGGGGCGGGGCGGGGCAGAGCGGGGCGGGGCGGGGCGGGCGGAGCGGGGCGGGGCGGAGCGGGGCGGGGCGGAGCGGGGCGGAGCGGGGCGGGGCGGGGCGGGGCGCGGTCCGCCAGCCGCTGTGCGAGTCGTGGGGCGTCTTTCAAGTTGCGTCGAGTGTCGCGCGGCGCGCGGCGAGGCGCGGACGAGCGCAGGCCGCGACTTTGACGGAAGAGCGTTTACACCGCGGCGCGCGGCGGGCGGGGAGCGGAGGACGACGTCGCACAGAAGGCTAATATAACTGCCGGGACGCGAGTGTGTCGCGAAACCTCACAGCCAGCAGGCCATCTGCCCATCCTGACACTACAGCATTAAGGCGGCAACCTCGTTGTGAAACATGTCGGGAAGGGTTTCCCCAACAAAATTGTTATCTTTTTAATCCCTCGATTACAAAGGCGGCCTGTACTACGAATTAGTATGAAGGCGTAGTTTGACACATTACTTTGTATAAAGAATAAAGATAAACTCTTTGTTACAAAGAAACATCACTAAATTTAATGGATTGAACATGTATAATATAGAGCTACAAAATACATTTCAAAGGGTTTTATAGATACGCCTAAATGATTGACTCTCACAACAGACACTTGCTTAGTGCTGTCCACACACGAATTTTTGAGAAGCGACCTCAAAAGAACCTTGTCATGCGATCTTTATGATCGCCGTCGTCCCATTATGATCGCTAAATGTTCATAACAAAACTTAAATGCTACAACAAAACAATTTGAACTTTCAGTTTTAGAATATTAGCCAACACAGCGCCAAAAATACCACTGATTTACTACAAACGCGTAGTCTACTGGACGACGCGTGTTTAAATGGAGTATACCGGAAACAAGCACGCGCACAACTCTACGTCTATTTCACTGGCTAATCACACAATGTAAGGGTTTCAGAAACGGGCAGTGAGGGGAATGGCGCGAAGGAAGCTTTCAGCACTAATTGCGTGGTCTGACAGGCGACACTTTTATAATCTAGGGTTAAATAAGAAGATACTTTAGTTAGCTTAGAAACTTTTTAGAGCCTGTATTGCAGTCGAAAATGTGCACTTGTCGCCAATAATCATGTGACGAGACACCTCACAAAACGAAGTAATAAGTGAAGTTTGTCCTCGATTGTTAGGCAACTCCACGTACGCTGATGTTCGGCGGGTGGACGAATTCTCTTGGAGTCACAACGCTACCTGTTCAACGCGTGATATTTCCTTCCACAAGTTCACTGGCAAAGAGTGATATTCGACCCCCTTACAAAACCTAGAAGCTTGTGCTTGTGGTAGTGACGGTGATGGTGATTATGGTGGTGACGGTGATTATGGTAGTGACGGTGACGGTGGTAAGGACGATGACGGTGGTAGGTACAGCGACGATGGTAGGGACGGTGAAGGTGATAGTGCAGAAACAGTGACTCCGGTATTAACAACGGCATTGACAGTAGTAATGGTATTGACAGTATCGCCGACAGTGAAAATAGAAGAGAAGGGGCAGAAGTTGATGGCGTGGTAGTGTGCTGCGAGGCCGACGGCAGAGAAGATGGTGACAGTTCTATGATGATGGTAGTGGTGATGGTGGTGGTGGTGGTAGAAATGGCAATGGCAATAACAATGGCAGCTACAGCTACAGCTACAGCGACAGTGGCAATGGAGCAGTCGATAGTGAAAGAGGTTGGGGCAGCGGGTGTGTTGGGTGTCGGTAATGAATAAACCATTCCTGGCAACACATCAGGGCGAGAGAATAAAATCAACCAGTTCGTATTCATCTGTTAAAGACAAGAGTACTTAATTGTATTTCATATATACAAACTATGAATCAACTCAGACATGCATTGGAAATGGAGTAAAAACTAAAGTAAATTGTAATTATGAAAACTTTATTTTATGCTCGTATCATGTCATGTGTTCTCCAAATGTTCGGTGTAATCGCTTATCTCAAATTACATTATTTCCTTATAAATAATATAACGATTTTAATTCACGTTTCGTAGAAAATAATTTTATGTTAATTCCAAACTTGATTGAAAGATGTAAATTCATCCTCAGATATGCTTTCGAGAAACACGGTATGAAAAAATTACACCGAAGAGGAAAAAGGCATTAAATTTAGAAAAAGATTACATGATTGTAATGATGTAGACTGTTTATGTTATTGTGAATTACCTAATATAAAACGTATTGCTTTCCAAGAGCAAAAGTTTCCCTAATATCCGTAAGTAATTCTAGAATAAAACTATTTTTACTGTTACGGGATTGAATAAGCATCATATTGTAGATTTTCTAGATTTATGAAGAATTTTTAATTAGGTCATAAAATCATAAACCTTACAAAGGTTTCTAATACTAAACGTAAAGTATTCCGCTTATTTATGCCATATCAATACACTGAAATCAATTTCGTATTAAAAACTTAGTTTTCCATATATTCGCATTAGAAGATCAATTCAAATAATCAGAGGATGGCAAAATATATCGCTCTCCTGTAAAATTTAATTTTAATGAGATACCAGCTAAATCACAGTTAGCAAGGAAGTACTCTAAGCGTTTTTCTTTTTGAAGCGAGTAAAAAACGTATGTACATACAAGAGATACAGAGGTAGCAACTTCCACTCAAACAGGACCCTTCCCAAACTTTAATTAAATCTCGGGTTGAGCAGGCTACGCCTACACCACTACCACCTGGCGTGAGACCCTAAACTGTACCAACACACCCTCCGCTGCGGCTCCATCTCTTTATAACTAGCTTCGCTTCTCCAAATATTTGCTCAAGGCGACGCATTTGCTTATTCACAACTCCCCGTGCAAAGCCTCAGAAACGATACCTGTTAAAGGTGCAGTGCATAAATCCCACGGAAAAGCAACTCAACAGAAACGAACCGCGAGAACTTTTCAAAGGATTCGAAATTTAGGACGCAAAAAGAGGACAACGCCTTCCAGATATAAATCGGGCAAAATTGCGAGTTTGTTTGCGGGTGTGGTCGTGCGGGGATTTTACGACTCACCCGTTTCGACTCCACAGGCGATGGGGGGGGGAGCGAGGGACGTGTGACAGATGACTGGCGTCGAACACGCGCTCTCCCTGGATAACGGATCATGCCGACGCGGAATATGTGATTTTTTTGTTTCGGAAGAATCGAACCTCGGGTTTTGTTCTAGAACGGATACAGTCCTGTGGCTCAAACATGATATAATCACATTTTAGTGCAGGCGTAATTATTGTTAATGTCATAATTTTTTTAATAATTATTTAATTCGTGATATTTCTCTTTGAAGATAATAATTACTATCTGTATCATAAATTCATAGTTTACATTAACATTACTTGAACGCCAACGGGGAACCTTCTGCGAGGAGCTTTCTCAGAAAAACCGAACCTTGATATTCACTCTTGCCTCCTTTCAGCCCCGTGCCTGTAATACTTCGCTAAATTAGATAGTCAATGTAAACTTTGGAGCAAGCATGCTTAATACTGACCTTGCCACCAGTGCAGTTTAATAATTAACTCTAATTGTATCGTACGTTGATACGGAGTAATATACGTAATACAGAGAAATTTATGTAATGTTGATATGAAAGGTGTCGTTATTTCGACAGAATAAACATGTTTTATGGTTCTCTGATACCGTAGAAGACAATTTTTCCACATCTTATTTCTCGTAAATTGCCTTCTTTAATACATAACGTTGTGATTCCGTAAGGCCGAAAAAGGTTTTCTTTAAACGTCTATCCTTCTGTAAACAACATTAAGGGGTCGTCCATAAATTACGTAACGCTAAAGAGGGGAGTTCTGAGGCAGCGTTACGCTGCGTTATGTAGGGGTTGGGGTATATTAGTTGAGAGTTACGTAACATTGATATTTATTATTTTACACTTTTCAAAATGTGCTGAATTAATTCCTTTCTTTAGTTCTGCACTAAATCAATAATTTATTAACTACTTAATTTGTTTTAAAAACAGAAAAAAACTAAATTTATTACTTGTAAATGGTTACAATAAATGGTAATATTTTTCTACTTTTTGAGTCGGTAAAATTACGAAGAAAATATTAAAACTGATATAAGGTATATTCTAAAATCCTTTTAAATTGGCGCTGTATACTCTCACACTTGCATCATCGATGACTGTGTGTGCATAGCTTGTGATCAACCATTTCTCTCGCAAATATTCTTTCACCCACAACTTGTCCAAATCTTATTTTAAGGTGCAGCCAGCATCGCCAACTAATTTTTACTTTAATTATCATGAATTACTTTAATATACAACACAAAAAATCGATTTTTTTACTGTGCTGTAATTTATTTTCATTTCTTGCATTTACAAGGGTGGTTGTTGTCGCAAGCGTTACGTAATTATTTAGGGTAAGTTCAAGCGTGCGTTACAAGGGGGACATGGAGTATTGAAAATACTCCAAATTTGCGTTACGAAATTTATGGACGGCCCCTAATCTCTACATTTTCGTTGATTTTTTTTCCAAAATGAATATTTCCCAATCGTGGCCCTTGACCCGAGGATCTGACTCGACTTAAAGCACAGCGATTTTGGAAAGTATTCTTTAACTTTTTTGAAATAATTCACGTGAACACATTGGGACATTTTCAGAAACGTTCTCAAAAATCGCTCAAAATTGTATTATTTCTATTTTTTTATAAGAATGGACTGAAATGCATTTATAAAAGTAGCAGATACCCGATTTGTGTTGTTACCACTGAACTTTCAAAAAATGAGAAAATTATTTCCCTTTTTTACTTCTCTCGTACAACTACATTATTGAAGATAGATTTTTCTTCAAATATTATTTGACAGTTAGTTATTTAATTAATATCATGTACTTTTTTTTAGAAAATATCAGTATTTTGTGCAATTTTGTAGTGATATGGTAGTGCCGAATATTTTCTTTTAACTTTTTGTACGGATAGTACTATATGCCTTGCATAACATGAAAAGCGCCATTTCTATTATATTCCTTCAATTTTTCAAAAATTACACAAATGAGAGCCTTTTTTAAATATCTCTCACGAGAATAAGCTTAACATTCAAGAGGCATTTCATTATTTAATTCGTTTGTAATCTAGAAGCTTCGAAGTATCTCTAATGTTCGAAAAGTTCTTTAGCCCATGATAAGTAAAAATGGTCCATTATATAAAACGTTCGAACCAAATTTTATAAAAAGTTAATGCATTTTTCTCAGAAACCTCCATACTGGAAACGAGTTAAATTTTATACGATATTTCGAGCAAGATATTTGAATCCCGAGAAATAAAGAATTTTTTTTAAAAATCAAACTCAGTATAAAACATTGTACAGAAACTAAAAGCAAACCGTCGCAGTAATTGAAATGCTATCTAAATATTGTCAGATAACATTTTGACAAAAATATGTAAATATTTTTTAAAAGAGTGCTTTTTGTGTCTTCGTGAGCTCACTAATTTGTAAGTGATGATAGCTAGAAATCGGTTACCACTGCAAGAAGTTCATAAGCAATGTGTTTATTTCGACAAGATGAAATGTTTGAAAGTCTGTGGACTGAAAATATTGGTTCATAAGCGGAATATTGAAATAAAAATTAAAATTAAAAAACAGTTACAAAAAATGTAAAAATTAAAAAAAATTAACAGTTAAAAATTAACAGTTACCAGAACGTGTGTTTTGACGTGTCGAACTCGTTGAACGTGAAATTAAGAGTGGCCATCTCAGGTCGAACATAAAATGAAAGTTCCAATGGAGAATGTTATAATTTAAAATTTCAAATACATCATTTTCAAGCAAAAGGCCTTACCTACTTGCCAGAGCTTAAGTGGCATAAAGAGAAAATTACGCAAAATAAAGCAAGCCAGATCTATTACCTTCTCCATTTTCTAGACGTACGATATCTGTCAGAAAATGCTGCTGAATGTTTACAACTTAATTCAGAATGAAAATACAAATGATTCAAACCAAGCCGTTTAGACAACTGTTAGGGAATTGAACAGCGCACTTTTAGGAACTGCGTACTCTAAGGTGCCCTTATCGTCTCTTTCTATACAACGACACATGTAATCTGCAGATGATCACAGCACAAGCACACTAAGGAATTACTTAGGGTTCCTGCAGGGTACGTACTCATAGTTAGATTTTAAATAAAATTACATATTAGCTACAAACATGTAAATATTCATTTAATATCACATTTTGCATTGCAAAGATTACAGTAATAATAATTAATTATATTTTTTCCATATTAATGTCGATTACATGTGGTTAATATTTCATTCTATGAAGGCCAAAGTTTGTATTTTCCATACTTGGTTGTCCAAGAGTATCCAATGCACAAGTAGCCGAGACACATTTGCCAACGATTTGAGCATCACACTACGACCTTCTTCGCCCAGAAGACGGTCTATTGACTCCAGTGCCGAAAGCCTACGTTTCGCACAATAGTTTTGCCATCATTAGGTCCCCTCACGATATTACTCCACCCTGCGCTTAACGCGAAAACGTACTCGTGGAGATTCCAGATCCTCTCTCAATTCACTCTGTGTCGGGAGCCGGAGCAATAAAGGCTCAGGAGGTGGAGCCGCAACAAAGTCGAGGACTGTCTCTGTTCGCCCACCCGCACGTCCCATTCGCAAAGAAGAAACTCGCGAAGCGGCGGGCTCGGCGCTGCTAATTTCCTCATCGACCCCTCCCCTCCCACGCCCCTCCCAAACAACGTCTTATTAAGGCGACGAAAGAGCGCGCGGACTGCAATAGAGGCGGCAATAGCCATTGCAGTTGTGAATGGGCTAAAGGAGATGGGGCTATTGGCTTGGACATCCAATATGGACTGATTAATTATTTCCTGTTTTCAGCAGCGTCAACTTCCTATGGTGTAGTGCATGTTTCTTGCCTAGTCCTTTAATTGCTTAATTATATTTTTTAAATTAATGCTGTAATTCCTTACGAATTCATATTCCCGTAAGTGTAGTGCAAGTTTCTTTCTCGGGGTGTGGCGGTGTTCTTCCCCAGATGGATGATGAGATCCGGTGCCGACCTACGTTTCGGCTTGCGGGCTTTCCAGATATCCCCCACCAGCGCCCCTGTCGGGAAAAGCTCTACGTTTCCGACAAGCTTGGTAGTGTAGGGTAGGTATAAGTGTGTGTATAAGTGAGGGGAGAGGATAGGACAAGAGAGAGGTAGGAAGGATCGCGTGTGCTCCGTGGCCATTTGTTAGGGAACTGCTCCGGCATTCGTCTGGTGTTGATCGGAGAAACCGTGAAAAACTAACGACCAGAGCAACCAGTCGCTGGAATTCTCCTCCAGAGAGCGTGACGGCGGAATTCGACCTAACTATCTAGTTAGTGTCGCTAATCCTGCAACCTCGGGACTCGAACCCTAGAACCCCTCTGTCTGAGGCTTTGCAGGGACATCAGCGGATGTCCTCAGACACCTCAGTACAAGCGACACTGGAGGAGAAATGGCGACGGGGGCGGAGGGGAAGGGAGAGGAGGAAGAGGAGAAGCGAAAGCCTTAGGGCGGACATCCGCATGGCTGAAGTGACTTTGCCCGAGGACCAGCGACGCAATGTGCCCTCGATTGCAGGGAACTGTTGCCTCAGAATCAGGCACAGGAGATGCGAAATAGAGTTCATACGTCGGCGGAGCGTAAACAAAAGCGCCTCATCTCTAACTTTGTAGTTTTAAGTGAAGCAAAAATGTTTAAAAAACAAAAAAATTTACCGATAAAAATTAGAGGATTCGAGAATAATTTAACATAATATAAAATTCACAACATTCACAATATAATATAAAATAATACAACATTCACAACGCAGTTGGTATACATTGCAAAACATTGTTGCTCAGGTCGCGAAATCAACTGCCCCACTCAGATATAACCTTTTCCCCGGACACATGACACCTTTTAGAAGTATTTTTTTCTGGTATCACCATGATAAATAGTTGTATTTCTAAATTACTCAAGCTACCTAAAATACCTATTACTCAAGCCTAAATTTAAACCCACAGTCTAGGAACCTATGATTCCTCTATTTCCAAACATATTTGTTATGAAAATGTATTTCATCACCACATACGTACTAAATTCGTAAGAAAGTTGATTGAGGCGAATAACAATGTAAAGGTGCTACATTTTTACACAGTGCTTTTTTAACTTCAAGCATTATTTTTAACATTTTCTACGCCAAAATATAAAATAAATTAATGAATTATAGTTTGCTTTTTACATTCGTGTATTACATAGTATAAAGTATTGTAGTTCTGCAAAAACTCGTTTAAAATCTAATAGATTTTTGGCAGAATTCGTTTTGGGGGCGATGCCAAAGAATTAATTTTTACTTTCTCCTGTGTACTACTACGTAGTATTGAGAAAGTGTAGTAATGCTGCAGATAACAGAGCACCTCGGTAGGTCCCTTAAGAGCCAATGTGTGTCAGTTGAGAAGGGGATGAGGCAAAACCGAAAAAGTAACTCACCGAATCAGAAGGGAACTAGTGCGTGAAAGTCAGCGCCATTTTATGACACAGTTGTTTGTTTTTTTTTTGTTTTTTGATCAATCGGGAGAGCTGCTTTGTAGAACAAAGTTTTCATATTATAATTATTTTTTTCAGTTTATTTTGCTTTTATTTCAGCGAGAAGTTCTAGTTTTACCTATTTACGCAGACATTTATTTCCAAATCGGGAACCAAATAACGGAAAAGAGCACCAGTTAAGATATGCATCATCAGTAACGTTTTTTTTTCTTTGAAGACCATTTTTAAGGTGGTAATTCAAATACTAGTTATTTTATTCTCTAATGTGTACTAGTACGAAATTAGTGTCTCTACGTATTATTCCACAACTTCTTTTCCCTTCACTCTCTCACCACATCCATCTTTCATATTTTCAAACATAACTAGTGGTTCTACAAAAACACGTAGTTTCTTACCCGTATATTCACGCAAATTTGGCAAAAAGTAATCAAATTTTCAAAACATTGACCGTATTTCAAAATCTACCTTAAGAAAAAAATTTCATTAAAGCAAAAACTCTCTATATTTGATATTTTAGGTATAGGAAAATCCGAAAAAGGGTTCAACTTTAGCAATTTTTGAAACATTAGAGCTTTTAACGATCATGAGACCAGCACCGTTCTTTTAAACGTTCTTCACACTATCCAACAACCAAATTTAATCAAAACCGATGAAGCCAATATTTCGAAAATTTGGAAAATATCCCAGGGCCTTTATGTAAAGTACCCCCCCAAAAAAAATTAAAATATCGGTTTTAAATTCAAGGGGTCGCGATATCAGCAAAATTGATTGGAGAATTTCAATTTTGGAATAAAGTAGTAGTGGCAGAACGATTTAGCCTCTAGCGTGGTTAACGGACGAACGTTTCGCCGTCATTACATTTTTCGGTATCGAGAACCCAACAAAACATGGACTACGGCTGCACCACATGTTAGAGGATTTTTTTTCTAAATTTAGCAACTAGATTCATCCACTTTTTCGTTACCAGAGCCTGTAATAAGTTCCTCTGCCAAAAATTCACGTTTTATTCGCGTAGCATTACAGAACTTTCTTTCTACTCTGCAGCGAGAAGTAAAAATGGTATAAAATATTAAAAACTCTATTTTTTTAGTTTCTTTTATTATTACATTCACTAAGACCCAGTGCAACCACTGTTACCAACTGTAATTAAGTACGATTTATAATTATTAAATTATATATATATATATATATATATATATTTATATTTATATTCAATCATAAATTAATTTGGGATGCGGTATGGGACCTAAAATTGTATAAATCAAGCATTGTGTATGGGTATGCCAAAGGAACAACAATTTGAAGAATAGTACAATCATGCATGCCATTTAAACATGCATGAGTATTTTTAAAATAGATACGAATCTGCTGTAGATTCGTTTCTGTGCTTTTTGTACCCTAGTGCACTGTCCATAATATAATTACTTGGTAGAGTCTAGTGTCAACGTGTCACTCCATCCAGCGGCAATTGCTAGATACGAGGATCCGGGAATTAACGGGGCACTCTGCAGGAATCCACATCACAAAATTGGCGTTGACTGACTTTATCTGCGCCTCTCACGAAATGGTGCGTATATCAGTCGCTTCTCAATAAACTCTCTTCCCTTTTTATCGCCCCGCACGTTCCCCGCTTTATTCCACTTCACCCCCGGCTCCAGTCGCACGAATAAACAGACATCGCCTTCACTGGAAATGCCTGGGTAGGAGATGGCACAAGCGGACGAGAATGTGTGAAGTAAAGATCTATGGATTAAAACATGTAGGTGCTTATGAACTATCCGAGAAAGAGCTGTGTGGAGGAGGCGGAGACGTAGGAATGACAATGTTGAGGAGATGAACGAGTGTTGGCAATTCTCTGCTGTCTGAAGTGGTATTGGATTCACGTCGCTGAGTGAGAAGTATCCGAACCTTTTATTGCTCTCACCGCCGCATCCACCTCACTGGAGTAAAGACAATGCCATCATTACTCCAGCCAGATAATTGAGATTGCCCATCAGTGCTCATTGCTTATCCTTGTTTCGTGCGATTGTCATCCGTTGTCTCAACCTTCCAAATCCGTCTGTGACTATTCACGAATTGACAGCAACGGTGGCGTAGGTTATGCTCTTAAGATATTTTCATGGAGTGTCCAAGTGACGTTTACTCCAGATTAATTGGTTGTTCTATATTCACCCACTAATACACTTCTGGTACACTCTCTTGAGTTGAGCGTTGCTCTTACTCTGTGCCGCTTCCCCTACTTTCTCCAAAACATCCTTCGTTCTCTTTCTCCCTCTCTTCCTGGCCCTTCCTCCGCCTTCCACTCTCATGGGGCGCGACCCCTTCCGCCCAATCCGGCGCTGATTAGATTAGCGGAGTTTCCATACGACGGCTGCGCACCTGGATTAATGTTCTGCTTCATTTCATTAGGCTAATTAGCCGCGCGGGGCAGGTCGGGGTGAGTGGGCAGCGGCGGTGAGGATGTGCGGACGGGGACGAGGGCGGCGTTGGCGTGGAAGGTCATGGCGGAGGTAGGGACAGGAGTAGTACCTGGAGAGGAAGGGGAGGCGGTGATAGGAGGCAAAAGGGGCAGACTTTTGCATGTGCGGTTTTGGAGGAGGGAGGTGGAAGTGGCAGAGTTGGGATGGGCAGTGACACGGGAGAGGGAGGCGGGAGCGGCGTTGGTGTCTGTAGGGGTGAAGGCAATGGAAATGGGGTAGCTTCGATGTTGTCAGATGAGAATCGGCCGGGGCGTTGACGGGGACAGACGGGTTGGAGGAAAAGTGTTGGCAGCGGGTGTGGCTGTGGGAAGCGGGAGTCGTCTGTTGGTGATGTGGATACGGAGATATGTAAGAGAGAAACGACTTAAGGTGAAGGTTAGTGGGCGAGCTAACAAAGAACTTAAGTGTGATGTCAAGGGAGTGCAATAGGCGGATAATGCCTTTGTGAAAAAAAACTCATGTGATGAGTTTCTGTCATTTAACAATTGAAATAGAAGTAATCAAATTTTAATTATTATCGTAAATGAATAACGTTTTTCTTCTCCCCCTCATTAGGTACAAAACTGTTAATATCCCGTTACAGAGTTTCACGTAATGTTAGGTAAAAATGACTCCACTACTTAAGCTTTGAAAACGTACAAAAGTCTCGTTTTTTTGTCGAGGTTTCTACAGCAGAAATGAATGATTTCACCAAAAAGGATACCAAATTAAGGAATTTGATTCAGAGTAAAAACCAAAATCCTGTACTATTATCCTAAACTATTATATTGGTTTTACCAACACGTCATAGTTTTCACTTTCCTGCGATGAAGTAGAGAGAAAGTTACGTAATGCTTATCAATCAGAAGGAAGATTGTGAAAATATTATTCTATACACACATGACAGGTTCATAATATTCTTTTTCCAGAAAATTGAACTTAAAACTGTTTGAAACATTAGGATTCATTTCAACACAGAATTCTACACATAAACTGTATAACAATAAAAAAATTAACATGAATAATATAACATGAACTATATAACAATAAAAAAATTATACACATGTTATAACAAAAACAATCTCAACGAATGCTGCAATAACACCCACTTCAATAGTTCTTTAAACGTCAAAAATATCAAAAAGTTGCTATTGCATATTGCAAGACATAGTTAACAAATATTAATGACAGACGACTTCTTCCTACAGTCTTGCTGTCTCATAACGTCAATCAGAGGCACACTGAGTAAGATAAAGTTGATTCGTGCAGTACGAGAATAGGCGTACTAACACAATCGAAAATTTGCATTTTTAGGTCAAAATCAAAATTGTTTCATTGTTTTAGATTTTTCCCGAGTTCCTACATCTTTATCAAAACCATAGACATAGCTCATATCGCCGGAAGTAGCAGGTAATCGACTTTGAACTTCTGCGCGCATTCGAAAAATAGTAATATAGATTATATGAGATCGGCTTAAGAGGACGCAAATCTTCTGATTCGAGATGATGAATTAATTTCATGATGAAATATAGCGACTAAAAAGAAAATTGTTTTAATAGTAACAACGATAATTTGCGTTTGGATTTAGTCATTATACGACCGTGAAGGGCAATTGGTCTCGGTGCTGTTAGATACCGGAGTTCCTAGTCGGTCAGCCAAATAGGAATCCGCGATGTCAGGAATTCGCGTAACCGTTGTGACTTCACGTAGTTAACGGACTCTGCTAGCGATGCCGCTTTCGCGATCGTGGCCTTTCAGTAGAATCATCTCAGCATTCGCCTGGATGAACAATGAAAAACAACCAAACCTTCCGTTAGGATGGCCATCACAGGGCTTTGAACCCGGATCTCCCGAATGCGAAGTCAGCTATGCCATGAGACACTTCGCACTTTACCGCATTGCTTAACAAAAATAGTTTTAATAGTTAAAAGAGTTAAACAAAGATAGTTTTAATAGTAACGGCATCAACAGCAACCGGAACAAAATCAGCTAACTCGACCTCGCGCGTGGGGAGCTTCTGTGCCGTGCCAGGGCGTACCGCGCCGTGCACTGTTAGCCTGACATCGCGTGCTCACCTGCATCTAGGTCAGCAGGGTCGTGTGCCCGTCGCCCTTCCCTCTTTACTGGCAAAGCTCTCTCACTCTCTGGGTGACTCATGTTCTCGTTCTCTCACTCTCCAAACTCTCTTCGTCTCTCTCCCCCTCGCCCTGCTTCTCTTTCTCGCTTTCTTAATACCTAGCACTCGCGCTGCGTGGCTCTCTTGCTGCGTGGCTCTCTTGCGGCGTGGCTCTCTTGCGGCGTGGCTCTCTTGCGGCGTGGCTCTCGCGCGGCGTGGCTCTCGCGCGGCGTGGCTCTCGCGCGGCGTGGCTCTCGCGCGGCGTGGCTCTCGCGCGGCGTGGCTCTCGCGCGGCGTGGCTCTCGCGCGGCGTGGCTCTCGCGCGGCGTGGCTCTCGCGCGGCGTGGCTCTCGCGCGGCGTGGCTCTCGCGCGGCGTGGCTCTCGCGCGGCGTGGCTCTCGCGCGGCGTGGCTCTCGCGCGGCGTCGCTCTCGCGCTCTGTCACTTCCTGGCGCTCTTGCCCTCGCCCCCTCTCTGTCACTCCGCGCTGGCCACACAACATGCAACATTTCCTCGACACGCACGGCGCTCGTAAAAACTCTGCGACAACGACGTCGGCAGGTTGTCCCCACAAGCGCCTCACCCGCTTAACGCCGCCGTTTGCTACCGTCCTACGGACAACTGGAATTGGGACGCCGCGACGGGACAGTGTGCGACGGTGCACGAGCGAGTGAGTGTGAAGCAAACGCGTCCGACCGCACACTTCGGACGCCGGGCCTCGCAAAAATCGTCGCTTTTAAGTTATTCACATTTTGTTTGAGCATTAGAATCACACAACACAACAAAATACGTCACTGAAACGTGTTTTTCGAATTTTGTATAAATGCCGGTGTGCACATTTTTATGAATATTATCACAGAAGCAATATTATGATAAAATTAATGTCATAATTATCGAATTATAATGGTACGCTTCGTATTAGAATAATAAAAATCAGAAATACAATAGTACACATTGTGTGTAATGGATTTTGACTCTCCCATGATTATGACTAAACATTACAATATAAATAAACCTAAACCCTCAAAGGCCTGTTTTCGGTTATTGCCCATAGTTTGCCTTAAACACATCCTCCAAGACCTAAGAACTGTCCGGGGGAAGGAATGACGGAGCAGATGGTCTTGTTTATTTTTTATCATTAAAAGGTGAATGAGAAATACCTGAAATTGAAATATTAAATTAAGAACAGAATATAATGCATGTCTGTAAGTATTTGAGTTCCAAAAACCCGCTCCAACCGCAGGAGAATTTGCGTCCAAATTTTGCACGAGCATTTTTCAGCATCAGAGAAAAACATAGGTGGATTCGCGATTCAAAAATATTACTGCAAATTTGTTTATATCCCAAGTTTTTTGTAACTGGAAACGACAAATCCCGAAATGAATCTGGATGCATTGTTGCCATGTCGGAGCGTGTGAGAGGTGATAGGTAGCGGGAGAGAGGGGAGCGTGACAGACGTGTGTGAGGCCGATGAAGGTGGATTGAGCGAGAGGGGTGGGACTGCTCAATAGAAGATTTTGGATAAATAAATGCTCGAGCAACGCGGATTAATCAACTGATCGAACCAGTACAGCGACTGCCATGAAATTTTATACGCACTCTTTTGAAAAAGTGAAACAATCTTATGAGGGGGAATGTTTTTAAAATGTTACCACAAATTTGGTTACATTCCAAAATTTGTGTTACAAGATACAACGGATTTGCCATTGACTGCGGTATTGTTGCAAAGTGTTACAGGCCGGGGGCGAGGCGAGACCGAGCAGGGCAAGGCGGACAATGTGGGTGGGGTGGCGAAGCGGAGGCCGGAGAGGAGAGGCTAGCGGAGTAAGTGGGATGTGTATGATCTGTCGTGCGCCTACCTCGCATTTGTCTTTCACCTTTTACAGGGGGAATTCACCCCGGGGTAGGCCCTTACACGTTATCCCCTATCCTCTCTCCCCGCCAACGCACAAGTACGCCGACAGGCCTTGGGACAGGATTTGGGTCCCGTCAGAACGCACTTTTCCCTCTCGGTAACCTTCCAATTCCATGCTTGGGTCGCGCCGCCCTGCCTGCTCTGGGTTACCGGCTGGCCCGTGCCAGAGTCGAATTAATGCGCCTCTCACAATGAGCCAGGAATAAGTCCCACCTCTACGCCCAGAGAGTATCGGGCCACTGCCACGACGAAGCCAAGAACCCACAGGCGGTCACCCGAACTAAGGTCCTGGCGGATTGAGGCCCCATTTCCCGCCGCCTCACTACAATCACCGTTATGCTATCGACGTGAGTACCGCCGGAACTTAGGGGACCTGACACGATGGTTTGTGGTCCCCGCCTCCAGGGTCATGGTCCCCCCCTCGCGGGGGGGGGGGGGAAATGGAATGGGTGGGATGATGTGGAGTAGCGAAGGGAATAGAGAGGTGAAGCCAGTGTGTTGTAGGGAGAGAGCCGGTTGGCTGGTAAGACGGGCGAAGCTGTTGACAGTGATAAACAAATAGCTGGGCAACCCCGCTAATCAGAAAGTTACAAAGGAAAATGAGCACATCTAAATATCGCAGACGTTCGGATTGGTATCGTTTCTACTCCTTAAGAGCCACTGGTCGTAGTTCAGTTGCAATGATACAAGAGATATTAGTTCAACTTCAAAGTGTAGGCTTCTTCCCCCGGAGTCACTAGCTAGTTGTCTGTACGGGAGACGCCGCATCCCAGGCTCAGCTGCCAACATTTCGGCAGCCATTCGGCAACCTTCCTCAGGGCGAAAAAAATGTTTTGCGCCCTGAGGAAGGCATCAGGATGGCAGCTGAATCGTTAGCACCTGTGCCTAGGACGCGGCATCTCCCGGTCAGCTAAGTAGCCCCATTAAAACTAGTTGCTTGCCTTACATAAAACGTTACATGACGCTCTTCCAAACGATCCTTGCCTCTCATACACCTCAGACAGACTTTCAAGAGCTTCATATGACAGTCTGCCCGGAGGTTATCTGAATCCGCCCCGTCGTGCGATGGGATTTGAGCGCGATTTCGCGCGACGTTGGATTTATCGCCCTCCCTTTTATCCGTGAAAACGCATTTGCACTTCATTAACAAGGTTGGCTGCATTAACATTAACTGGCTTCATGGAAGTGCGCTTTGTGAATCGTCTGCTGCAAAAACTGACAAAGGGGAGTATTGCAACCGTAATGGAAATGTAATTATACGAACAGTCTAGTAGTAGAATAGTGTATGTTCTACGTGCCAGACTACTTGACATTCATAAAGCATAATCATATAAGCTATTAATATGTTTAACTTCAGATATATTATCATTTCACGCAATAATAAGTGAAATAGCACATGGCAATCATATAAAATCCAATCAATTTGTATTATATATTTATATTTTATTTGTATTACGAATTAAATGGACTACAAGAGGACATACGCACAGATGTCTTAATTCAATAAATACACTAAAATCAAATAGGAAAATGAACATTTTAAAACAATTTCTTGAAAAGTACGTTCATCGTCCTGTTCACATCGTTATGTACCGGCTCTATATTTGACTTCAACTTCTGGCAAATATTGCAATAAATCATACACATAAGCACAGACAAAATTGAAAGTAATAACGAGTAATAGTGTTAAACATAACCCTCATCATCAATAGGACGGCAAGATAGAGGGTTTGAATAAGTGCAGTATAATTCAACCAAAGTAATTAGAAAGACAATACGTTCACTTACGACTGAAAGTCATGATGCTAGGTCTGAAGGGTTGACAGCAATCCTGAAAACAAAGTTTTCTGTTAATATTTATGAACCACATGATGAATTACCTGAAAGAAATGTTTGTGTAATAAAACAATTAAGAATAGATTCTGAGTAAGGTACACACAATCGCTAAATCCTAACGAGTTAAGACTTTATTGCATTACTTAATTGCATCGCATTACTTAATTGCATTATACGAGTACGCAACTTAAAATTAAATAATTTCTAAAAGAAGGAGAATCGTTCGTATTAAATCCATTTAAAAGCAATTTGATGGGTTTTATAAGTTTTTTTTTCCATTATTTACTGTTGAAACTGAGAGCAACAGAATTTAAATGATGTGGTATTTTCTGTTGACAAACACTGGTAATACTAGTGTGCTGTGTAATATGTTTTTACTCAAATCTCGCATAGACCTAGGAGTTTAACAGATGGGCATACGAACTTTAGAATGAATGCCAATAAACAGAACCGATTTAACAGATATGGAGGGTCAACAAACTTGCAAGTGGCTTATGGTATTTCATTACAACAATTAACATCATGGATTATAACTGTTACAAAAGAAGTACAGAAAGAAAAGAATGTAGCAAGTGGTATGCAAATCAATATATCTCTTGAATTGCTCTGTATGAGTATGTAAATTAAAATTATTCTCCTGTGAAATATACCCGTGGCTTTATCTATGACTCTAGAAAGACTCTCTAGTAAAGGTAAAATTAGCCAATACTTAATCAATATTCCCAAACTTGTTGATGATTATTCTAGTAAAATATGTCGTATATATTCTAGTAAACAATGCTAACATAGATAAAGCACTGGTCTACAAACACCAATTTGGTGACTGTCAAAGGATCTATTACAGTTTCACAACGGTGTAACTTGAGTGCATGCTTTCTGAGCAATGATAACTTTTAAAACATATCTATTTGTATTAAAAATCTTCAACCAAGTACACCAAGTAATTATATTTGCTCAACAATATTTTACAGACAAGTTTCACAAATACGAATATTTAATGTATGAAAGTTACGAAGATTTCATGGAGATATAACACGTTTCTCAATTCTTTAGTCCAGTATATACATTTTCACATGTTAAAATTTTTCTCAGCCAGTGCGGACTTAACGTGACTTTAAAATGACAATTTCAAATTTAATTTTACCAAACGTTATCAAACTACTCCTAAAGCTGGACTAACATTTTCCAATTTACAAAACCTCTCACAATAAAAGTACAGTCTCTGTTCGCAGTCTCCAATGATTGTTTGTATCCGGGTGCGTAAACAGATATTGTCACGAAACCATAAGTGTAGTGCATTTTGTATTCCGGGAGGTAAAGGAGTTCTTCCCCCTTCTAGAACGACGACTTCGAGATCCAGCGTCAACCCCAATGTTGGCTTGCGAATGTTTTCCCGCTCCAGGTATCTCCGCCTTCGGAACACTGCCTGAGATGGGATAAGCTGTAATTACCCGACTGGTCTCCCGACATGTGCGAAAGTGTAGTGCATTAAATACAAATGTGTGAGTAAAGAGAAAGCGGAGAGGATCCAGAGAACTAACAATCAGCGCAGGCGGCAGCTAGAATTCCCCTCCAGACAGCGGCTGAATTAGACTTCGCTATTGAGTGTCGAAAATCCTCCGTCATGGAGACTCGGACCTTACGCGAGAGCCACGGCAGTAGTAACAGTCGTTGCCCTGCCGCCGAGGACTGCGAGTGGCCGTGAGTGCTACGGAGGGGATAGGGGAAGGGGGCAGGGGGCGAGTGGCGGGCGAGGCGCCTCGCGTGCAATGGGGCGCGCTGGAGCCCGTGAGGGAGATCGCATCGCATCGCATCGCATCGCATCGCATCGCGCAGCGTGGCGAGACCCGTTGGCCGTCGCTTCGTAGGAGCTCTGGCACGGCGCCTCCGCCTGCCGCGCTGATCATGTCTGGTCGCTCACCCGCTTCCCCGCGCCCCGCGTCCCTCGCCCCGCGCCCCTCGCGCCCCGCCACCCCCTCCTGCACCCTGCTCCGCTCCGCGCCCTTCCGTTCCAACTGGGCTTTCTTCATCTTTCTTCTTCCAACCATCCATTCTCCTCCTTCTGTTTCTCCTCCAGCTTCCCCTGCTTGTCCTCCTCCTCCTTCACCCCCTTCTCGTTCTTCTTCTTCTTCTTTTTCTTTCTTCTATTTTCGCGACTTTCTCCTACTCTTTCTCGTTATTTTCTCTTTCTTTCCTCGTTTCCTTTTTATTTTACATATACACGTAGTGTACTGTAATGATGCAGGAAAAGTATCCATTTTTCTACACAACATCTGTAGGTCCCTGGCACCGACAAAGTGGATACTTCTAGCTCCACTATGTACTAAATTACTGCCGCACTCAGTGCCTCAAAATGATTGTAATGGAAGTTGATTAGCTTCAGCATTACGGATGGAGATGCGAAATTGCAAAGTACTAGTTTAATTCTTATTAGTAGCACTTCTCTTTACGCCGCCACATCATATGCTAACCGGACAAATTTGCACAACGAAGATAGATATTCTAGAAGCCAATTTACTCTATTTCGTTACAAGAGCACCAAAAAGTTCTATGTGCATACTAGCAATAATTTGAAAAGAAAATGTCATATTGTGTAATCTCGGGCGAGAGTATTTCAGACATTGTAAGAAGTTACATCTGAGATACTTCTTTGAACTGCAAAAGACGGCAGACGCAAATTATTTCTGTATTGTATTGGTTGCGTCTAAAAATCTGACGCACTTCTTTAAAACGGATTTCAGGTTATTGGTCAACAATCCTTTCCAGACAACCATCACTTTTACGTAATTATTTCACTTGGCACAACTGCAGCTCAATAATCAAAAACAAAGCCACTTCTCGTCATCGAACAAATATCTTTTAAAGGCGTTTTTGCAATGTTTAAGAATCAACGTTAAAAGTATTATGCGAATCTCCAGAAAATATTCTCTAAAGATAAAACAAGGCGAAGTCACCGCCAAAAAGCGTGTAAATAGTATGACTCACTAGCTTATTTCCGATGAAGCCGGATTATAGTGAAGATTGATAACATATTTCAGAAGTTATAAATTTCTCAAACACAAATTTTTAAGAGCGAGAACGTAGCATGTTCGTTCGCTTAGATCTTCTCTTTACATGTTTAGATCATGGTTCCCTTCTATTGAAATTAAGAATTAAAATTCATAGAACATTTCTCTACGCCAAACATACGTAGAGAACAGATAATCAATAGACATGGATAGTTTATTGGTGTGACGAAACGTTTGCGAAACCACAGACGTCAAATAGACTCTATTTGCACGAAAAATATTGAGTGTGTAAACTCTGCGGCCTCACAACTACGAAACAGCTGGTGCAAGTGGCAAGTTGCCACGTGCGCGATGACTAAAGAAAGTATGTATTCCGGGTTCATAAGGATCGACTCTAAAATGCGAATGACTATTAGTAACCACGTTTAAATCAAACTCTTACTGGTTAAACATTTTTAATTTCCTAAATGTCGAATATAAATTCGTCCCTATGAATCTCAGTCCCATAAATAGTGTCTGTGTTAAAGTGTTCTTAAGGGCGCACTTTACATTGTTTGGTTCGTTCACAAAACGTTCGAGCCCCTCTGTACGTGTTGTTAGTAATGAATGGCACTTGACATATTACTATTATATTGATATATTACTATATTAGGTACTTTATTATTTAGTATTGGAATCACGTAAAAAAAGCAATCTCGAATTTTTACAGGATTTGTTTCAACTGTAACTCTGACACAGGTCTATAAGGTGCTGTTCCAAAAATAGTTAAGATTTGTGCAGGTGGCAATGATATTTTACTTTTTTACACGGAAATCTATATGTGTATGTATGCTTGGATGGATGCATACATACATGGATGGCTGTGTCACGAATAATTCCGTTAGATAAGAAGCTTAAGAGCGGAAAAATGATCAATAAAATACTCTTAAAATGCCCTAAAAACAAAGAAAAGTGTCGTAGAAAATGACCAAAACCACTTCAGACGAACAACTCAAGCTCTTCGATAAGATACTGATGTAATTGAGGCTTCTTCCTTTTGTTGAAATGAACTCATCTCGCAAAGATTGGATTTGGACTTCTTTAAAATAAAATCTCTGCCTACACTTATCGCGAAATGCGCCCAACTGACAATGGCGCCGATAAAGTCACAGGAATCTTAGATTACATAGTACTCACGTCTGATATTACAAAATATATAAGCGAAGAAATCGATTAGGCTACTCAGGAATTCTGTGGTGAACATTTGTTGCGCCTCGTAAATATTGTTTGAAGCAAGTGGAATTAAAATGATATTAAAATCGATTAAATCAGCGAAAAATGCCGTAAAAATTAAGTAAAAGGGTAAAAATGACTTATTGTCGATAAATGCAAAAAGTTACTAAGTAAATAAAAACGGGTCGTATCGTTTTAACATAGCATAAAATGAATTTAAGTACTACATGGCATTGTTCTAAAGGGAAAAGAAAAACAAATTCATGAATATCCGCCCCCTACTCATACTCAGCACCCTTACCATATTGTAGTGTTCGTTACCTTCTCTGATACTGACATCAATTCGCGCGTTTCATGTTGGTGCTAGAAATGTTTCTTAAAGTAATTAAGATAAATCAGAATAGGCATTCACAAATTTGAAACGAAATATCCATTCAAGTAATATTATAGAAAGCAAATATTTGAATTTGAAATATAATAATATGAGTAATATTTTGACATGTTTATGTCAAAGACGCTTTCGTATGAGATGCGTACATTAATTTCACATAAACTAAGCGAAACTTCCAATAGTATAGTTACGGCATTATTTGTTATATGCAATACTTGTAGCAATATGCTCAATATCACTTCTATTGAGTATTTTTCGACGCTGTGCGAAAGGCTGTCCCAAACTCTACAGAAATCTCAAAATATTTTACAAATGTCTAGGACATGTAGGGTATCAAAGGTGACCCCTTTTTTCTAAACGAACATATGGTGGGAAATTTCTTGTAAGGAAGTTACACGTGTTACTTTTCTTCTGATTGGTAAGCAAGTTATCAGATATTGTTCTTTAGCAGGTCACGTTCTGTCACCGTCAAAGGTATTTCGTCACGTGAACCTGCCGATCATCAAAGCATGATGGGTTGCATGGCATGGCACCATTCAGAGGCAAATGTTACAAGAACCCTTAAGTAATTTTTCATCATATTTTCATTGAAAAAGGTTCACCTTCGACTGCCCTAAATGCACTTGAAGTTTGCAACTTTTATTCTGAATCACCTGAATACATTTGGCCACATATTTAACTTTCTGACATTTTGATGGATTCATTGTCATGTACGTGCACGTATTTTATAGAGTGCGCCAGTGCAGAGTCTCCGCAGTGGCACCAATGGCTAATGACAGTGCTAGAACCATACATTATGTTGGTAGCACGAACTGCAGCTTGTAACAAATGAAAACATACATTACCTACTCGCCACAATCATAACAGATGCTGAAAGTATTGTCCCCTTCACTTTTTTTTCCAGTGATCTGGTTGCTACGATCATAAATGCAATTTATAATAGGAGCCCCTGGTCTGGCTCGGTGCGGAAACATTTTCCTAGTGCACTGTATAATTTTACATTATATTTTATAAAAACTACCACCTTCTGTTATTAAGTCGGCGACTTGAAGTGCGAACCGACGACAACTGATCACTTAATAATAGAAGCATTTCATGTAGTGATGTTTATGACGCGATATGCAGTATGGGGTTAATGGATGATTGACAATGTATTAGTAGTACGCGGACACGCCCGCTAAAAAAAGGTATTTGCGTGCTTTGAGGTGACAGATGTATAGAGGCGGTGGATTGTACAAGTTTTAAAAAGGCGTTTAATAAAATAGTAGAGCACGCTTCCTCTTAACGAACGTTATCATCCGTCTGAGCGAAGGCGCACATGTGCACAGTGGCTCTGCCGCTTTAGAAGTCTTTGTGCGCAAGCACGCGTCCGCTAGAAATTCAGAAATCATTTGTCAGTAGAAAGCGTGTAAATCCGATCGTATTGAGATTAAAAAATTCAGAATACAAATAACTGGTAAAAACTACTGTGAATTTAAGAGACTAGTTAAACACATTAGAGTGTAAACTGTTCCTAGGTAAACATTCCTTGTCTTTGACAATAAATGAGGTTATTAGGCAGCTGTGATGGAATGAAACCAGGCTGCCTGGTCCTGGACAGGGAGGTGGAGTGTTGACGAAGAAAGCTATGAAAAGGGTGGTGTAAGGGCTACTTAGATGGTGGATCAGGTCATTTGTTACACTCTTGAAACCCACTGTTCTGAAAATGTCAAAGAAGTCGTATGAAAAGAAATACACCACGAAAACTGTAGAAAACATCCTACTTAATGCACTTCTCTCAGGTCATCCTGTTTTAATAGAGAAACAGAGTGAGAAATGCCTCGTTTGAAACGCGTCTGAACAGGCGAGGGATATCCTCGTGCAGGACTGGGATCGGCCGGGTGGCTGCGAGTGGACGCGAATCCGTCAGCAGCTCGATCGCGACCGCCGCCGCCGCCACCGCCGCCGCCTGCCAGAAACCGCCGCCGCCGCCGCCGGCGGCGCACAGCAACACGCGGCGGACCAGAATAGACGGCCGCCCCTGGCTCCCACGGTCCGCCTGCGCCGCGGCACCCGCGGCACACGCCTCGCCGCCCGCCTCCGCCCCCGCGACGACACTGCCCCGCCCCCCCTCCCAGCGCCCACTGCGCTCAGCGCTTCGCCTTCGCTCTGGTCTCTGCCCTGGGCCCTGTCCTTTCCTCACATCCCCCGCCTCAGCTCACAACACCCCTCTTCAGGCCGCATCGCCCCGTCACAGCCCACAGCCCTACCTCAGCCCGCATCGCCCTGCCTGCCCCACATTTCACCGTCTTCCCCACCGCGTTACCCCGCCTGGGCCCAAACCGCCCAGCGTCTGCCCACACTGCTACGCATCGCCCCGCCTCTACCCCTATCGGTCTGCCTCTGCCCACATTTCCCGGCCTCTTCCCGCGTTTATCCCACTTCTGTCCGCATTTATCCCACCTCTGCCCACATTTACCCGACACGTCACTCTCACGTCTCTCATTTTGAGTTCATAACAATAAATCTACTTACAATTTAATTTGTGCCGGCTTAGGTGTCTCAAGGCATCAACGGATGTCACTGCAGGCGCCCCTCAACAAATCCCGACGGCGGCAGCACTGTCAACTCTAGCGAGAAAGCTATATCAAATTCAGTCGCTGTCTAGAAGAAAATTCTAGCGGTCTATCAATACCACGCGAATGCCGCAACACATCCCTAACAAACGAGCATAGTCCTTGCGCAATCTGTTTTTCCTACTCATTGTCCTACCGTCACTCCTTACACTCACACATACAATTACCCTTACACTTACATTTCCGTAAACTACACTACGACCCACGTCAAGAGACGAGTCAGGATATTAGAGCTAGGGCGGAGGGAAATATCTGGTTGGGAAAAACCCCGTAAGTCAATTTGTAATTCGACACCAGCTGGATCTCGCTGTACAGTAGGATATGTTGAACCGCGCTATAGCAGGTGAAAGACCACGGCCACCGCCCGTGTTAAAAACATCGGTCCTACGCTCACGGGATTAATGATCGTACGCGTTGACGCGCATTGACGCTGTTGAAGATGCTTTCGGATTAGATAAAATGTATTATCCACGTCGTTAATGCTTGCTAGTAATTGAGCACTAGGTGCCCCGCGCTAGTGAATAAACACTAGCTTGCTGATAATGTTCCCCCTTTGTTACTTGCAAATTAAATTACTATAAATTCGCAGGAATATGTGAAATTCATCGAAGATGGAACATATCACACAAATAAGTGAGAAAAATAAACATGATCTCCTACACATGATGTAAACATTATTTGTAATATTCTATGCTATTTAAGCTCAAACCAAAATCACCCATTTTGTAGCATGCACACATTAGTAGATCTCACCTCAGTAATTATAACCGCAAATTAGCATCGAGGCAAACAAATGCTTTCCAATTAAGTATTTCCCGGAAGCGATGTTTCGCGGAGCTCTTTCGCTAATTTTCACAACAAAATACAGTTCCTCCCAATCGCCCTCCCGGCATTAAACTCTACCTGCGCCAACCAACCATTCGCGGAATCGCGTGGCAGGGACTGTGCACTGGATCGCCGCGCGTAACTCACAAGCAGTATCGTAGCCATTCTGCAGCGCTTCAAGAGGCGTAGGGAGCGTCGTGACGTGGCGGGGAGCGTCGTGGCGTGGCGATACACGATATTGCAGTGCCTTTCTTTTTCTAACAAAACGCAAACTTCATATTAAAATCTGTTTATTAATCATAATTATTTATACTTGTGAACTCATAATGTACACATTAACAACGTTCTCACCTTCATACTTTTCTTCGTTATTTCTTGTGTAGTTATTTTTTTAATTGTCCAGCTGATTTTCGTAATATTTACTTTTTCCCATTTACCTTTACTCCTAATGTTTATTTTCTCACAACCAACCACTCTCCTCCCGTCAGTCCACCGTGGTAATGTGCTTCCCCTCCTCCCGTCCAACTCACAACGTGCCACTAACGAAGCCTTTGAAATATCCAACCACTAATTCAAACCGCACGCGACCCGCGCGCGCTCGCCAATTAATTTGCACCCCTCCCTGAGCGCATCTAGCATAGCCCTCGGTGGGGGCCTCGTGATGAATCTGGCCGCTCCGGCACCGCGTCTCCGCTACGCCCCGCGAGCCCGCCAAGCCGCCCCCGCCACGCATTCCAACCACGCCGCCCCGCCACGCCGCCCCCGCCACGCCGCCCTGCCACGCCGGCCCCACCACGCATTCTAACCAGGCCGCCACCGCAACGCCACCCCCGCCGGGCCACCCCCGCCACGCCGCCCCCGCCGTGCCGCCCTGCCGTGCCGGCTCCGCCGTGTCGGCTCCGCCGTGTCGGCTCCGCCGTGTCGGCTCCGCCGTGTCGGCTCCGCCGTGTCGGCTCCACCGTGTCGGCTCCGCCGTGTCGGCTCCGCCGTGTCGGCTCCGCCGTGTCGGCTCCACCGTGTCGGCTCCGCCGTGTCGGCTCCGCCGTGTCGGCTCCGCCGTGTCGGCTCCGCCGTGTCGGCTCCGCCGTGTCGGCCCCGCCGTGCCGGCTCCGCCGTGTCGGCTCCGCCGTGTCGGCCCCGCCGTGTCGGCCCCGCCGTGTCGGGCCCGCCGTGTCGGGCCCGCCGTGTCGGGCCCGCCGTGTCGGCCCCGCCGTGTCGGCCCCGCCGTGTCGGCCCCGCCGTGTCGGCCCCGCCGTGTCGGCCCCGCCGTGTCGGCCCCGCCGTGTCGGCCCCGCCGTGTCGGCCCCGCCGTGTCGGCCCCGCCGTGTCGGCCCCCGCCGTGTCGGCCCCGCCGTGTCGCCCCCATCGCGCCGTCCCCGACGGGCCGCCCCCGCCGTGCCGCCGCCGCCGTCACGGCCTCGCCACGGTCAGGGCCATGCCACCCCCGCCACGCTACCCCTGCCATGCCACCCCTGCCATGCCACCCCCGCCATGCCACCCCCGTCATGCCACCCCCGCCATGCCACCCCCGCCATGCCACCCCCGCCATGCCACCCCCGTCATGCCACCCCCATGCCACCCCCGCCATGCCACCCCCGCCATGCCACCCCCGCCATGCCACCCCCGCCATGCCACCCCCGCCATGCCACCCCCGCCATGCCACCCCCGCCACGCCGCCCCCTGCCCTCCGAACCCAACCCCCGCCGCCCGCGGACCGGTGACAGCCGCGCGGACCCCACTATTCTCCTGGTAACTCGCCCTGGCTATCACTGCCACCCCAGGCTCCGCCCCTACACCCGCCCGATAGTGCATGCAATACATGTGACGCAGCCGCCGCCGCCGCCCCCGCGAGCGCCATTCGCCGACAAATCAAGGCCGATCATTTTGCGGTTGCGCTGATGTAAATTTGTCGCCGTCGGCCGTGCTTCCCGGAGCCCGTCACTGCGGTTGCGAACACACATGCACAGCCGGTTTTCCTCCAAGTAGCAACCAAAGAGCTCGTTTATATCTTGAGAAATTACACAGTCCTGCGGCAAATGGTTTAAAACGTGTTTAATTCCAGTTTTGGTGTGTTGAATTGCCAACTTTTCTTGGCACGTACCGTTTTTGTGCCATGCAGAAAATACAATTCTTGTATTGTAGTAATTTCTTGGTAGTAACCACATTTCCCTAGATGTATAACACTAAAAGATCAAAAAGTATTAATAGTGGATACAATAGCTAAAAATGAATAATGAATTATCAAACATCCAGAAAGAAATATATTTTCTCCCCTCTGTTTCATTAAAAACGAACAATGTGTCGATTGACGAAATAAGAACTAACTCCTACGTGTAAATGCACTTTACTCTCTTTAATGAAAACAATGGAAGACAAAACATGCAGACATTATTTTTAAAACATTGAAAATGTCGTCAGTACTTTATGCAAAGCACTCTCCAAAATTAAAAAACCTTAATTATTCCTAAAATGGCAAACTAGATCTTACTCCTGGCCTTATTACCAATTTTTCATCTCAATAGCTTCTAATATGACAGTTATGACACATCCATCCATCCATCCATCCATCCATCTAGACATCCAGATTTCTCAGTACAAAACTGCATGACCCCTCGCTCCCCGCACCAATCTTAAACATCTTCTCAACATTACTAAGAGTCGAGGTTAATCCTCACGTGTGTGCGATGTCGTAGCTCAAAAGAATTTTAAACTAGGTTATACGACCCAAAATTCGAAATCGCAGAATTAAAGTGATTCCAATACTTGTCCCCCTTACACAATAGAATAGGGAGGAAAAGTAATAAATGAAATGTTTATTGGCGCTTGAGACCTGTTTACACAGTCCTGCACTAGTGTCAGATAGGACGAGCGCAATTCGGCCGAACAGCCGAGCGGTGGTCTGAGATACCTTGTGAAGGTTGTTCAATTCGCGACAATTGCTAAGGTAATTGGCCCTGTAAGTGTGAGATATGTGTTAACGCGGTGTGGGGCGATGATCTCCCTCTGAAAGGGAGATCCGGCGCAGACCTACAAGTGTTGCGGAGTTTCAGCCACCCGGAATCTCTCACAAGCAGGGCGCCGCCCCAGCCGAGGCAAGCTCTAAGCTCCCAACATGTGTAGTGGTGAATTGCATGTAAGTGTGTGTATGTTCGCGCGCGGAGGTGGTGTAATGGTTAGCGTCCGGACTGTTGTACACAAGTTAGCGGGTTCAAACCCGAGCCGTAGATTTTTAAGGGCGAAAAAATCCTTCGTACGCCTTACTTCGGAGGGGAAGTAAAGCCGGCTGTCCCATGTTAGTAGATTTACTTGCATGTAAAAGATTCTCAAGCCTAAATGACGCCTCTGAGCTACATTGAAATCGCCTGTTTCTCGCCCAAGAAATACCTCCTTTCTCTGGTAGTTGGTGAAAGGAGCGTAGCGAAATTTACGTGGTTAGACGGAAGAGCAGGCCTCATGGCCTGAGTCTCGCCACGTAAAATAAGGCATCAATTCATTTCAATATGTATATAATGGGTGACAATAGAACAAGGAAAAAGAAGGAAAGGAGAGGAAGACTGCGCGCAATGAGTGGCCCTTTTGTTAAGGTACTGCTTCAGCATTCGTCTGATCGTAAAAGCCACGGAAAACTATCGATCAGAGCTGTAAACCGATAGAATTCGCCTTCAGACAGCGACTGAATTCAACCTAGGTATCTAGCTAGTGTCTAAAATCCTGCCACGGTCGAAACTCAAATCGTAGGACCTCCCAGTCAGAGGCACTGCAGTGACATCAGTTGATGCCCTGAGCCGCCTAAGACAGCCGACAGCTAAAATGATGCTTATATACCACACGTGATCTTAACTCTCACTGAAAAAATTTAATCTGTTTTTGACATGACACGACACGACACACCACTGCTTTGTAAGTAGAAAATTTGCCAAAAGGAACTGTTTTTGAAGACCCGTCAGAAATCTGAAAGTGTTTAAATCTCAAGACTGGAGACCTGCGGCGCGAGATTTATGAGCTCAAAGCTCCCAGAGACAGCTGTCCAGTTAGGCAGAGCAACGCGCAGCAGCTGTCTCCTTGAGGCAGTAGAGTGGAAAAGGTTTTGTAGGAGGCAGGAAATGATACAGGCGGTTAAGAATTATGTGATGTCGATTGTGTATTGCCAAAAATAATCCAAAATTGAATGGCATTCCACGCCTTTTCAAAACTAGGTATATGTGTTACACAGTAAAGTAAGTACGTCCGTTATTCGTACGTGTCAAAAATACAGAGATTAATTGGTCAAGTAGTATTTTGAAAGAACCAAATTCGATCAAATACTAAATTTAAACCCCGGAAATTAAATTCACATCATTTTCAAGAGATCGCTTCGTCTTACGCTTTCGCTTTCTTTATTGCTATTCGAATAACTAGATGATAGAACTTGCAACCAGCCAACACCGCAAACGGTGACCACCCCCGATGTGGGAAAACCGAAATTGAATATTTTCTCACAAATGAGGCATAGGCCTCACAGCTGAAGTTCGTTTCAAATGCCTTTAAATTTTTTTTTTCTCCAGGCTCAACCGGTGCCTAGTGTGGAAAGATCATCTCTTGAGTATTCTATTTCACAACTATTGCCGTCCTTGGTTCTTGATAGCTTTCTGGATCTTCCTCTTTCCGAGGCCACTGAGCCCGCGCCTTCATCCAGGCCTAGCAGCAGAAGGCGAGGGCGGAGGATGCGGTTGGGGGTGGCGGATGCGATGGCGCGTGAGCAGCACGTGGGGGCAGCAGGAGTAATGACAGTGGCGGCGTGGGGACCGGCAGTGGGGGCGGTAGCGGGGCCGGGTGCGGTGGCACGTGGGCGGAACACAACTGTGGGGGCGACGGCGGTTGGGGTGCAGACATCGGGGCCGGGGGCGGAGGCCGGGGGCGGAGGCCGGGGGCGGAGGCCGGGGGCGGAGGCCGGGGGCGGAGGCCGGGGGCGGAGGCCGGGGGCGGAGGCCGGGGGCGGAGGCCGGGGGCGGAGGCCGGGGGCGGAGGCCGGGGGCGGAGGCCGGGGGCGGAGGCCGGGGGCGGAGGCCGGGGGCGGAGACCGGGGGCGGAGACCGAGGGCGGAGACCGGGGGCGGAGACCGGGGGCGGAGACCGGGGGCGGAGACCGGGGGCGGAGACCGGGGGCGGAGACCGGGGGCGGAGACCGGGGGCGGAGACCGGGGGCGGAGACCGGGGGCGGAGACCGGGGGCGGAGACCGGGGGCGGAGACCGGGGGCGGAGACCGGGGGCGGAGACCGGGGGCGGAGACCGGGGGCGGAGACCGGGGGCGGAGACCGGGGGCGGAGACCGGGGGCGGAGACCGGGGGCGGAGACCGGGGGCGGAGACCGGGGGCGGAGACCGGGGGCGGAGACCGGGGGCGGAGACCGGGGGCGGAGACCGGGGGCGGAGACCGGGGGCGGAGACCGGGGGCGGAGACCGGGGGCGGAGACCGGGGGCGGAGACCGGGGGCGGAGACCGGGGGCGGAGACCGGGGGCGGAGACCGGGGGCGGAGACCGGGGGCGGAGACCGGGGGCGGAGACCGGGGGCGGAGACCGGGGGCGGAGACCGGGGGCGGAGACCGGGGGCGGAGACCGGGGGCGGAGACCGGGGGCGGAGACCGGGGGCGGAGACCGGGGGCGGAGACCGGGGGCGGAGACCGGGGGCGGAGACCGGGGGCGGAGACCGGGGGCGGAGACCGGGGGCGGAGACCGGGGGCGGAGACCGGGGGCGGAGACCGGGGGCGGAGACCGGGGGCGGAGACCGGGGGCGGAGACCGGGGGCGGAGACCGGGGGCGGAGACCGGGGGCGGAGACCGGGGGCGGAGACCGGGGGCGGAGACCGGGGGCGGAGACCGGGGGCGGAGACCGGGGGCGGAGACCGGGGGCGGAGACCGGGGGCGGAGACCGGGGGCGGAGACCGGGGGCGGAGACCGGGGGCGGAGACCGGGGGCGGAGACCGGGGGCGGAGACCGGGGGCGGAGACCGGGGGCGGAGACCGGGGGCGGAGACCGGGGACGGAGACCGGGGGCGGAGACCGGGGGCGGAGACCGGGGGCGGAGACCGGGGGCGGAGACCGGGGGCGGCGGCGCGTGGTGAGCACGTATCGACCGCGCTGTCGGGTTAATCACGCGGAGCGCGGGCGGAAATCGGCAGCGGCGCCGCCCCGGAACCGCCCACGCCCACACCGGCCTCACCACAGACAACGCACCCCCATCGCCGTCCCATCTCCGTTTCTGCATCAGCAGCCACGCCCCCACAGTCGCTTGCCTCCCCCCTTTTCCCCACATCCGATCCGTCTTCCGACCTTTGTTCACGCACATTCAGTGGGATTCGCCCGACTGCATCCCAGGATCAGTTTTCCCTGAACCCCGCTAACTAGTTAATCCCCTCACTTTCATTCACCTCATAGCTTTCGCTTTTCGGTACTTAAGAAGGCGTAGCTCGATTGGCGAAGAAGTAAAAATTTTTGTTAAGTCTCCATTCATGAGTAGCCCAAAATATAGACCTAGCACCAGTCCAGAGAATACCTCGAACACAGCATGGCAGAATCTTTGGAATTGTGTATGTTGTGTCAGTAGGACAACATGAGCTCATGATAGGAGGTTTCAAGCTTTTTTTCACCAACATTTAACGGCTTTGAGCGTCGCTAGTGCTCAGTATTTATTCTCTACTTCGACTGATCCCTGGTTGAGCGAGTGAGGGATCTGCTTAGGTTGGGCGCAGAACGCAGTGTTCAATTTAGCGGGGTATTTAACTAGGGAATATTACACGCTACAACCTTGCCATCACACATTGACGAATTTCCGAGTTCTAAAAATTCACCGCCCCCCGCCGGATGGAACCCCGCGAATTCAAGTTTTGGAAAGGTACTCGAAAATTCGAATTATCCAACGTCACGATACCTAGACAGTTTAGGGTTAGTCTGCACACTTTGATTTTCTAATTCGTTTCTTATTTCTTGATTTATAGATTCATTGCAACTCATCGACCTTCATCTCTAGACCTATTGCTCCCACGCGCAACCTGGCCCGCCTCTCAAACGCGCACGCGCAGGCATTAGCCGACACGCAGCACAAACGCACCGTCACACGTGCCATTCTCACCGCTTCCGCAACTCCCCCCCCCGTCCCCACTCCATTCGCCCCACCCCACCTCCAACTCACGCCGCACTGCGCGACCAGCGGCCAGACCGCGCAACCCTCCAGCCCCCAGTTCACCGTCACCACGTTCACCCCCGTTCACTCCAGGTGGAATTTGGGTCGGGCAGAGCGAGGTCGCGGGAGGTTTTCTAGGGAATTTCGTTTTCCCTTGCCTCTCATTTCACCACTCGCGCATTGCAATCGGTAATGGGTGTGGTCCACCTTACACTCACTACAAAGTCCTAAAATTCTCGAAGTTGGAATAGATACCTCTAATAGCTTTTCAAATCTACATTCGTATTAATACTTAAAATGTATTATTTTTTAAATGCAATTAATAATAATAAATAATAATATTTAAAACAAATTTCGTTAAGTTTTTCGTTTAGAAGGGAATTTGAGATTTCTTCTGAAACAAATTTCGTGTATTTTTTTTCGTATGTTTGTTGTTGCTGTTTTTTCGTCGTCGCCCCGGGGCAGGGGAGGCGGCGGGGTGTGCCGCGGTGACACGTGGGCGTGGCGGGTCGGCGGGGGCAGCGGCGGTCGGGGAGGGGACGACGAGGGCGGGGGCGGGGTGGTGGCGGGGGCGGGGTGGTGGCGCGTGGCGTCGGAGTGGGTCGGGGGCGGTGGCGCGTGGCGAGCACGTATCGACCGCGCTGGCGGGTTAATCACGCGGAGCGCGGGCGGGCTTCTTTGTTTAAATGGAAGATAGTGGACCCTCCACGTGTTATCACTTGCTCTAATAAACTTGTTTTATGGTAAAATACTTAACTGCAATAATATAACGAACGCTTGTATGCTAACATTAATAGAATGAACGTCGTCCTTTATTCATTATTCGTCGTTTACAATAGAAATCGATCTTAGACGTTTCGTTCTACGAGTTGCAATCGATCTACCGAAACTAGTCGATAATTCTTAAGTATCGAGAGCAATTGTGAGAATGCCTTGTTATGCATGATGCGAGGATATCCTTCCAACTGGAAGTCAGTTTTTGTTTTACTAAAGTTAATGTGTTTTTAAATGCAGATGGAGTGTGTGTGCAACGTCCAGATATTGTTTAAAACATCTGACCCTTTACAAAAATGTTCAATGATTATAAATTTCATACCTTGTTTTTTGAGGATGGTAACTTACAGTACTCCTTTACAAACATCATACATGTACAGATCTTTCGTAAACATTATACATTTCGATTACCTTTTCACAAACACACTATCTGAAGCCTTGGAAAATAAGAACTAAACCAAATGACACAAGATCGGGAGTTTCGATTTTCCACTTAGGGCATACGTAACATTTCTTTCTCTCACTTTTTTTTCAACACTCTTTCGTTATTCACAAAGGTTTAGTTGTAACATTTCTTTCTCTCTTGTGAAAAATATCGCAATGGTTCAGTAAGAGATAATAATCGTTTGTTTAGATTCGCAGTCGTATTTTCACAGTCCAAATATAATCGAGTAATCATAGAAAACAATCTTAGAGTATAACAAAAATAAAGTGTTAAGAGAGCGCCTGTCATTTTGCGTGCAGTAACCGCACCTGCCTGTTTACACATATTTCAAGAAACTGACTAAAAAAATAAATTCATGATTTAATTTTGATGGGTTCTTGGATTCGGGAGTACGGATTTATTAACTCATGTAAAACGAGAACTAAGGTAAAAGGAACCGCTTAGTAAAATTATTATTATTAATATAATTTTTACATATCAAATTTTAACCTCTTAGAGATTTTTCAAGATGAGTACATTTTGTAAGTTCATTAAGAAACTGCATTTTCGCAAAGTGAGCCATCAAGCCTGTAAGTTACAATTACCCTCGTACTCCAACCGGCACGAAAAATCGCAGGTCTTGGTGAACGTCATCCCAACCAATTGGAGCTTCTCGATTTTGGCACCAGGGAAACAAACGTAAAACGACAGGTGGCAAATGCTCCTCGCGAAACAAAACCGACACTTTAACTGACAAACGGCAAAAAAGAGTAACAGAGTGCACAGTCACCCAGCACTGACATACGAACAACCGCCGTACCGTTAAAATAACTGATGCAAAATTGGAAAAAATGTATAAAACACGAAACATGATTTGTGAAGTACAACGTAACTCCAAACAATCATAAAGCAAAATCTGCAGAATAAATAACAGCTCTCAGCGTTGAATGGAGAGCGGGTGATAATTGAAATGTTTTCGTGCACATTGATTTCTGAATTGAATGTTTCTTACTACAAGCGCTGAATTTCTATGCGAGTGTTTCTACAAAAGTTAATATCTGTACATTTGAACATGAAGTTACTTCATTTATTAAGTACTTTTCTCGATGTAAAAGAAACTTGATTGATCAGATGTTAATAATAATAATAATAATAATAATAATAATAATAAATACAAATGATGCAAAAATATTTCTTCTTTTATGTAAAACGAATATAATGTAACTCACAATTTAATGAAATATTGAAACCTTTTTTGTGAACCTGCTAAGTTCTTTAGCACATAATTAAATAATCTAGTAAGTATTGAAATATGTATAATTGAAAATATGTACAATTGCAAATATTCATCCCCTACTGTCTTGCATATTAGTGTGATTAACGATTTTATACGAAAAGTGTAGTATTATGGATGACGCAAGGTTTTGATGAAAAACGCATTACATTTCTCCATACACCGTTATTCACAAAGGCATCTTTACTACTTTGAAATTACGCTCGGAAGTAGACGCACGCCGAAAGTCAATATAGGAAGTGCAACAGTACGGCCGGCAGCTGCACGCGGAGGGTTGAAATAAGTGAGGGCGAAGGCACGCAGGCAGCGCGCGCCGTGTCAGCCACGTGGGTGCCAGACAGCCACTGCGCGAAGCATGTCAGAGGCGGTCGCGCCCTCGCCTCTCCGGGCCAGCGGTAATATTTCGGCGCGGATAATTCCATCTGGCGCCTGCCCCTTGGGCGCCTGCCACCGACCTGTCGCGGGCGAACTAACCGACGCCGCAGCCGCTGCCGGTGCCACCGGCGTACCTACCGCTGGCGCCTCCGGCAACAACACCGACCCCACGCCACGCCCCTCCACACGCACGTCCACGCCCACGTCGCTCGCCCAAACACGCCTCGCCACGCCGTGCCCTGGTACGTCACACACCGCCCGGGCTTCACCACCCTCGCCATACCACTCCACCCCACTCCTCGCCCAGCAACGCCATTCCACTCACCGCCAAACCACGTTACCACACTCCCCGCCAAGCCACGCCAACGCCCACTCCCCGCCAAGCCATGCCAAATGTCACTCTCCGCCAAGCCACGCCAATTCCCACTGCCCGCCAAGCCACGCCAACTCCCACTCCTCGCCAAGCCACGCCAACTCTCTCCCCGCCAAGTCACGCCAACTCCCACTCCCCGCCCAGCCACGCCAACTCCCACTCCCCGCCCAGCCACGCAACGCCCACTCCCCGCCAAGCCACGCCAACTCCCACTCCTCGCCCAGCCACGCCAACTCTCTCCCCGCCAAGTCACGCCAACTCCCACTCCCCGCCAAGCCACGCAACGCCCACTCCCCGCCAAGTCACGCCAACTCCCACTGCCCGCCAAGCCACGCCAACTCTCTCCCCGCCCAGCCACGCCAACTCCCACTCCCCGCCCAGCCACGCCAACTCCCACTCCCCGCCCAGCCACGCCAACTCCCACTCCCCGCCCAGCCACGCCAACTCCCACTCCCCGCCAAGCCAGGCAACGCCCACTCCCCGCCAAGTCACGCCAACTCCCACTGCCCGCCAAGCCACGCCAACTCCCACTGCCCGCCAAGCCACGCCAACTCCCACTGCCCGCCAAGCCACGCCAACTCCCACTGCCCGCCAAGCCACGCCAACTCCCACTGCCCGCCAAGCCACGCCAACTCCCACTGCCCGCCAAGCAACGCCAACTCCCACTGCCCGCCAAGCCACGCCAACTCCCACTGCCCGCCAAGCCACGCCAACTCCCACTGCCCGCCAAGCCACGCCAACTCCCACTGCCCGCCAAGCCACGTCAACTCCCCAAGCCACGCCAACTCCCACTCCTCGCCAAGCCACGCCAACTCCCACTCCTCGCCAAGCCACACCAACTCCCACTCCCCGCCAAGCCACGCCAACTCCCACTGCCCGCCAAGCCACGCCAACTCCCACTGCCCGCCAAGCCACGCCAACTCCCACTGCCCGCCAAGCCACGCCAACTCCCACTGCCCGCCAAGCCACGCCAACTCCCACTGCCCGCCAAGCCACGCCAACTCCCACTGCCCGCCAAGCCACGCCAACTCCCACTGCCCGCCAAGCCACGCCAACTCCCACTGCCCGCCAAGCCACGCCAACTCCCACTGCCCGCCAAGACACGCCAACTCCCACTGCCCGCCAAGCCACGCCAACTCCCACTGCCCGCCAAGCCACGCCAACTCCCACTGCCCGCCAAGCCACGCCAACTCCCACTGCCCGCCAAGCCACGCCAACTCCCACTGCCCGCCAAGCCACGCCAACTCCCACTGCCCGCCAAGCCACGTCAACTCCCACTCCTCGCCAAGCCACGCCAACTACCACTCCTCGCCAAGCCACGCCAACTCCCACTCCTCGCCAAGCCACGCCAAATCCCACTCCTCGCCAAGCCACGCCAACTCCCACTCCTCGCCAAGCCACGCCAACTCCCACTCCTCGCCAAGCCACGCCAACTCCCACTCCTCGCCAAGCCACACCAACTCCCACTCCTCGCCAAGCCACGCCAACTCCCACTCCTCGCCAAGCCACGCCAACTCCCACTCCTCGCCAAGCCACGCCAACTCCCACTCCTCGCCAAGCCACGCCAACTCACTCCCCGCCCAGCCACGCCAACTCCCACTGCCCGCCAAGCCACGCCAACTCCCACTGCCCGCCAAGCCACGCCAACTCCCACTACCCGCCAAGCCACGCCAACTCCCACTGCCCGCCAAGCCACGTCAACTCCCACTGCCCGCCAAGCCACGCCAACTCCCACTCCTCGCCAAGCCACGCCAACTCCCACTCCTCGCCAAGCCACACCAACTCCCACTCCTCGCCAAGCCACACCAACTCCCACTCCTCGCCAAGCCACGCCAACTCCCACTCCTCGCCAAGCCACGCCAACTCCCACTCCTCGCCAAGCCACGCCAACTCCCACTCCTCGCCAAGCCACGCCAACTCCCACTCCTCGCCAAGCCACGCCAACTCCCACTCCCCGCCCAGCCACGCCAACTCCCACTGCCCGCCAAGCCACGCCAACTCCCACTGCCCGCCAAGCCACGCCAACTCCCACTGCCCGCCAAGCCACGTCAACTCCCACTGCCCGCCAAGCCACGCCAACTCCCACTCCTCGCCAAGCCACGCGAACTCCCACTGCCCGCCAAGCCACGCCAACTCCCACTCCTCGCCAAGCCACGCCAACTCCCACTCCTCGCCAAGCCACGCCAACTCCCACTCCTCGCCAAGCCACGCCAACTCCCACTCCTCGCCAAGCCACACCAAATCCCACTCCTCGCCAAGCCACGCCAACTCCCACTCCTCGCCAAGCCACGCCAACTGCCACTCCTCGCCAAGCCACGCCAACTCCCACTCCTCGCCAAGCCACGCCAACTCCCACTCCTCGCCAAGCCACGCCAACTCCCACTCCTCGCCAAGCCACGCCAAATCCCACTCCTCGCCAAGCCACACCAACTCCCACTCCTCGCCAAGCCACGCCAACTCCCACTCCTCGCCAAGCCACGCCAACTCCCACTCCTCGCCAAGCCACGCCAACTCACTCCCCGCCCAGCCACGCCAACTCCCACTGCCCGCCAAGCCACGCCAACTCCCACTGCCCGCCAAGCCACGCCAACTCCCACTGCCCGCCAAGCCACGCCAACTCCCACTGCCCGCCAAGCCACGCCAACTCCCACTGCCCGCCAAGCCACGCCAACTCCCACTGCCCGCCAAGCCACGCCAACTCCCACTGCCCGCCAAGCCACGCCAACTCCCACTGCCCGCCAAGCCACGCCAACTCCCACTGCCCGCCAAGCCACGCCAACTCCCACTGCCCGCCAAGCCACGTCAACTCCCACTGCCCGCCAAGCCACGCCAACTCCCACTCCTCGCCAAGCCACGCCAACTCCCACTGCCCGCCAAGCCACGCCAACTCCCACTCCTCGCCAAGCCACGCCAACTCCCACTCCTCGCCAAGCCACGCCAACTCCCACTCCTCGCCAAGCCACGCCAACTCCCACTCCTCGCCAAGCCACGCCAACTCCCACTCCTCGCCAAGCCACGCCAACTCCCACTCCTCGCCAAGCCACACCAACTCCCACTCCTCGCCAAGCCACACCAACTCCCACTCCTCGCCAAGCCACGCCAACTCCCACTCCTCGCCAAGCCACGCCAACTCCCACTCCTCGCCAAGCCACGCCAACTCACTCCCCGCCCAGCCACCCCAACTCCCACTGCCCGCCAAGCCACGCCAACTCCCACTGCCCGCCAAGCCACGCCAACTCCCACTGCCCGCCAAGCCACGCCAACTCCCACTGCCCGCCAAGCCACGCCAACTCCCACTCCTCGCCAAGCCACGCCAACTCCCACTCCTCGCCAAGCCACGCCAACTCCCACTCCTCGCCAAGCCACGCCAACTCCCACTCCTCGCCAAGCCACGCCAACTCCCACTCCTCGCCAAGCCACGCCAACTCCCACTCCTCGCCAAGCCACGCCAACTCCCACTCCTCGCCATGCCACGCCAACTCCCACTCCCCGCCCAGCCACGCCAACTCCCACTCCCCGCCCAGCCACGCCAACTCCCACTCCCCGCCAAGCCACGCAACGCCCACTCCCCGCCAAGCCACGCAACGCCCACTACCCGCCAAGTCACGCCAACTCCCACTGCCCGCCAAGCCACGTCAACTCCCACTGCCCGCCAAGCCACGCCAACTCCCACTGCCCGCCAAGCCACGCCAACTCCCACTGCCCGCCAAGCCACGCCAACTCCCACTCCTCGCCAAGCCACGCCAACTCCCACTCCTCGCCAAGCCACGCCAACTCCCACTCCTCGCCAAGCCAAGCCAACTCCCACTCCTCGCCAAGCCACGCCAACTCCCACTCCTCGCCAAACCACGCCAACTCCCACTCCCCGCCCAGCCACGCCAACTTCCACTCTCCGCCCAGCCACGCCAACTCCCACTCCTCGCCATTTTACGCCACACCACTCTCCGCCACTACACCCCAATCACCGCCATGCCGTCTCACTGCTCTCCTAATCTCACCACTCACAGCCTTGCCACGCCGTCTCACATCCCCCCACGTCACATCTCTCCCCGTTCCGCCCCGCAACGACACACGCCTCACCCCACCACCTTTGCCATGAATCGCAACGCCCTACGTCTCACCTTGTCCTGGTTCGCCCCAACACATCCCACGCCTCACCTCTTTTATCGCCATCCTGCGCAGTTTCTTTTTTGGCCATGTTCTGAAACGCCACGCTATGCCGGGTATGGAGTGACGGAGTGAATGTGTTAAGGTATGGAGCGACGGAATCTTATAAAGTGGGATATGTCCCACATGATCAGATTCCATCACTTCATACCTTTGCTAGTTAATCCACCATCCACTACACAACGCCACCTATTTCTCTAGGCCGCAACTTACATCACCACAAGACGTACGAAGATTCAGTTTTTAGTCGCGTGACATTACGCTGCATCCGATTCGGAACATCACTTAATGGATTGCACGGGTGAAAGTGCCAAGCACAGACAAACAGTGAAACACTCACTATGAAGAGAAGGCACGTGGCAAATCTTGGAATCTTGGCTACGCCCTTTCGGGAAGAGGGGAGTGTATACAGGTGTTCCAAAATTATTTCAAACACCGATGGAGACTAAAGAAAATTCCCACAACTAATGAAAACCCTTTTGTCTGTCATGTTTTTCGAAATCCAAGGCATTCTAGCATAAAATAGCATTATCCATTGAATTATTTTACTAAGCAAAAGCATCTATGTCCCTGGTGCTTCATTGTACACGGTGACGTCATCTATTTCTTTATAGTAAGGCATTCGATAAAATACGTACTGCAGAAACGTGCGTAATTTTTTGGGGACAATTTGAACCGCTTAAAATCGACCGTCACGAAACGCTCGGTGTCGATCTTCAGGCGATAAAATCTCGCACGTAATCTCGACTCCATCGCACGAAAGTAGTATGCTGTGCAGTTGTAAAGATAGCGGGCAAATAAGAGTGCAGCTCAAGTCACGGTATATGCAACCCCCAAAGAGCTATAGAACTAAAGTAGTGGCGAAACACTTTCGACGTTTTATTTCTGAAAATTGGAGTCGATTACAACTTTATAAACCATCCCGAATATCCGAGGCAGACGTCAATTCGAGTTTAATTTTTAATAAATGGTGATATAGCGCCTTTCGCAATTCTATTCTTGCTTGTCAAGGTAGTTCTCTCGGCAAGGCGGAAATAATGTACGGTAATTTATGCTTTCTGCTTGTACAATAAATTGTTTGTTATAAGACTTTAGCCCCCGTGTCGTAATTTGGGATATTACAAATTTGTCATTTTACATTTGATACTTCACACCATTCACAGGATCTTCCATTTCAATGAAACCATCACGCCAATCGACACTAGCAGTTTTATGAACAAATCTCCTTAAAACTTCCACCATTTTCAAGCTTTAAAATGTCACTAACAACACTTTCTTAGAATTCACGGACTCTTAATCTATTTGTAATAACCCCAAAGTCCCGGACTGACGTTATTAGGTAGGGGCAGTCTCTAGTACTTGACATGTTCGTTTCATTTTGTATTGTAATTCAGAGGGTACCAAGTCTCCACGGCATTCAGGGCAGCATGGATTCTCGCTTCGCCAGAGCGCAGAACTCCACTTGCAGAGAACAGACTTATATTTTATATTCGTGAATATGTTAATTCACTGGTCTCTCCAGTGAATTAACTTAATTCTTTTTACGAGCACTAGAAATTGGGAGATGAAACTTTACGTTCCCATAGGAGTGGTATCTTCAGAGAATAGTTAGTTCCAACACTTTCCGCGTTCCTATAATACGTTTCTATTATAAATTGTAATGTGTACTGCATGTCTTGCACACAATATACAAATTGATCTTAATACACATACTATTTTCTATTCTTTTTCAACAAAATTTATTAAGAATTATGCAAAAAATTATTTATCTTCATTTAATTATTTACTAAATTACTATTGTTTTAGATTTCACTCTACATTTGAATAGATATTATGAACTTGTCTGAAAAATAAGTGTCGGCACACCGATTTCATTGAGAAACCAATGTGAATTTATCGTAGGTAATACGAGTGCTTTGGAAATTATCGATAAATTCCCGACTCGCGAAGCGAGGAGTATACTTAATCATAAACACCTTTAAGTACAACATTTGACGAGTTATAAATCCTAAGACAATTTTCTACACATAAAGAGTTCAAAAGTCAAAAGTTCAAATGGTCCTGTCTCGAATTGCAGAGCAGCTCAGGAAACTCCAAAGAGGTAATTGGCACCCTCTATGACCACTACTTATGATAACATAATTACAAGCAAACAAAAAGAGGAGCATGCGCGCACTGACTAAACGACAGAAACTGGTTTCGTGAGCAGTTCGCACGGTCATGAACGCCCTTTTGAAACACCCCACCACAGAAATCCTCATATTAATCAGTAAGGTATCACACTGATCATTATGAAAGTATCAACATGAGGTTCAGTAAAGGGTACGGAAGTGATGATTCTCATCGAAACATCTAAAGATAAACCAGGTTCATGCGCAAAATGGCTTCCTACTACACTGAAACTTTGAAAGTTGATTCATTTTCGTTTACATCTGATTAAAAAATGACATTGACCCAAAATATTGCTTTCACTTTAGTGCAATAGTGTGCGGACTTTGTGCAATAGTGGGATGGAAGACACTGTTCACGACATCTGTGAAATTTAGTCGATTTTACGAGTATATACGCACGAATCTCTCTCCAAAACTTTAGGGTTGGAAAAGAAACAGAAAAGATGGAGTGAAATTAAATGAACATCCAATATTAAACGGAACTCTTGAAGAAGCAGTTATCAATAGAAAACAATACGTATGAACCAAAATTTCACGACATGAACAGGAAGTAAAGGTCACGTAAATGAACAGCAGGCGTGATTGAAAGTATATAATTTGTGTACATGCAACAACCATCGCAATTTGATGTGATAATGCCCTTGTCTACAACCCTTTTCTCTGTATCGAACATTCTAAAATAGAGAGAAAGCGTGGGTGGATGGGTGAGAGCGAACCGGCATAGTACAAGTGGCTAAAGCGATATTACAGTTCAACCCCTCTGCCACAGATAGTATTTTGCCGAGGCCACAGGAGATCACCTCCCCTGTGCCCTGGGACTACACCCACCGCCTCATTCAGGGGCGAGTAAAGGTACGGGACAGACCAGAGCAGAGATGAGAAGCGGAACAAGGAGGGAATGGACGAAGTGGAGCGGGGCGGAGCGGAAGCGCGAACTGGGGCGCAGCGGAGGCACGAACGGGGGCGGAGCGGAGCGGAGGTGCGAACGGGGGCGGAGCGGAGCGGAGGCGCGAACGGGGGGGGGGGGTAGCAGAGCGGAGGCGCGAACGGGGGCGGAGCGGAGCGGAGGCACGAACGGGGGCGCAGCGGAGCGGAGGCGCGAACGGGGGCGGAGCGGAGCGGAGGCGCAAACGGGGGCGGAGCGGAGCGGAGGCGCAAACGGGGGCGGAGCGGAGCGGAGGCGCAAACGGGGGCGGAGCGGAGCGGAGGCGCAAACGGGGGCGGAGCGGAACGGAGGCGCGAACGGGGGCGGAGCGGAGTGGAGGCGCGAACGGGGGCGGAGCGGAGTGGAGGCGCGAACGGGGGCGGAGCGGAGCGGAGGCGCGAACGGGGGCGGAGCGGAGTGGAGGCGCGAACGGGGGCGGAGCGGAGCGGAGGCGCGAACGGGGGCGGAGCGGAGCGGAGGCGCGAACGGGGGCGGAGCGGAGCGGAGGCGCGAACGCGGGCGGAGCGGAGCGGAGGCGCGAACGGGGGGGGGGAGCGGAGCGGAGGTGCGAACGGGGGCGGAGCGGAGTGGAGGCGCGAACGGGGCCGGAGCGGAGTGGGGGCGCGAACGGGGGGGAGCGGAGCGGAGGCGCGAACGGGGGCGGAGCTGAGCGGAGGCGCCAACGGGGGCGGAGCGGGGCGGGGCGGGGCGGAGCGGAGCGGAGCGGAGCGGAGCGGAGCGGAGCGGAGGCGCGAACGGGGGGGGGGAGCGGAGCGGAGGTGCGAACGGGGGCGGAGCGGAGTGGAGGCGCGAACGGGGGCGGAGCGGAGTGGAGGCGCCAACGGGGGCGGAGCGGAGCGGAGGCGCCAACGGGGGCGGAGCGGAGTGGAGGTGCGAACGGGGGCGGAGCGGAGTGGAGGCGCGAACGGGGGCGGAGCGGAGTGGAGGCGCGAACGCGGGTGGAGCGAGGGATGGAGTGAAGGCGGGGTAGAGGGCAAGGGGCGTGGGAGGAGGGCCGTTTGTCGACTCTAACTCAGAGGCGCCCGTTATTATTAATTCGGCGGCGCGGCGCGGCGCGGGCGGCTCTTAATCAGGCAGCGCCGATTCGTTTGTATCGGGCGCCGGGAGAGGGATGCGCTTCATTTGTCCGCCTGCGAGAGGGGGCAGGGAGTAACCCCAGGAGCAATTCCGTCTAGCGCCGCTTGGGGCGCGCAGTGGCTACGGAGTCTGGGATCAGGGAGTCCCCTTTGGGAGGGGGGGGCAGTGCGAAGAGAGAGGAAGAGAATTGAAGAGAAAGAGGGGAAGTAGTGTATTTGGAACACTTGGGACCGGGAGATGTGACTCAGGGCATCAACCGATGACAATGCAGTGCTTCTAACCGGGACGCTAGAAAAAACCTTCAAACTAATTCCAAACTTCGAACAGCAAACCCTGCACTGTGAGCTTATAAGCACGTCATGATGGGCAAATTTTACATATATTTGCAGATACTGCTCATTTTTTACCATCGTGAACGTGCTCTTCATATATTTCCCAAATGTTCCGGCTTGTACCCAACACGTATCTACTAGATGAATTGCGGAGCAGTTTCCAAACCACCAGTCGACGGACCGCGCGCGTTCTTTCCTTCCTCTTCCTTGTTCTAACCTCATCCCCTCCTTAAACACACAGGCACTACACTACTACACATGCCGAGAGACCAGTCGGAAGCTTAGAGCTTGTCCCGGCTGAAACAAGCCGACGATGCCCCGCTGGTAGGAGATTCCTGGTAGGGGAAATCCTGCTAGCCGAGAGCAGGTCGGCGCCGGATCTTACCATTCGGTGGGGGAAGATCACCACCACCACCACCACCACCCGAGGGGAAAAACATGCAATACACTTGCGGGACAAATGGTCTTAGAAAGTGGTTGTGTAATATACTAGGCACGTTTTGTGAAACAGGAATAGTTTCAGTTGAATGCTTATACAAGATATATGAAGGATATATTTGAGAGAGTACTTCCATATATAGTTCATAAAAACAAAGTAAATAAAATTGCTAGAATAATAAAAATAAGATTTAAATCTTGTAAAATAAATGAATGACAAAAATACACTAGGAAAATCACATTAATACATTAAATATTTCGTGTTACCATTCCTGAAAGGACGAATATGAATTAATACACGTAATATTTCATTCATACACTTCAACTTCATATTCTTAGAAGTCGTTGTGAAAATAAAAGTGAAGCATTTTGGTTCGTTTAACGCTGTAAGGCGTAAGATATTTGGTAATTATAAAAAAGCATTAGCCTTTTTTAAAATAAAACATTTAAACAATGGTGAAAATCAAGCTTTGTTTAAACTAAGGTGGTTTATCTATCTAATCGCTATCGAATGCAGCTAGTATCTTTTCTTTGCAAAATATGAACTTTCTTATTGAATTTCTCTCTCTCACGTATTCCGGAAAAAGTGACACCTGCAGATCAATCTCTATTTGCTTTTCTGTTGCTCTTTGCTATCGTGTTGGAGATTTTCTTCTGAATTAACGTTTCCTTCCATTACGTTCCATACCTCCGTTTCTTTTCGGGAATTCTATTTCATGACTTTTATTAACTTCCAATTCGTTCACGGTGTGAAACGTGCAAATATGCCAGGGTGATAAATCTGCGAACTCAATCCTTTTCCAAGAGAAATTTCACAGATGTTCTAATTTAGGTGATGGTAAAATAAACTCGCAAGGCCTAACTTCACCAGACGAATAGAAGCAAGACCCATAAAACAGATCAGCGTCTTCTCTTTCGTAGAAGTAGGCAACGATAATCGACTTTTCTAACTACGCGAAAAAATACATGAACTTCTTCCCCAGTGCCTACGAAGCTGAAACAAAATTATCGTCAAACATTACCTGGAAATTAGTCGTGCATCTGGTGTGAATTTTTATAGTGTCGTCCCTTGATCCTCAAAACGTCCTGTATGGTCACTTCTCTTTATAATATGTCTTCTTTTTCTAACCTATTTTTAATATACTGTTCTCTCTTATTAAACTTATAGCGAGTTTTAAAAGCCGTTAGCCGTCAAGAAAATATGTAGAAGAAGAAAGAAGACAGGGAATACGGAATACGAAAGGGCCCAATACCATTAAAATAAACTGAAAACAATGCTTTCGAGCTTCGCTATTAGTGGGAACCAATGGTTTCGCGACAGCTACCAAGCCATTGTTTCTGTTCTTGGCTGCTCTCATCTAAAAGTTTCACTATAACAAACGGGACCGACATGACCCCAGAGTTGTCTAAACACTCATCTGTTTCTCATCATTACGTAGATTTGAAGCGCGACGCGGTACAGAGCAGAGCACAACCCACCCTGGTGTTCTTGTTCCACGAAGGCTTACAGCACGTTCTCTTCAGGAACATTTTTTCCTCGGAGTACCTATTCTTCGTCATTTTTCATCCCCGCTCGCTCGTACCTGTTACTTTCTCCAGCTTCCTTCTCGTGTCCCAGTCCTGTCTCTTCTGAATTTTTTACCTCTTTATCGTTGCTTCAGATTTTGTACAACCGGATATTTTTGGTAAGTCCTCTCACAGCTTTAGAGCATTTTCTTTCGTTTGCTTCCTAATGTAATACTGTAATACTTGTGTAACTAATGTAATACTTTACGAAAACCTCTGAAAAAATGACACTTTTGCAGTTTTCGAAAATCCAGTCTTTCTATACAATACAACGACAACAATGAAGTTAAGAGATTATTTTTCTTGATGAGATCTGCTCACCTTAATTAGATCAAATAACTTAATGCATATTTTTCGTGTAATATATATCGTTTACATTGTTCGAGTGATGTCTAGAATGTTAGTAAATCAGTGTAAAATTATAAAATAACGTAAATTGTTGCCAATATAATGAGAAAATATGTGCTGTTCTTGCGCCTCTTGTTTGATTTTTGCTGTGTTTGCAGTGTATGAAACTATCACTCTAGGATGTACATTTGGCAATAGCAATGTGACCAAAAGTAAAACCGCGTAAATATTAATTGCTTCCTGAAGTGAAGTTGAAATTAAAAATGTGCTTCAAGATGACATCTTCTTCTCAAATACATGCACAAATGTTTTTTCGTCATTTTGCTGAGAAACGCTTCGTTTTTGCACAGCAGATTCTTGAAGATTTCTCTTTTAAAACGTTCAGAATGTTGTGCACATATTGAGACGAAGCTCCGAAGATACGTATGGCTGAAGAAAAATCTACTTTTAGTATGCAAACGAAGAATTTTTTTTTAAAAATTACACTGAATAAATTGGGTTACATATTACGATAACTCTGAATTGTGCCCTGTCCTTCCCAAATCACGTTAATGACCTTCCAAGTCCACAACAGCGCCAGAGGCGGCTCTACCATACGAATTTCATGGTCAAGTGCCCTCCTCCCCAGTTTTGAGGTACGCTGAAAAAACGTAAATGGGTTTTATTGTGAGACCTAATACTGCACGTTATTGAGTACGGGTGTGCTATATTTATACTTGTTTGGATCCAATAACCATGGTTCGATGAATGGCACGGAAGCAAAGCAAGCAGCATGGAATTTGACAACAGAGTGGAGCCTACGGCCGCTACACGACGCCACTTAACAGCGCCTCTGAGTGTCTAGCAAAGCATTGGTTTAAATGGAGGTATTCACAGGAGTGGTGGAGTCGCGCTGCAGTGGCCTGCAGTGGTGAACTTTCCGCCATCAGCAGCGCAAACGCAGAACATAGTTTTAAATGGCAGTCTTCGCACTAGGTCGCTAAGACGCATCACAAAGCTGACGATAAGTCGTAGACAGCAGGAATTCGAGTAGGAAACAATCATAGTTGCTACGAGCGGATTTGCGTACGTTCTAAAACATTATGGAAGTGAATACAGATGATTTTATTATGGAGATAAAAAAAACATAAATATGAAGAGTATTCGAACAAATTTGAAGAAAAAATAGAGTAGAAAATTCTAATTTCAAAGCATGAATATTTCTTTTCTTGATAATAAAATTGAAATAAAAGCATCTTCTTCAGATCAGAGTCCATCATGTATCTGACTGATTGAAGAGACGTTCAAGCTATTGTTTGGATGACAGCGTTACAGCTGACTAGTGTCACCACACTTAATGTTTCACTGGAAGTATATCTGCGTCACGTCGATTGCCTTGCGGCCGCCGGCGAGCCTAGGCCCACACAGCAGTGACTCACGAATCATTCCTTTCGTATGCTGAGTGTGCCTGTGTGGTGCTTATGTATCAATCAAGAGTTCAATGATAAAAATAGGTCGTTGAAAAATGGGAGTGGATTTGTGGATGTCATGCAAGAAAAAATTGTTTATTGTTTTCCTTCTCTTCTGTTTGGTGACGATGAAAGGTGGACTACAAGATTAAAGATCTTAAGCATTCCCTGAAAATGTAAGAAGCACGCACTTTCAAAAAGTCTTCTATACAATGAGATGATTTTAAAGTTCTGCGAAATATTAGTATTGTAGTAATTGAATGATAAGGATATAATTTCTATTCACAAAATAACGTACTTGTAGGTACAAATGGATATTAATTAGTGAATTTTAAATCGTGTAATTAATACAAAAAAAATTTTGAGAAAAATTTGAATTAGCTTTGCGCAGACAAATCGAGAGATGAGTGAAACAACGTGAACAATTTCAAGAAACTAGTTGATAAGTCAAATATTGACGCCATTTTAAAAAAGTAATCTATAAACTTCAAACACGTTTAAAGACATTTCAAAGACTATTCAGAACTGTTAAGATTTATTAGATGAAATTCATTAAAAAGTTGCCAAAATGCATTACGAATGAAATGCATATTGCAGAGGGTCTCTGTTCAAGTCATGGAGAACAAAGTGGTCTAAGCTGATGTGGCCACGGCCCCCCTAGTTCCCCCCATCAGCATGTGACAATGCAAAATGTGTACAATACAAAATGTAATGATTCCATGTCCCCTTAACAATTAATTGTTGAATTGTTTCAAAACATGTTATCACATTATCGTTTGTAGTAGTACAAAGGCACAATCAGTCCAACATTAGTTCCAATAGAAACTGCATACAAGAAAAACGTTTCACATCATTCTGATACATTTATGATGATTTCGAAGGATGCAAAGCAATGTTTACGATCCCTTCGGGAGAAAAAAAAACAATCAAATGCAAAGTTTATTATGCCAGCGGGGGTCTGGGTATTTTCTCTGGACCCGTTTGCCCAGGACAGCTCCCACTTTCACGAAACTGGTATCCCGTCAGACTTTGGGATTGTGACGGTTCCGACCCATCCCCAAACGAAGAGCAGACAGGGTCAATAACTGAACCATTAGTGATTCCGGACGCGTCAACTGCTCAGGTCATTCGTCCCGCAGATAAGGTGCGTCTTTTGATCGCGGGAGGTGGCAGTGCTCTTCCCCCGCTGGTTGGCGAGATCCGGCGCCGACCTACGTCGGATTGCGGGGTTTCCCCTAAACGTGAATCTCCCAGCAGGGGAGCTCCATTTCCCCAAGCATGTATCTCCCAGCTGGTCTTCCGAAAACTGTGGCAGTATAATGCATGTGAGTGTACTTGTGTGGAAGTAAGGGTTGAGGGTAGGACACGGAAGAGGCGGTCCGTGGCCTGTTTGTTAGGGTACTACTCCAGTATTCGCCAGGTGTTGATCGGAGAAACCACACGAAACTACCAATCAGAGCAGCTGACCGCTAGAAATCTCCAGACAGCGACTGAATTCGACCTAGCTGTCTACCAAGTGTCGAAAATCCTGCCACCGTAGGGACTCGAACCCTAGGCCTCCCAGTTGAATCAGTGTATTGACATCAGTTGATGCCCTGAGCCACCTAAGGCGGTAATCGACGGCGTAAACCGCGCGCCCGCGCGTATTCCGCGAGCAGTGAAGGCTGAGAGGAGGAGACGTGCGTTGTCTTCATTAGCGCCCGCGCGGCGCACACTCTCCCCTCCCCGCCCCGCCCCGCCCCGCCCCGCCCCGCCCCGCCCCGCCCCGCCCCGCCCCGCCCCGCCCCGCCCCGCCGCTCGAAATAAAACAGGCCCAAGCTTCAGTCGCGGACTACGACGGCGGCGACGACGTCGCTTGCTTGTCGTTATTTTTGCTGCCCCGCCCGGTCCCGCCTCACTCAGCCAGTCGCTCCGTCGTCCCAATTGTTGTTATCAATGCAGTCTCCATTTCAGAACACGGCTTCGTTACTTCGCTCTAAATCTTCATTTGCAGTTTGCAGTTTAATACGATAAATAAGATATCTGGGACAGTGAATACGTTTCACTAAAAAAATTCCTACGAACACTTTTGCTGAGAAAAACTTAGGGTACTCCATGATCTCAAAATCTTGCCTAAAACTTAATTACACAACATAATATTTTGGGGATCGTGGGGTTATATGCGTACTGACATATGCCATTATTTAAAGCACATGTACTCATAATTATAATAATGGCAACAAATTGTCGCTAATATAAATATTAACGACGTGAGAGACAAGCCCAAAAATTAAATTGTTGTAATTTTTTTTAAAAGAAAGGATAGAGCAATATGACGTTTACGTCATCCCTACCAAACGTTTAAAGAAAAAAAATTGCAACCGTTTTTGAGAATTTATTTTTTTGTAACTTTTTAAATTGCAGAATTGCTCGAAAAAATACTAAACTTTTCAAAAAATGTACATGACCTCAATGAAAGAACTCACTATGCAGAACAAATTTTATTTGAAGGAAAAATCTCTATCTTTAATTTTGTAGTTGTAGGAAGACGCCCGAAAAATTTCAATATTTTCGGGAATCCCTGATAATTGGACCTATGCCACATTTATAAGTGTTTTTTACTTCATTTTTACAAGAAATTTATAGAAAAAAATTTGAAGCAGTTTTTGAGAAAAGTTTGAAACAGTCCGAGGGGCTTCGTGTAAAGTACCCCCACATTTTGAAGAAAGTTTTTCAAAATCGCAGCGCCTCGAGCCAAATCGACCTGTGATTATCCATTTTGGATAAAATCCTATGTATGTTTAAGGCGCAAGATGGACGTTTTGAAAAAATCACTTTTTCGGTACCAGGGGACTCCAAAACGTGTATTTTCGTTGAAATTTCGAAATAGATTTTTCGTAGCATTACATAACTTTCCCTATACTACGTAAATAACTCCGTATATACGCACATGTAGGGGAAAGTAAAAATACGTGACCAATAGTTTGCACACACAACTCAATGATACCGAAAGTCGCAGTGTGCCTTCTTTCATAGGACAATTCCCCTTCCTCTGACTAAGCCGGAAGAAAGAGAACTGCTGAGTAGCGCTGCTGTCGGTACTTCTCCTCCCGCAAAACAACCACCTTCCTCTCTCCTAGTAGCTTCTTGCAAACTATTAGACACGAATTTATTTTTATTTTTTCGATTTGATGTATAATTGTCGAGAAAACTTTAACGTTTTTGCTAATTTAATTTTTGCCGATTACAACACCATCTATCATAATGCGGAAAACGTTAAATACAAAAGTTACTTTTTTTTAGAATCCGAATCTGCGATAGAAACGGGGTCCCCATTTAACTTTTTCATTTCCCCACCGATTTAAACATAGTGGCACTTCAAAGTCACGTGCTGGACGCAGAGGGGACATTTTCATCCAAACGGGAGCTTACGACTTAAAGTTTTGGTATTGGAGATCCCGATTGGATGTCAATGTCCTCCTCTCCTTCCAGCAAGTGACTTTGAAGTGCTACATCGTTTAAATCGTAGAATATCATCTCTCCTTTTCAATTTTTCTCGCTCAGTTTCTTCGTAGTCACTCGGAAACCAGCGCACTATTTCCAGTTCTGTTGGACGTGGTAAAGTTTTTAACAGTAAATTATGCAACTACGAGTAGTTCATACTATTTTGCTCTATTGCATAAGTACATGTTTTGAAAAGAAGCCACGTAGTGAGCGAGTATTCAAATTTGTACGGATACAATAAAGTAGCATTATAAACGAGTTGTACATATTATTTGTTTTTATAACAACATTATACATTCATAAAAGAAACAAAATGAATTTTGGAAACAAATACTTTAAAAGCAGTTTTGCATTCGGCCACATAAAATGTTAGTATTATGGCGTCACACAGAGAACGGGCAGTGAGGACGGAGGAAACGGCGGAGGGCCGAGCGGGAGGACGTGGGAGGGAGGTTAAGCCATGTCTTAAAATATCATGTGCGCCATAAAATGCCTTTCTATTAACAATTTCTTGCAACGGAAAAGATCGTTTATATAGCTGGTACACAAAAAACTTATTTTTCGAACGGCTTCATTTGAGATGCTAATGCCTAGTGGGCATTAGCGATTTCACATTCTGACTGAGAGGTGGTGTCTCGGTCGACAGTTTGACGGATGCTATTATCAGAGCCCAGGATTCCTCATCTACGCGAAATGTACTACAGATTGCGGCACATCTAGAACGCTGTAATGAAATCCCTTCCATGAAATGTCTTATACTCTGCTAAGATGCCCAACAACATTTCAAATTACATTATTCAGTTCACAGTTGTATTTGCTGACTTTCATAAAGTAACGGACTAGAAAAGTCCACTCGTATCTCGCTTAGGTAGGAGAGGAAAGAAAATAAGAGAATTCATATAGATTAATCAATTATGGTGCAAGATCCTCTCCTGGAGGTTACAGTTGCCCCTCATTCCAAATCACAAGCAACCTCTGACAGCTGTGTAATCACCACCGCTTTTAGAATTTGTTTTATGAATGTACCGCGTAGAAAATAAGCATTCCAAAGCAGAGCATGTCTCTCAAGAAATATGGGAAGCTCCATCTACCCAAACTGTCTTCTCTGTCCAACCGTGACATTCGTTGAGGGATTTTTGTACCTGCGCAAACCAGCTCTAGAAGTGTCGATTCCTCTACTTTGGAACCGGCCAGAATGAATTGCACGTCGGTTGATGATTGATTTTAAGTGATTCCAGGCACGACAACTGATAAGGTCATTAGTCCCGTGAGTGTAGACTCAGGAGGCGCTGATCTTCCCCCGCTGAATGGCGATATCTGAGTCCGACGTACCGTCGGCGTGTTTTTTTCAAACAATTTCAGATATCTCCCACCAGCAGGGCACCGCCCCAGCCGGGACAAGCTCTAAGCTCCCGACTAGTCTCCTTGCATATATGGTAGTGTAATGCATATAAGTGTAAGGTGGAGAGGACAGGACAGGGAAGGGGAAGGAAGCGCACTGTCCGTGACCAGTTTCTTAGGGCACCTACCTGACAAGCTATCCTTAGTGTCAAAAATCCTCCTGCCGCCCGGAATCGAATCTAGAATATCCCAGTCAGAGGCACTGCAGTGACATCAGTTGCCCTGTACCACCTTTCCCCGGTTTGTCGGTTACGACGGGGTTGTATGCGGGCGGAGAGCGAGCGAGGCAGACCGCCGCTAGGCAAACGCGACGCGAGCCGAGTCTCTTACCTGGCGCGCGGAGCGACTAACTCGGTCGGCGGCGGCGGCGGAGGAGGTGGAGGAGGAGGGGGGAAGGGAGCGACGCAAAATAGGCCGGGGCGGAGGCTGCCGAGTTCAGCGGCCGCCGAAGGGCTAACAACGGCGCGCACGCCCTCCCAAGGCTTCGTTCTGCCGCTGAGCTGGCGAGGCCGCACGAAATCCAACTGCTTCCGTGCTACAGTATGTCGTCTCCGGGCGTGTCAATATCGGTGGTCATTAGTCCCTCCATTAGTTCTTCCTCGGGATGTGGCGGTATTCCTGCCCGCTAAAATGTGAGGTCAGGTGCCGACCTACACGTCCACTTGCGAGAATCTCCCCATCCAGGACTCGCACCCACCGGCACCCGCTCTAAACTCGCGGCATGTCTGGCAGTGTAGTGCACGTATGTGTAAGTAATGTGTGTATAATGGGAACACAAGAGTGAGGAAGGAAAGATCTCGCGCGGTCCTGGACCCGCTTGTCAGAGTGCTCATCCAGCATTAGCCTAGAATTGATCGAAGAAACTAAGGGAAATGACTGATCAGAGCACACGGCCGCTAGAATTATTCTCCAGACAGCGGCTGAATTCGACTTAGCATTCTAGCTACTGTCGAAAATCCGCCACCGTCGGGACGCGAATCGTAGGACCTCCTCGACATCACGTTGCAGTGGTAGCAATTGTTATAAAGGAATTACTCTAAGAAGGGACCACTTTGACAGGTCGGGAAACAAATGAACGTCATGCAGGGCAATGACTTTGCAAGAGATAGTGATGAAGCCACTTACAAATGAACCAACTCTAACCAACGCACGGACAAAATTACTGCACCGTCGTAATTTGCAGTGATATTGCCAGTAATAGCCAAGCAGGAGCTGTCAAAGCGGTCCCTTTTTATAGTAATCTTGCTATACCGCAGGTGGATACTCTGTCTTCACTGGCTTGCCTTCCTCATACCCCTTCTCTATTTCTGCACGCTTCTACTGATCCCTCCGTCTAAAAACAGTGTTATTTCTAATTTATGTAAGACTGTGGAGGGTGTGGGAATATACTCTGGAGCGACAGCTCTCTAATTTTTCTCTAACGTTTTTGAGAAGAACAAAACATATATCTCCTGATCCCAATGTATTATTCGAGTGATTACACCACGAAACATTAGTAGATGTTATGCAACCTGCAATGCATCTAATCAGCAGTCATCGGGTGAGGGGGGGGCGGAGCGAACAGGGTGGGTGCGCAAGACAATAAGAGAGCCGGACGTGCCATGTTGGCGGGGCTGTTGATGATAGCTGCAGATGATTGCCAAAAATAGCTAGGCAACAAGGTAGGGAAGCAATAAATATAGAAACCAACTTGGCTTTCACTGGTTTTAACTCGAATCAAGAAAGATTTTAAAGGTTCAAATTATCCAAATTGACTAAACCCCTGCACCTTATCGCATTCCTAATTCAACACCGAAGTTGAAAACTCTGATTGTGGTATGAACACACTATGCTGCTATTCCTAAAGTTCCGTATCTTAATTACATCAGACATTAAAAGCTAGTCACACTTTGTAGTTCATTAAAAATATATCATATTATTTTTTCACAGCACGTTTATTGTTTATGATGAGGAAGGTGATATCTCTGGTGAAAGTATTTAAATTTATTAAATGAATGTATATAAAAGTATTTATACAGCATTTCGATCAAAAATAAAGATACAGGAACTCCCGATATGAGATTTAGGTCAAAATAACAAAACAGGCAATGATATTTTATTTTATGAAGTAAAAGATTGGTTTTCTTTTGTAATTAAAGGCTATTTCAATTCATTGAACCATTTCAATTCATTGAATATCACTAAGTTTTGTGGACAGTTGCGGCCACTTCACTCGGTAATAATATCAAAAAAATAAAAAAATAAAAATTAACATAAATTTAAAAATTACTAGGACAGTAAAAATTTAAGAACATTTACTGAAAGTAATAAATCATAATGAATGAATAATAATGGTGTGAAATTTACTTCACAAATCATCAACTTGACTCACCACTTCTTCCAATGATGTTAGTTGGACATTAGACATTTGAGCAGCAGAGCAGTAAACCAATCCTAACAGTGTATTAAGAAATAAGCAATTGCTGTGGCCGACAAACCATAAAAGTAACATTTCCTTTTTCAAAAAAATTATCCATCCATTCATTTTATAATGTCACGAAATGCAGATGGTACATTGACTGTATTTATATATTTACGTCAAAAACAGTTAAAAACTGTGTGTGGCATGCTATGGGGAGAAGTTAATTTGAAGTTACATTTACGTCCAGAAGCAAAACAAGGGGCAATCTCAGTATTTGCTGGAGGATCAGGGAAAGTGGATGAAAACCTTATCGAGATGGGGGTCATTGACCTAGAAGCTGAAGTACAATCCTTGTTACAGGTTCTTTACAATTATACAATCCAAATGATATATAATACATAAATGTCATTGTTAAAATTAATATTGCTTTCCTTTTGGATGCTCGGTATAGTCCCTAATTGTATTGAAACAGTTGTGCAGCAGAAAAGATTTTACTTGGGAGTTAAACTTTTGTATCGAATTTGATCGTTTAATGTCATCTGGCAAAGTGTTGTAAAATAATGTACATGTAATATAAGATATTGTTTTGTAGTGAGCTGTTGATAGTGTTACCTAATGAATATGATTACTACGTTGAGTGTTAGTTATAGACAACGGAGTTTACTGAAAATATATTCCCGCCCTTAAGTAAGTCATTTTTGACAAAAACCACTGATTGTTATCTAAAGAGGCAAGGTAATGGTAAAATACCTGGATTAATAAAGAGAGGCTTACAAGAATCACGTGGGTGGGATTTGCTAATTATTTGTACAATTCTTTTTTGTAATCTAAAAGTCTGTAATCTGAAAGATGTATATCCTCAGAATATTATGCCATATCTCAGGCAGGATATAGCAAGAGAGAATATTATATCATATCTGAATTTGACAAGAGTCAAATTTGCTTCAGTCAGAGTTGCACACCATAACAGTGAACGAAAACGTTGAGAGGTAAAAGAAGTCGCACGCTTCTACTTGCACGAGCAGCCATTACTTGACTTTCCGTGAATTATCTTGATTGCGCACGCAAATAAAACTCAACAAAAACCAATGACCTGTTTCCATAAGAAAGTTCGGTGAACTTCGCGCACAACCTGTTATTAAGAGCAGAATTATAGAGCGCTGGATTGTTCCTCGAAAAAACGAAAGTACTGAAACCTACATTGCATGACAGACACAAAAAACATTGAGACAAGCGGAATAAAACAAGCTGTTCGTGGTACAACAATTCGAAGGCGGTTATAACAAGGGAGCGGACTTCAATGATACATCATTTTGTTCTTTTCACTTCAGAAAAATGCTGTTCAGTACAGAAATTAATTTTATGTTTAACAAAAGGAAATGACCCATTTTGTAGGTCTTTTTTTTTTCTTGCATTTCTCGTCAATTTTGACTAAGAAGTCATTTTTTAGCTTTTCCGTATTTTTAATGCATTTTTTGCTGAATTGATCAATTTTAATATATTTTTAATTGTATTTGCTACAAATAATATGTACGAGATGCAACAAATGTTCTCCACAAGAATTCCTGAGTAGCCTATTCGATTTCTTCGCTCAGAAATTGTAATGTCAGCCGTTGTATATTATCTAAAGTCCCTGTGACGCCTGTCAGCGTCATTGTCAGTTCGGCCGATTTCGGGATAACTAAAGACAGATGTCTTGGCAAAGAACAATACAAATCAAACGTTTGCACGCTGAGTTCCCTTGAATTAAAGAAGAAACGATTACATCAGTAATATGTCCACCAGTTTCAGTTGTTTATCTGAACTGATTTTGCAAATTTCTTACGCCATTTTTCTTTGCTTTTATGGCATTTTAAAAACATTTTAAGAGCATTTTAGTGATCATTTTTCAACCATCATAGCGATGTTTTAGATCGTCAAAATCCGCCCCCTAATTATAACCCATAAAATTGTCGTGTCAAAATATTAGTGAGTAGTGCACAAAAGCGCGCTCTAGCTGAATGAGGTTTGCAGGCGCACTGTAAACCGCATTGTTCCTAAATCTCAGCGGTCTCGAGACGCGAGCGGAGTTTAGGAGATGCGTGCGCACGAAAAATTAACAAGAATTTCATCGTTTGCGCTCTTCTGCAAACATCACTGTCGGGGTCGAAAGAGCTGAAAGCTTTACACACACACACACTCAATAAAAAGTCGTTGCAATAATAATAATAATAATAATAATAATAATAATAATAATAATAATAATAATAATAATAATAAAAATAATAATAATAATAAAAATAATAATAATAATAAAAATAATAAAAATAATAAAAATAATAATAAAAATAATAATAATAATAATAATACTTCATCCATTTATTTAAAATAATCCATACAGCATACTACGTCGATTACCGAAGAAAATACTGTCCACTCTGCTAAATATATACAATAACATTTGGACACAAAGCAATTACCCCAAAGTCTGGAAAGAAGCGATAGTAATCCCGATTTTAAAGGCAGGAAAGGATCCATTAAATCCTGAAAACTATCGCCCGGTATCGCTGACATGCTGTCTAGGAAAAATCTTGGAAAAAATGGTCAACACCCGGCTAATATGGTGTCTCGAAAGAAACAACCTCCTAAACATACACCAGTGCGGATACAGACAACATCACTCTACAATCGATCAGCTAATACATCTAGAAAATGCAATTCAGAATACCTTCATCAAAAGAAAACATATGGTTACCGTATTCTTTGACCTGGAAAAAGCTTTCGATAAGACCTGGCGACATAACATTCTGAGACAACTATATAACTGGCAAATAAGAGGATATCAACCAAAATTTATATCCAGCTTCCTTAGTACCAGATCTTTCAAAGTTCGCGTTGGGCAGTCTATCTCAGAAAGCTACGTACTAGAGAACGGTGTACCGCAAGGCTCTCCATTGAGTGGCACGCTCTTTATCATAGCGATTAACAGGATGTTTGACGGCATAGAAGCGTCAATAGGAAAATGCATGTATGTAGATGACATTGCTATATTTTACTCAGCCAATTCACTGGGAATGGTCAAATTCAAAATGCAAAATGCCATCAATAAATTAGTACAGAACGCAAAAAACATTGGTTTCTCATTTACAGCAGCCAAAACGAAATGCGTTCACTTCAGTAGGAAGAGAAAAAGTTACAGAGATCCAGAGCTGACGCTGAATGGGGTTCAACTGACATACAATGAAACGGCAAAATTCCTTGGTTTGATTTTTGATAGGCATTTAACATGGAAACAGCATATAGAATACACCTTGCGTAGATGCAAAACAGCTCTGAATGTAATAAGATGCATTTCCCATATAAATTGGGGAGCAGATAGAGACATTTTACTCCGCCTGTACAAATCCATGGTGATGTCCAAAATAGATTATGGATGTGCAGTGTACTCCTCAGCCAGAAAATCAAGTTTAAGAAAACTAGACCCCGTTCACAATGCAGGCCTCAGATATGCATCTGGCGCGTTCCGCACTAGTCCTTCCTCAAGCCTCTACTGTGAAACCAGCACCATGTCGCTACATCACAGACGACAAACAATGCTACTCAACTATAGATCAAAATTGCTGTCTCTACCGAAACATTTAAACCACTCATTGATGACTCGACCTAAGCTAGTAAATATTTACGATCGAAGACCTTCAGCTACTCGTCCAGCCAACATCCGCGCAATCGAGATAGAAAAATGCTACAACATCGTCCTACCACCAGTCTTGAAATACGAACCATATGAAATTCCAGTTTGGATGTTGAAAATGCCAGAAGTAAGACTCGATACTACCAGTGTAAAGAAAACAGAATGCCTTCCCATAGATTTAAAAGTTAGATTTCAATCAGTTCTCGAAGAATACATGGCAAATCACATCATAATCTACACAGATGGTTCAAAAACAAGACATCAGGTTGGAAGCGCATTTGTAACAGAGAACTTATCGAGGGCTTGGGCGCTTCCACCTGAAGCAAGTGTGTACACTGCCGAATTATATGCAGTATTGCAGTCTTTGCGACACTGTGAAACTCTCGATTCAGGAAGGTTCGTCATCTGCACAGACTCTCTAAGTCTTCTCACTGCAATAGACAGGCGCCAAACTGTAGATCCACTGCTACAAATGATCCTCATAGCATGCCATAAATTAGAACAGCGAGGAGCATCAGTTACGTTTATCTGGTGCCCTGGACACGTGGGTATCCTAGGCAATGAAGAAGCCGATTCTGCAGCACGAAATGCCGGGAACATCCAACCAGAAATGGATATTGAAATACGACCTCAGGATGCAAGAAATGCTGTCTCGAAGTACATCCTCACAGAATGGCAGACCACGTGGAACAGTCTTCACACGAAACTACACCCCATTAAACCAAATATCAGTAAATGGTCACCAAATGTCAGCTACCCTCGACGAGAACAAGTGTGCATAACCCGACTAAGAATAGGCCATGCAAGAATGACTTCTTCATACATGTTAAGAAATGAAGAACAACCCATCTGCAGCTGCGGAAGACTACTGACAGTGAAACATATTCTGACAGACTGCGTAGATCTCTCAAGACTTAGACACAGATGCGGCATGAGAGGCAACATGAAGATAGATCTCGGCACCGACAAGACAGCAACTGACAAAACAATACAGTTCTTGAAAGAAGCCAATCTTTTCTTCAAAATTTAGACTTAATATATGATTAATCATAACATCAATCAGTAAAAAGGCTAAAGGCCCTAGATGCCAAGCCTTCAAACTAACAAAAAAAAAAAAAAATAATCCATCTATCCATTTACTTAAAATAACCTGTTAATGAATTTGAGAATCAATGGAACCAATAAAGGTGGTTCCTATAGTTTCAAACCTGCAACCGCGCCAGAAACGGCCCCTGTAAAAATAATGGTTACTGCACATGAATGTATTCACTGTAAAATACATTAGCCCAGTTGCAAACCGTTAAAATTATTTTGATCCCCTTTCACCATCTACATTATTGAATATAGATTTATTAATGAAATATTACAAAAATGTATTTCAGTGATGTCGTGTACCCAGGATCGGATTTACCCGCAAGCAAAACAAGAAGTTGCTTGGGGGCTCCCATTCATGAGGGTCCCACGCTTCGGAAAAATATGCATAACATATTTTGTAACATAAAATGTATTAAATGTAATAAATGTACAATTTTATATAACAATTATTAATTTTCATTTGAATTTGTACAGAAAGTACTTGTATTAAGATAATTTTATTTACTGAAGGTGGCCCTATTTTTACGGGGTGATGAAATGCAATGTTGTGTTTGAGGGTCTCTCAATACTTAAATCCGGCCCTGCATGAACCTGTGAACGAATTTAAAATATTAGTAGTTTTCTCGCTATTTCGTATGAAATAAAGGTAATTTTAAAAGACATTTAAAACACATAACGTAAAAAACATTTTCTCCAAAACCGCTTTTTGTTTAAGAAATAACTAGTAGTGTTACAGAGAGCACAGACTTTTTCGTATTAGTTTTCTATTTTCTAGCTATACGAACGTGCCACTGCCATCTGTCGTCACTCAAAGTACTTTTTTTTAATTTTTTAATTTTTTTGCTTCCTAGTAGCAGAAGCGAATTATTACTTTAGAAATATTAAAGGACAGTAAAAACTCGTCCTAAATGGCAATTTTCATTTAAAAATTTGGATCCGTATTTAAGAAAATGGCACATAAGCGCTACTGAATTCGAAATTCGAACCTCTTTTCACAGAAAACTATTATGTTTTCGAAAAACTTCATAAGACGTCATTTCAAGCACTTTGTCTCAAATGCAGTAGCGTTTACAAATCGTTGGAAATGTGCATATTAAAGACGTAAAAGATCTTACAAAAAAATTACATTTGCGTCATTTTTTAAAACCAAAAAAATTACAACAAAATGAACGTTGCCATTTTAACACTCCAATTGGCATTATCAGTTCGAAAAGATTGAAGAAAAAATTTGGAGCCATTTTTGAGAAAATGGTGTTTGAGCGTTTCTGAAAATTTGGAATTTTGAGCTTATTTTCACGGAAAACTTGTTTTCGAGAAACTTTCTCACATTATTTAAAGCATATGTCCTCATTTATTTATTTAGTGATTTATTTATTTATTTATTTATAGGTTGTAACAAAGTACAAATAATGTTGACATTATTTCGCAGAAGACATAGTCTTGTGCGCGAACCTGCAATGACTAATCATGTATCATACATGTCTACCTGTTTCATTTATCAATTTTTGAAGAAAAAACAAAATTAAAGAAAAATGAAAATTATAAAATGAAAAATAATATAAAATATAATTTGAGACATATTCAGACATTACTCCTTAGTCACTGCATGGGTTGATAGAATGATTGAATTACTGAATCATTAAAATCAATAATCCAGGATCAGATACGCTTTCGTTGTCCTCGTGTATTAACATCACAATTTTTGAGTTCTGTACTCAACGCGTTGAATATTTTGTAACAAATATAATAATGCCGACGTCTACTAATTTCTTTATGAATTTTTTTCGGAATGATATCTGTGTTCCTCTTTGTCGCTGTAATAGTTTTATAATCATTATACATAGACTCAAAGCTTGTTAATAATGCTTTTTCTATATAAAATTTCTTCACGCTGATTATTTTATTTTCTCTAAATATTATTTTCGATGGAAATAGTTTGCTTTTATTATAAATTATCTTTATAATTCGTTTCTGTATATCAATTAACGCTTTCATATTATTATCGTAGGCTCCACCCCATGCTACAATACCATAGGTTGCTATGGACCAAAACAATGCATAGTATATAGACATCAATTGCTTAGTACTGAGTATAGTTCTCAACTTATAAAAGTATAATGAATAATTACATTTTTGTAATTTTTGGAAAAAAAATAGAGCAGTACAGCGTTTATGTCATCTTATAGAGTGCGTTTAACACAATTCCTACCAAGAAGGCGGGCGGGCGAAGACGCGTAAGAAAAAATGTGGAGCACTTTTTGAGGAAAACTTTCGACTGGAGTCAGATGGACAGGAGTTTCTTCAATTTGGAAAAGGTCCTACTCATGGTTTAGGTGCCAGTGGTGTTGACGGACGGACAAACGGGCGGACGGACGGGCGGACGGACGGGCGGACGGACGGGCGGACGGACGGGCGGACGGACGGGCGGACGGACGGGCGGACGGACGGGCGGACGGACGGGCGGACGGACGGGCGGACGGACGGGCGGAAGGACGGGCGGAAGGACGGGCGGAAGGACGGGCGGACGGACGGGCGGACGGACGGGCGGACAGGACGGGCGGACAGGACGGGCGGACAGGACGGGCGGACAGGGCGGGCGGACAGGGAGGGCGGACAGGGCGGGCGAAGACGCGTTTTGAAAAGAACCGCTTTTTCGATATTAGGGTTTTTTCCAAAGCGTGTATTTCCGGCGAAATAGATTTTCCGCAGCATTACATAACTTTCCCTATATTATGTATATTAATCCGTATATACGTACGTATGCGGGAAAGTAAAAATTGTCATTGTCCAGATTTTCATTACAACCTCTAAAATTTTGAAACTGGCAAAAGTTCATTTTTTTTCGAACCCGTCTTAACCATTAAATATTCAAGCTAGATATTTGTTTATTATTACTGACTATTCCTCAATATTAGTTACTTAAATCATTTCAAGATCATTTTTTGGAAATTTTTGTAGTTTGAGTAATTATAGATCGAACGAATTTTGTTGTAATTTACAAACTACGTAAGAGTACATTCTAGAATACGCTTGTCGGATGAATAAGGTGGTAAACGCTAGCTTACCAATTTGTAGGACGGGTTTGGATTTCCGCCAATTCTTAGGAAATGTTTTCTTACTTTTTCTAAGAATAGAGAAATATGCGTTAATAAATACGATTTTCATTAAAAACTATGAACTTTCGAAAAATGAAGATTCGAAAATTCGCGTTTCTTTGGCTGAAGAATGTGTTCCAAGAGCTACCTGAAGAAGATACGATTCAATTTGTAATATATTACGTAACAATTACAAAAATTATGAGAAAAACTTTTTTGTTATAGATCCACTAGGTTCTAGTGTACATAAATGTCTTAAATACCTTAGTTTCATCTTATATCACTCGTTTCAAACAAAGCATTCCTCTGCAAAAGAGTAGACATTTCATCATGACCCAAAGGAACTAATAAATCTATTTCGTCGCCATATTTGAACATTTATGGCATCCATAAGTGCACTACTCGGACATTAGCACTTCGTCCTTACAAATCCAAACATTGACATTTAGAATTATGTACCCATCACTGCCTGGTCCCTCTCCAGTATCTTTAAATAAACAAAGTCAAGCAATGCATCACTCAACATTTCCAACGTTTTAGGAAACCTTTTCAACTATGAAATTATCAATCAACTTTCTACAATATATTAGCAAGAGAGCTTCAAGATTTTAAAACATGATGTCTCTTTTTCACCTCCCTTAATGAATTTTGCTTCTTAATTTGACTAGATAACATTACACAATAGAGTAGACTAATCTTGAACTTGTTAAGTTCCTTGAAGAAAACACTATTGTTGCAATCCAAATTACTATAGCCCTAACTACATTTAATTCATATTCTCTAAAACAATAACAGTTAATATCTTTAGATAGTTTTGTTGTACTGATTGTGTATAGATAATATAAATAAGACCTTTTTGCTAATGATGTTTTTCTTCTACAGGAAAATGCAAATACCATGAAACATGGCCACCTGATGCAAAAGTGAAGAATGATCCCATGATTGACAAAACTATTTTGAGTAAGTATAGTACTTTAACACTTCATTTCATAGGTCTTGACATTGTAATGCAAATAAATGCCTTAAAGCACTCGTTAAGTAATAATTTCTTAAGTACTTTTAAGTTGTATAGCATTATAACATTTCTATAGTACAGTATAGTATTTAAGTTACAACATCTTAATTATTTATAAAAAAGGAATTCAAAACCCCGAGATTGGCTATGAAACTAAAAGAGTGCAAATGTACCATGTTCGGAAAGTAAGTACTAATTTTCAAAAGCAAAATATATTGTCTCAAGTTATAGACACTTCATAAAATTTATAACTAAATTAGCGACTAGAAATTGTCGCTATAAAAACCAATTATAATTTCAATGCATTTTGTACATTGAGAATAAAACGGTTATTAACCTATCTTAAGTGCAAATCGCACACGAAGATGCCGAGATTTCATTTTAATAAAAATGCGTCTCCTACAAACTTGTGATTATTTTTATGTTTTACAAGCATTCTAACGGGTCATTTTTCATACCATATTTACAGAAAGTCATAAATGAGAAAAAAAACATTTCAAACCATTTCACCGGATTCCGCTCAACTGCACGAATTTCGTATTGCTCTACCTACAATTTACTGACAAGTCACGTGTTTGTTACTGGCAATTGAAATGTGTTAATTGGAAGTCGAGAACGGAAGTGTTCAATCTCCATGCATCTGCGCAAATGACTTGCTGTGTGGTCGCATCACCAATGGCAGCGCGCGGAGGTAGCAATAAATTCAAGTGTTCATATTATTTGGAAAAATGTTGGGAAAATGTCAACGTGACGTAGATTTTGTACTAAACGTATCAAATGCCGAATTACAAATAAAGGGTTCAGACGACATTGGTAATGTAAATTTTGCTATTGCGCCATGGTGGCGACCAACTGAACTAGTTATTGGTACATTAGTATTTACGGCGTGATGAGTAGAGCACTGGAAATCACAGCAAAATAAGAATTTATTACATATCAAACTCGGATTAACATTTTAAAAATCTTGTTGCTTCCTGTAAAGTGCTCTTTGCATTACGCCCCTGACACTTCATTGGCTTTTTATCGCTGACAGCCTTCGTTGTTTGCACCTCAGACAACTTTTTCTAATTTTTCTGGCAAGACACATATAGCAAGATTCAAAGTCAGAAGTTGCCAAACGTTCGATGATGACAACCTTACAAGAGCTTCTGCGGGCTGAAGCAAAACTACTATTACACTTAGTCGTATTACAATTAATAAAAAAAGGTAATTACGTTATAATTATCGTTCACTTTGGAAGGAACAAATGGACAAACTAGATTATTGATTAAACGCCAAATTTCATTAATCTATGCTTAAGATCGTGGCCGTTTAAAAGATAATATGCAGTTGTTGCACTTGGTCGGGAATTCTTGGAAATTCCGTTAGTCTTTTATCAACTGTAGGCAGAAGTGGCAACTCGAATAAAACAAAACCCACCATAATACCATCAAATGCACAGAAAATTGCGGTTTGATGTTGGTGTTTCAGAGAAAGTTATCTAATTGTCACAGACTTCTAGCACCGTCCGCAAAAGGTCTAAGGTCTCCGTCCCTGCACGTTGCCTTTCGAACAGAGCTCTGCTTTATCAACTGACATCGCGCTACGCACATTTGCATCCTTTCATTAAAAGTACTGGACAAATCTTGGTTTCCTAAAAGTGTAAAACATTTTTGGGCCCTTTGTTATATTTTTATTGTAATTTTTTTTCTGTGAACATCAACTAGACTCATCAAATTGATTTGAAATCAGTTTCACGAGGAAAATGAAGATTAAAAGACAGAATTTTCAGCCTCTTCTCTAGTTTTGTTAATTTTCGTTACTACCCTTATGATCCATCCAGCTTCGCGTTTTCAGAGAAAAAATACCTGGTATACAAAACTCAAAAAAGGCCGCGAGGAGAGATACAATATAATAGGGTATTTTCAGTGATGAACTTAAAATGAAAGACGCATGCTTTTGACAAGGAATGAATTTGTCAAATGCAGTATCTACGCAAGGTCAGTTTTCGTTTCATATAACCATGAAGACCATACCATTATGACTCATCTTATTGATCGGACGACTACTTAGCTACTGCTTTAGAAACAGCTTCTCACCGCTTAAGGGACTTCCGAATTACTGGTCAGTAATGATTGAAACTGTGCATTCACTCATTCACAAGCGGTTCTTGACAGAAGCCTTTAATCCGTAACTTTGGATTCATCATGCATTTTCAAATGTCGCTACGGTCGCGCTTTTTTAAAAATATAATTATTATTATTTTAAATTTGTTTTTAACTTTATTCGTTTTTTAAATTTTTATAGTTAAAATGATGGGAAGGGATTTAGGAACTCAAGAAAACGTGCGCAGATTATCTTCTCCCATACATACAATTTTTTACTGTTTTTTGACTAAATAAATCTAAATCCTTGCCGGATTACCCGTTTGTACATACAATGTCATGTCCAGTTTTTCTCATACACACCTTGCTCTTTCCCGCTAATAAGTTTCATTATCGCAGCCCCCCTGAACTTGCGCACCGCTTTCTTCAGGAAGCAGGTCTGGAAGGACAGCAGGGTGGATAAAACATCTCAGTGTCGAATCTTGCGTAGTTTGGAGATCCCTGGTGTAAGGGTCTACTTTCCATAACATCCCAAAATTTCTATACGATCTCTATTGTATCGACTGCCCAAAATGTTTCGACAAATCTTTCTTCCCCGGGAATGTAGGAAATGTAGGAAACCCATCTCGATCAGGTTTTTGTTCAGTTTCCCTGATCCATCGAGCAAATGCTGAGATGGCCCCTTGTTTTGCTTCTGGACGTAAATGTAGCTTCACTATGCGCACGTTTTGTTGAACTCTCCTTTTGCTTGTAATGGCAAGAGTAGAGGTAAGGGCGAGTTGCTATTTTGTTAGCAATGCAGAAAAAAAAATCATACTTGCAATTCGTGTACCGATGCAAATAAGTTTTCTATAATTCGGAAACGAAAATGACTATTTTTTTCTAATTGCTAATATTGCGATTTTTAAAATTAATTTTTATTTATTTATGTTAAACGTTTACTCATATTTCAACTATTTATAGTGAAAATGACGGGAAGGGATTCTGGCGAGTTGCTATTTTGCTAGCAATGCAGAAAAATCATACTTGCAATTCGTTTACCGATGCAATTAAGTTTTCTATAATTCGGAAAAGAAAATGTCTATTTTTCAAATATTGCGAATCTCGCGATTTTTTTTAAATTTATTTTTATTTAAGTTAAACTTTTACTCATATTTCAACTGTTTATAGTTAAAATGACAGGAAGGGATTCTGGAACTCAAGAAAACGTGTGCAGATAATCTTCTCCCCCCTAAGTCACAAACAGTTTTTACTGTTTTTTGACTAAATAAATCTGAATCTAAATGTTTGTATAAAAGTAGGTATGTCATATATCTCAAACTTAAGAACTTCCATTTGCATGTTTAGGTTCACCCAAGGGGACACCATTATAACAATAGTGCCATACAAAAATTTTAATTTACAATTTTATTATTTGAACGCTCTGATCAAAAATAGTGTGTGTTATTTTTCGATAATATATTTGATAATAAAGGATGTAAATTTAAGCTTTTTCTATTTTAAGATGTCAAGGTGAAAGTTGCAACTTCCTTAATACAAGAATTTTTAATTATAAATTTTATTACTGTTAAATTTTGCCAATTATTGACACTTCAACAAGTATTTCCACAAGTATGTATTGTCGAAAGTAGCCAAGTATTAAAAAACAAAATAATTTTAATAGACATTTCAAATGTACTGTACTTAGTAAAAACAAATATTTTAAGTTTTACTCTCTAAAACACATGTTTATGTTGAATTGGTGAGATTGGTGGCAAGTGTGTCATGTGACTGTGAGTGAGACCAACTCCACGTATGCCACTGATAAGGCTCAATAGACATTTCATTTACACTTAATGAAAATTACGCTTTATCAGAATAAAAATAATTTTGTACTCAGTGTCAAGTAAATCTATCTTCCTTGTTTATGACTCTCATTTATTGAGAATTTTATATGTATTTCCTTCATACTACGTTATTAATACATTTGCTTCCATTTTCAGATTACACACGAACAGAAATATCGTTTTCTATCATCAGTCTGTTCCTCATGTTGCTGGGTTTCTTCTTCTCAGTTTATACTTTCCGAAATCCTCGTTACATGTTTAAACGTCTTGCAGGCGGTATTCACTTTCTCACATGTAAGTATGAGAACTTTTTACAATGTCATAGAAAAGTAGAAAGGCATCAATGAAATATTAAAATGAATTAAATATTTTATTTCTTTTAACTGTAGGTCAATATTCATCTTAATGCTATGCTTGTCAGTCAACACACACAATCTTGATATCAACTCCGAAATCCTAAATACCTCTAAATTTGTATATCTTCAAAAACTAAAATATGAAAATATATCTGTATATCATGATAGAAAAAGATAGCAGCATAATGACTTCAGCTTTATAATGAGTACATATGATCCAATAATTGAAATTTTAAACAATCAAAAACTCTGTTTTATTTGAGAAACATATATATCAAGAGTAATTCCATTAATTGGGAAATATTCCCAATTTGAGCCAATGTCAAAGTCAAAACGAATTATCAAATAAATGGACAATTTTTTGGGGATGGAGAGGGGTTTTCTTAAAGAAGAGTTTTGCTTCCATTGCTACCTTCAAAAGAACTAAAAAGCAGGTACTATTCCCATGAGCACATCTAAGGGAGGAGTTCATTGGGCTTCAGCCCCTCCCAGAAGACAATGAGACATTAAAAATCTAGCATTTAACGACTTTCCTATACTAACGAAGTCACTAAACATATCACTTGTTGATGTTATAAATATTAACTGTAAGACAACTAATAAAAATACATTTTTTATTCATCAACAATTTTTTTTTATCATAAAACATTAAGTCAGCTGAACACTGAATCTATAACACACACCCCTTGACAAAAATCCTGGGAGTGCCTCTGACTAACCCTAATCCACAGAGCAAATGCCAGGAGCCATTATTTGGTTCACAAAACAAAGGAAACTTTCACTCAACACGAGTGGTAATCTCACTTTATAAGAAAAGTAACATCATCTTAAAAATGCAATGCTTTTCAAAAGCTTCAATTTTCATTCCATTAGGTCAATACAAATATTTAATATAAATTATGTTTTGACTTTAAACAATTTACTGCCCCAGCTGGGAATCAAACTTCAATTTCCCAAAGCACTACACCCAGTTCCTCTAACCACTGGAGGTGCCGAGACAATCAACTCTTTGATCACCCATAAGGAAATAAGAGCTCCTGATACACAATACATTTCACCATACATTTAACCATCAGAGTTACAATAGGAGATGACAACTGCAAAACTGGAAATGAATTCTCACAAAATTGTTAAATGTCCAACTGTGAAACTGTGATGGTGAAATGAATAAAAATATTTATGAAACATTAAATTTTACACTTGCTTTTGAACTGGAAGTACACAATACGGACAAAAGATGAAATGTTTCTTAATAATGCAAAAAAAAGGTTTTCCTAAATGCAATAAATGAACGTTTTTGATTAACATTTGCATTAAATAAAATAATGAAATGGACTTTTTTCTACAGGTGGTTCAGTTTTGGCTGTAATTGAAGTGCTCATCAGTTCGATTGCCTATGAAAGAAAACATCTACCAGTCACTTTCCCCAAAGCAGCTGATTACAGTTATGGGTATTCCATCTACTTGGCCTGGTTTGTATTTACTTTTATCCTGCTCTCAGGTTTCTCGTTCATGATATTCTCTCGTAAACGCAAAGGGGATAAAGCACCCACAGAAGAATTGGCCATGGCTGATGAACCCACCATCATTGGAAGGTAGATTTTAATGTGAATTAAAGAAGAAAGTGACAGCATGAAAATTGATAATAAAGGACAATTCAATTTTTATAATACAATTTCTTACTGTGTGATTTTTTTTTTTCACAAGTGGTTCAAAGTGATATAAAAGACAAAAGACATTGAACTGAAAAACTTATATTCTCATTTATGTCACCCAATATGCTTCCACAAAGAGTGGGATGCAGAATTGCTTGAAGTGTTCATTTCAGGTTCTTCACACAGTTATCAATATACTACAAAAATTTCCATCTTGTTAATTAATACTTACAAACCATGAATTGTCTTCACCGTTAACTTTCATATTCCACAAACACATACCAAGACAACCAACATATCATTTAGCACTGCTTAAAATCCACATTCTTCATAAAAACCTTAACCACACATTTGAAGTTTCAACCTAGTTCACTACTTCATATGACTGTGTTTTGAACATGGCCCACAAGAATACTCGGCAAAAAAAAATCTTTTTGATGAATTTTTGTGCAGTTGACACAGTTCTCACACCTTATTACCACTAACAATGTTATATTTTTATTGACCTTTTCATTAATATTTTGTCACCCATGCCAAGACAACCAACATATCAGTAAATGTTGTTTTTTTTTCCAATTTCTATCCTACCTTCAAATCCTTTACATGCTAATAAAAGCAATTGTTACTCTATACTGTTAAGTAGTGCGCACAGAAACTGTACTCACTGTACAACATTTTGTAAATATTTGTGTACATTTTGACTGAATAAATACAAATATATTACAGTTTTCTAGTAAAAATAATGTATGAAATGTTCATCGCTATTTGTTATTGTTTTTGATAAAAAATCTGACCAGAGAAGAAAGGAAAATATAAACTGATAAACAGCCGGAGAATATCAAGAATATTTTCTGTACAAAGCAACATTGTTTCAGAACTCTGCTTCTCAGTTGTTAGAAGAAAATGGACAATATTCAAAATAATAATTGTATAATAATAACAATAATAATTATGATAATGTGCCACATCCAAGGGGTGGGAAAGGGGGAGAGGTAGCATAGGGGTTCAGACCTCTTCCACGCCTAAAGCCCTTGCACATCATGGAATTTTGAAATATCATACACATTCACATCTCACAAAAGATATTTGCTTTTCTCAAATAAGAGTTAAATAAAATTTGTATTCTCACATGAATTTCTAACCTATTACCACAGAAGATATATCTGCTTCTCTATATTATCATTTGTACATTAACATACAAATTATATTGTAAGAACATTTCTCTACAGTATCTATTGAACTCTCAATATTTACAATCTAACATGGCTAAGCATGTTGTATTGAACTACTTTACACAGCTCAATAAGTTCAATATTCAACATTCTTTATTGAACTTCACCGGTGAAGCAAAGAAAATAAACAATGATTAATGAAAAACGAATGAAAACATTTTCAATATTACAGTTGCGTTTTCATCTTAGGGCAAGAAGGGAATTTCCATGATGGAAATGATAGCAAAACAATTTTCTTTCTACATAATAACTAATGATAGCAGGATAAAGCACTTTAAATTTCAAAAAATGGCATATTGAAAACAAGGCTATAGCATTTTGTAACATTTGTTGAGAAAATTATTATTAAGGGAGGTCACTTTGAGATGAATTATTTTCATGATTTTTAGATTTTCCGATTCCTCCATTAAAATTAGCAAATAAAGGATACCTAATAACTTAATGTTTCACCATTTGTGAACTTCAACAAATATTTAAAGAAATAATTTTATATCCATACAATGGTGCCTATCTTGTATAGAACTTCTGGCATCAGTATGACACTATTCAAAGGAGACGAAAAGAATTGCCTTGCACCTTTTTGTAATTACTTATTAAAACAACACAACATTCTTTTAAAAGGTTGTGTATTCTGTTTAACAAACCAAACTGCGTAAATACTTATGTAACACTATCAGTGGAAAATTAACTGGGAGAATATTTCAATGTTTGTTTCATTTAGCCAATTTCTTCTGTCAGTAACAATTAAGCTATATTGACTGAAAAATCATTTATCTTCTACACTGTTAGCCCCTGTCATTATAAATGTTTTCACACATTCATGTGTTGTACAAAGTGTAGAAGCTCTAGGAAGATTAAATAAAAACATGCTTTTGCATGGAAATCTTGTCTCTACTCATTACATCTTAGAACTGCTCCAGCTGTTAGAAATGTCCCAGCATGTATGGCAATACACGTGAAAAATCATAAAACACTGCTGATAAATAGCTCTAATACTAATATACTAATTAAATTACTAATGTTCTACGATTTGTAATATTAAGTTAATTTATCTTCATTAAGGTTGTAGAAAGAAGCTGAAAAATATTGAATTTTTACCATTTTTGAAAAATTAGGAATTACAATGAAAATGAGACCTGTACCATTGTTTTAAGCAACCATTACAGAGAGATCTTTAGTAGAGATCAAAATTTAATCAAAACATTTAGTGCTGTTTTTGAGAAAATAATGTTATAAAAATAAATATTGAATGTCTAAAACAAAAATACTCATTTTCGAAAAAATGAACATGACCCTACTTGAAGATCAATTTTTTATAATTACACTTCATTAAGAAAAAAAAACATTTTTATAACTATAGTTGAAGGGAAAAAATTTGAATTTATGCAATTTTCGAAAAATTTGGGTTTTTAACGAAAATGAGATCTGCCTCTTAACGGTCCCCTACGGTATCGGAGGTCAAAAAACAATAACAAAAATTAGTGCCGTTTTCAAAAAAAAATGTTTAAGAAAATAAAAATTGTCTATATTTTACGCAAAAATACCCGAAAAACTACTCAAATTTTCGAAAAATTGCACACGACCTTATTTCAAAATCTGACTTCAAACAAAATATTTTATGAAGAAAAAATCTTCAATATTTCAGCAGTAGGATCACGCAGAAAACAAACTTACGAAATTTTCGAAAAATCACGGATACAAACAAAATTTGCACCGTTCGAACGTTTACGTTACCTTTACGCTATCCAACGACAATTTTTATCAAAAAATTTGGTGCCTTTTGTAGGTTTGAAATTGTCTCACGGGCTTCATTTAAAGTGCCCACCTAAATTAAAATCTAGGTTTCAAATTCAACGCTACATCAACCAGATCGATTGGGAAATATCAATTTAGTAAAAAATCGGATGAATGATTTAGGCGTTAGCGTACACCAGACGGACGGACAGACAAAACGTCGTTTTGCCATCAATCAATTTTTCGCTATCAAGAACCAACAAACATGGTTTCTGACTATGCAATGTGTTGGATAAATTTACTATACAGACTGTCCGGGGAGGAAACATCGAAACTTCGAAAATAAGCTTTTAAGACAATTTTAAGTATATTTTGTCTAACTACTTGGATATTCGGAAAGACTAAGCAGCTTTAAGCACTGAAAAGTTGTTTTGAAAATATTTTTTCTAGGCAAACATTTGCATTGCAGAAACGTAGAAAGACTCCAGAAACATGTACATTGTTTATTATTTTAAAACAAATGGATATATTTGTTTAGAAAGAAAAAATAAACCATAAATAAAAAAGCTGTTGAATGGACTAAATTTGGTGCTTTTTTATTTGTGTTAATTCTTTCGCATCGAATATATTAATTTATTTTGTAAATAATAAACAATTTACATGTTTCTGGAGTGTTTCTATGCTTCTGCAATACAAAATTATGACTAGAAATAGTTTTTATAAACCAACTTTTGAGTGCTTATTGCGGCTCAATCATTCCGAATATCTTATAAGTTTATTATACAAAATATGATGAAAATTGTCTTAAGAGCTTATTTACGAAGTTTCGACTTTCCTTCCCAGACATCTTGTGTATAGGGACAAGATTTACCCAGAATTTCGTTATTCGGCAATAAAAGTTTTTGTGACAAAAATTTGTAGTTTTTCCTGCAGTATTATAATACTTACATCTCTATACTGCTTAAGCAGTAACGAAAAAAGTATTTGACAGTTAAATTAAATTAATAATAAAACTAAACAAATTATTTATTATACTCAACAGATAAATACTTTCTATGTGGAAGAATTCTAATTTAACATATGAAAATACTCAAAACCGAAAATCGTGAAATTGAGTTTCTCGGTCAAAATTTTGTGTGATAGTAAATTATTTAAATACAATGGTTACATATAAGTCCGAAGATACATACTATAAAAATATAATTTTAATTATTTTTGAAATAATAAAAGCCATTCAATATATTCTTAACTGAATTTGTTATGACTATAAACCAAGAAATAAAAATACATATTAACTTCAGCTTAAATGGAAAAATCATTTATAGTGTATTGTAAAGTTCGCTGGAAACTACACCTCCAGGGCTGGGTACACCTACAAGCAAATAAAAGCTGTTGCTTAAGGGCTCTCTTATCCATGGCGGTCCAACGTCTCATAGAAAAAGTCATTAAATATTCAATGTCATAACAGTTATTTATATAAAGGACGGGAACTTATCGATTTTGAATTGTTTACCATCTGTGGTGGAGTGTAGCGGAGCCAATGTTGTAAATAAATCCAAATTCATTCATTTTCGGCTCGAGGTGCATACAACAATATTTCCTTCACTCATCAACCCCCCCCCCCCCTGCCCTTTTAAAGGTTCAATTTTTGGAGAGAACATCCGTTTTTGTCTCGTAATTGCAGATCATCTTCTGCATTATCATCTCCTAAGTTGTCAGTCACAATTGTTAAATTACTGAAATTGTCAACTGTTTCAATTATTTGAAAACTGTATTTACTTACATTGACTTGAATTACGTTGCCATGGTAGTCGTCCGCCAATTTACTTGTTCGTCGTTCGCCGCGAAAATTGAACTTGGCGGCAATAGATGCTCCGCAACACACCGCTTCGGAGGTAAGTTTGAAAAATTACGGTAGTATCAGTAAAGTAATTGTAAATAATATTTTATCTGAAAATAATAAATAAATTTTACAGTTGTATTTGTACAAAGTTATTGTTGGTGTAGTTTTATTAGTGTTTTATAGTTAGATCTCGGATATTAGGACAAATGTCTATTTTGTTCTTGGAGGTTGAGGAAAATAATTGCAGATGTTTACGAATCACGAAAAAATGCACCGAAATCATCTAATAGTACCTAAAAGGGCGATTTATGCTTGTTTCCCTAAAACTGACTAAAACAAGTAATTTTCAAAATTTTTCATATTTTAATTAGTACTCCATGTTTTGTGTGTCCTTCATTACACAAAAATCAATTGATAACAAAATGTCTGTTCGTCTGATAGTGGTCAAAACTAGCGCCCAACCTAAACCGTATACTGCCGATTTTCCCCAACACTGATATTCCTTGATAGATTCGAAAATTGCGTATGTTTCAGGGAAAAATACGTTTAAAAATACCCAAATTTGTGAAAAATTTAACAGGGTTTTATTTGAAGATATATTTGAGGAACACATTTCATGAAGAAAAAAAATATTTTTCTTCATAATTCTAATTGTAGGAAAACGCCGGGAAAATGAATTTTTGCAATTTTTTAAACAACCAGCAATTTTAACGAAAATGAGACCTGCACCATTCTCTTAAATGTCCTTTACGCTATACGAGGTCAAAATTTAATTTAAAAAAATATATGTACTTCTTTTTTTTTAATGTCCCAGGGGCTTCATGTAAAGTAACCTTAATTTGTTATTAATTTCTTGTTTTAATTCATTATTGTATATTGAAAAAATAGATTTAATATGCCTGTAACAAGTAATGTACTTCAGCTTCCGAGCCAATGACCCCCATCTCGATCAGGTTTTTGTCCAGTTTCCCTGATCAATTGAGCAAATGCTGAGATGGCCTCTTGTTTTGCTTCTGGACGTAAATGTAGCTTCATTATGTGCACATTTTGTTGAGCTCTCCTTTTGCTTGTAAATGGTAGGAGTAGAGGTAAGGGCGAGTTGCAATTTTGTTAGCAATGCAGAAAAATCATACTCGCAATTCGTGCACCGATGCAAATAGGTTTTCTATAACTCAGAAATGAAAATGAATATTTTTCAAATATTGCTAATCTTGCGATTATTAAAATTTATTTTTATTTATGTTAAACTTTTACTCATATTTCAACTGTTTATAGTTAAAATGACGGGAAGGGATTCTGGAACTCAAGAAAACGTGCGCAGATAATCTTCTCCCCCCTACGTCACATATAGCTTTTACTGATTTTTGACTAAATAAATCTAAAAGACGAACTCGTGCGCCTCCCTTCCGCACAGTTGGATTGCGGGGGAGAAAACTTGAAATTTAGATGGGAAACTGTATTTTGCAAAGTTCGTTCAAAGCAGGTGAACTATACCAAACATTTTCAACTGTATCAACATTTGCATCTCACATTAAAAAAATGCACCGAAAATACAATTCAACTTCTTCTATATTTATAGCTGAAGGAAAACGAAAATGATACGTTCACTGAGGAGTTACGTGAAGCTCTTGCTGCTATATACCATGAAGAAAGATGGTTAATTCTGTTTTAGGATATTTGTTGTCGAAGAAATACATCAAAGGGAAAATTCCCCACGAGTCCACTTTGCGAAAAAAAACTACATTAAACCCATCTATGACAAAGTGCTCAAAGCAATTACTGATGACAGATTTTGGCTTTGAGCTGATTCCTGTGAAAGGTTTTTTTTTTTTTTTTTTTTTTTAATTAGCCAAACAAAATCCCATTACGAGCACGGGCCTCCTGCCTTTTTGCAGGGAATACTCAATGAAGCGATGATGGGTGATGATGAATGGACGAACGGCGGGACTCGAACCCGCGATCCTTCGACCCGAGGTCGCCGCGGCACTACTGTCTTAGCGATCTCGGCTCAGGAAGGTGGTACGTAGCGAATGTAGTTATGGATGAATTAGATTCCAAAGATGCTGGATCTCATTTAATTATGTGCAGAGGAGAAAATAAACCATGACACCAATGCAAGGACTGTGCGAGATACATTGCGTTTATTTTCAACAGCTGAAGACCACAAAGAGAGATTATTGGTATTTCTGACGGAGAGTGCGGCATACATGCTGAAAGTAGCGGCATTCTTAGTTTTCTGCTCCAGAATGATCCACATCACGTGCATTGATCATAGCCTATATCGTGCTTTGGAAGAGATTCGTTCGCAGAAGGGGCGGATCTAGCCCATCATTTCAGGGGGGCATTGTAGATATTTGTTAAATAATCAACATATTGGTTATTATATTGTATATTATTTATGTACCTATTTGTAGATATACTATACAATATTATGTTTAAAGAATTACACTGTAAATAAATATCTAAATTAATTTTTAAGGTAAACAAACACTCTAGACCTTTTTTTTGGGGGGGGGGCGCCATGCCACCCCTCCCCCGGATCTGCCAGTGGTTTGCAGTACCTACATGTTAATAATTTCATTTAATTCGAGTTTTTGTCATAATTTCGTAGAGAACTCAAAAATTCAAAGAGGAACTACCAAAAATTCCTCTTCTGCCAGAGCCTGTAGTCTTGGTTGAAAAAATGAAGGAAATTGAAGAATGAAAATACGGTTTTGAGAACGGTGAAAAAGATAATGGTATTTTACAGGATAAAGTGTGTGGCACTGAAAATATCACAGCTAAAGAAATTGCAACTTTAAGTATTGTCCCCTAAACGCATTCAAAGTTGAAAGAACATTCTTGCAAGTAACAGAAAAAGATTCATACCAGTAAATTTGGAAAAATATATTGTAATCTCCCGCAATACAAATTAACTTCTGTTTGTATAATTCAAAATGTAAATCAAACTATTTTGTATAGACTAAAACACTTTTGTTTGTGCATAATTTGCATTTTAAGTGCATGTTTTCCTAATTTTTAAGTATATTTGCAACCATATTTTTAGGATCTGCACCCTAGTAATCAACATCCACCAATTCTAAAAGTTAATAAAATTTGCATGCCCGGCTTACTCATACTAGAACAGGCTATATTTGTTAACAATAGAATGTTGTTAGGTAACCATTAGTCTGTATTCCACACTGTTTCTGAACAGATATCTGTAAATGGGATTCCTATTTTTAGGCGCGGGGGGGGGGGGGGGGGGGGAAATGTGGATGCCAACAGGTTAAGTTGTATTGGACACTTCCAATCAACCCAATCGGTATGTATTGTTATAGGCCTAGTTCATTAAAAAATTTCATCTTGAACACAGGTCAGCTTTTTCAGCAAGAAAATTGGCACCTAATCACATAATTTCCTAAGAACTTTATTGTGAATAAATTGATATAAAATTATATACACATTAACTCATAGGTCAAATTCATGATTCTCCATCTCATAATTAATAAAAATTCTAAAAGCTTATCTAGATCTGAGCTTCTTGAATTAAAAATTATTTTGCTAAAACATGCAAAATAAAAAGTGGTGTATATACACATGACCTAAGAAAATGAAGCTTTACGACAGAAAAAAAATTTTTATTTTAATGTTAATTCTATAAGTTAATCAGACAAATCAGTTGATGTAAAATAATACTTTAATAACTGCTGTTTTCAGTCTTTGAAAATTCTCAATATTGGTAAGTTTGCCACCAAATGTTGGTGCTCAAAAAATAATTGTGTTTACTGAGAAAATAACTTGCTTCACTCATTCACAGCTCACAACAATGTACATGCACGTTTCCATACATAAATAGATGAAATTCATGAAGCCCAGATTCAGACTCGGGCACCCAGAGAAATTGTGCATTGTACAAATTTGTTTTTTCCTTTTACAAAATAAATCATAAATCATAAGTCATAAAGATGTTGATCCTGCAATCTGCAATTCTTCTAAAATAAAATATTTACTTTCTTTCAAGTTATATCTTCACAAAAATTTGCAGGATAACATCTCACTTGAATAATCATTAGAAAATATTGAATTTTTTATACATGAAAAAATTTTTACCTAAAGAGAAACATGTATTAGGAGCATTGTGACTTATCTTCAAAATTTATCAATGGATACACTTTATCTGTTCCACAAGGAAGTGTGTCCTGATAGAAAGTCATAAATTACAACCGTAATATCCATATAATACAAAGAAGCCTTCCATGTTATACAGTGATACACAAATTACTGCTAAGAGTTTTGAAAAGGGTACGTGTAAAATTTAACAAGGAGCATATCACATTTCTTGGTCTTCCACAACAGCTTCATCCCAAGGGCCATATATATTCTCTTTGTACCGCGTCCATTTCTTAAAAAGTAATGGACATATTATGGTAACAAATATAACAACACATGAAAATAAAACTGTCATGGTTACAGATACAGTACAAAGTGCCACCAATGACAAAAGAATTACCGTCGAAAGAATAACTGCAGAATCCTCAATCTCAGCAACTAATATGGGAAGAAGAGCAAAACATTCCACAGTATTTGTCAGAAGAACAAAAGCATGAAAAGGAGTTGCAAGGCGAGAAGCAAGACATACTGATGCAAAAAGAGCGGCATTCAATGACAGTGCACTAGAAACAATACTTGCAGAAATACCATAGTCAAAAAATACAAGGTGAATGAACATCATAAATGTTGACATCGCATAAATTGTATCAGTACTAATAGTATCAGTCAATGTCTTAAGTACTGGTGAAAGAACATATCCAAAGCCAAGAAAGACTAAAACAGTTCGAAGGTCTTTCAATAATGTTGTGTAAGGCATTGCAGCTGTCAAAAAGAACCTGTATAATATGTACCCTAAAGAAGTCAGACAACCACTATACATGAACACTGCTTCAGGCTCAACCCAACCATTGTAAAGGTACACAAAAATTACAGTAAACAAAACAATAATACATAACTCGTGAGTCACTCTACCTGCGCCTAATATAATAGTTGGAAGAGGTGAATCTTTCACATTTAAATTTTTTCGTAACTCTTCTAAAAAGGATGTGTCCGTATAATTATCCAAGAAGCCATGATTTTCGTACAAATTTTTCTTCCACTTTCTAGGCTTCTGAACATACGTCTTCTTCAATTTCATAATTAACGATTTGCAATATATGACATAATTAATTGTGAATCACAATGAATTTCAATATTCTTATATTAATAATACACATGTTTTTTGTTGTTTATTTTTGTGTGCAAATCACTAAATGTATGACTGGCTGCCGGCGTAATTCACTGTCAGTTTCGGCATGCTCATATACATTATTCTTCTGAGTTGCGTTGCATCCATAGAGCAGAGCACCCAATTCTTCTTAGTTGCCTATGGTTGCCCAGCGAGTCTGCAACGTTGCAGATTCTCTGGTTTCTCTGCAAATGTTCCAGACAATCGAAGAACAAAGAAACAGTTTCACCATTTTCATGGCAAATACTCTCGAGGGTATTTGATGTCTAGAAGAATGAACTAGGAAATTTACTTAGAGAATGTATGTTGAATAAAATGTATGAATTATTGCAATGTCATTAAAAATAATGTTCCCCATTTCATAGGTTTACACACAGAGTAATTGGTTTTCCACACATTCACTTTCGTAAGTTGTATAACATGTTGTGCAGTGCATGAAAACTTACAAATGATTACGAATGTTCAATGTTTTGTGCCTCTCGTGTAAACATGGGCGTTCTGTGACCTCTGGTTCGGGAGTCTTCATTATCGTAAATCAGCTGTTCAAAGTTCTTGTATTTATTTACAATACAATAATGCCTAAAGTTCGAAGAAGCAAACGAGCACCCCCCGAAGGATGGGAGCTAATTGAGCCTACATTAGAAGAATTGGAGCAGAAGATGAGAGAAGGTAAGACGACGACTTACCGACATTAATGCTTATTTGAAGGTGTAGTATACTAAATTGTTTATATTTTCAGCTGAGACAGAACCTCATGAAGGGAAACGTAAAGTGGAGGCATTGTGGCCAATTTTCAAAATTCATCATCAGAAATCGAGGTATATTTATGATCTCTTCTACAGACGTAAAGCTATCAGTAGAGGTTAGTTGAGTTGAAATGTCAATCATGATTTTTATGACTTAATGTTTTCAAGTATTTCCTTTTATTTTATTGCATCCTTTATCATTTTTTCAGAGCTCTATGAATATTGTCTAAGAGAAAATATAGCAGATAAGAACCTCATTGCTAAATGGAAGAAACAAGGATATCAAAATTTGTGTTGTCTCCGGTGCATTCAAACACGTGATACAAATTTTGGGACAAATTGTATTTGCAGAGTACCAAAGGGAAAATTGGAGGAGGTAAGCCTTGATATTATACCTTCTGTTTGAGAGTAATGCTGCAAAAATTGACATTTCATTTGTTCCATTTCTTTAAAAACAAATGGGTTGTTTAGTAAAACAGGAAGCCTATTTTTATATTTCTGATTTAAAGCTAACGGGGAACTAAATAGAATATTTATATATTTAAATTACACTATTTGAAAAGGTTAATGCATCATACATGATTTTGAAAAAAACAAAACTGTTGCAATATTTCATTTATGTGGTATGAAACTGAATAAAAAGTATACAATGAATGTATAATCTAATAACTAGAAGTCAGAATTTAAGGGACTAAAAATTTTATTGATGTAAAAAGACATGAAAGAAATTAAAATAAAGAGGAATAGGCAGGAAAAAAACAATAAAAATTAAATTTGAAGGAGAAAAGGCATATATATACTTTACAATACTTTTAAACCGTGAGAAAAATTATTTTCTCTTGCTAATATCTGGTGAATTATTTTTAAATTTTGTTTTTTACTCAGTTTTATTTTAGTCTTGGTCCATCAATACAGTTCTAACAGTTTGGAGGATGAGAATCCCTCCGTCAATTGTTAATTGTAAGTTCTGGGTTTAAATTTTGGCACCTTCTCACAATTGCCCTGGGAGTTCATGGAAACATATTTCCCACTCGGCAAAGATAGTAATGTCTGTAAACAATGATACCCAGGATTTTCATCAAAATTTATGTTTCTCGATTGATAAGGCTGATGTCACAGTCCTGTGAACTTGTAACATCTATTTTTATTGTATGGAGTTCTTAATGTGATGCCTCATGGACATTTTCAATTTTATCTCAAAAATTACCTCAAATTAAATTTTTTTGGATAGAGCAGAGTATACCTATGAGAATGGTGCAGGACTGATGTTATTCTGTGAATTTTTGAAAGTTACAAAACAGAAACTCTTTTCTACAACAATATTGAAGAGGTTTTTCTTCTGAATGAAAATTGTTCTTGAAAAGTAGATCTTTCAATGAGATTGTGTACATGAGTAATTGTTTGTGTAATTTTGCGCGAAATAATAATAATTTTAAAAAGATTTTCTCAAAAGCTGTTCAAAATTTCTCTCTTACCAGTTTGTACGGATAGTGCTAAACACACTAACTGTATAAACTGTCCTGATGGAGTATGTACTGCTCACTCCTGGCATAAATGCCATTTTGATGTGTTCTTTCACATCATTTTCTGATTTTTTATAATTTTATTGCATTTTATTTCAATAATACTTGAAAATTCAAGGTGTGTGGGTGTGTGTGTGTTTTTTGTTTTGTTAAAACAAGCTTAAAATTCTAAATTTTCATAAATGCTCTAATGACATTTCCTCAAGAATATTTTCCATAGAAATTTTGCTTATAGAACCATGCTTTACTCTTCATTAATATTCTTAAAGTCATATTTCAATTTTACTATAAAATTGAAAAAATGTGTTTTTTAGAATTTCGCTATCAAAAGCAGTTCTTTCAGGGTATATGTAGCATTAAATTTAAAATAAGTGATAAAAAGGGAGGCTATGCGTAAGTGTTCAGATAAATATGTGAATACAACAAAGGACGCAAACTTTCATCTGACTGCATCATTTACTACAGACCTTAAGTATCACAATTGATTTGTATACTTAAATTAAAACTAGGTTAGTAAGGCTGTCTACATAGTATATGACACACATGCTAAAAATGATTTTATTGTGCTTGTAGAATTGTGCCACGGAGAGGTGGGGGGGGGGGGGGGTGAAACAGCTAGCCAGAGGTTAGAAAACTAACTTGAGAGAATGTCAGTGCTCTTTACATACATTAATTAATGGTACTACTAAATAACATGTTGAAAATTGTAAGTACTTCTATATTTGAAAAATAATTGTCTGAATTTCTTTCACAGGGACGTATAGTAGAGTGTATACATTGTGGTTGTAGAGGATGCTCAGGATAAAATACTTCAGAATATACTTGCGGAGCCATCAGCTTGTTTTGTAAATGAAATGGACTTAAAAGTGAAGACTTGTGCTGTGTTGTTTTTTCTTGCATAGAGAGTTCCAGAATTTCTCACTAACGACTAAGGTTGTTAAAATGCAAGACAAAATAATTCTGAAATTGTTTTATTTGTAACTTGGAATACTGTAGACAGTCATCTGTATATATGTCAGTACATAATAAACGATACTTGGTAAACTTTGATAAATGTGCGTTTTCTATCTCTCATATTTTAGAATATATACTACTACCATGTCACATTTGTTAACTCACAAAGTCAAACCCATAACATCAGAGTATGGTTTTCAATTCCTAGAGGAAAGAAGCTGATCAAAGCAATCATGAAACTATTGATTTTCAGTCACATTTACCAAAGATTGAACACTTGCAGACTGACCACCTTATAATAACACTAGTACTTCGTCATAATTAATAAGAGCATGCATTTGTATTTCAAAGTACAAAGCTCACGATAACATCTTCGAAAATTATTTGAAGAAATCTTCCACTTACAAAGTAATTGACAACTACTTGTCCCTGCAAATGTCAAAAAACCTCTTACAAAAATTTGCATAAAAAATTAAAAATATCCCAAGAGACTAGATAAAAACCATTGTGCAATTTTCAGTTTGCACTCGTCTCTATATAAATTCTCAAGGCAATTAGTTTAAGAACAATGTCTAAAGGTCATATAAATACTATCTTCAACGTAACTGTATAATAAACATGTTAATAACCAGTCAATATATTACATTATGTAGCAGCATTTTAAAACTATGATAATCACTTGCTGTACATTACATGGATCAACGGACTCAATTGATAGCCAATAAAATCTGACTTCAGAAATTTGAAAAATTTTAATTAGCTGACCAGATATTCCTAGTTATGATAGACATCATCCTAGTTAGGATAGACATCACATTCCCCCAAACAGCAGTTCTGGGAAGACAGTGTTGGGTTTCTCAAACAAATGTTCGTATGGTTCCCTGAGAGAGCAGTTCAGTGAAGGCCACCAATTTCCATGGACATGTAAATGGCAGTAAGGAAGGAGGACCTGCTTCAAGCAGCAGTTATATATATGTACAGCACTTTTGCATCATACAGTACATGAACACATTTTCAGACCACATGTACATGGACTAACATTACTCAATGCAATTCTTGGCTCAGTGACCTCTTGTACCATTTACAAAAAAATAATTTTGAGACCTCAAACTTTTGGAGTTGTTCTCAAGTTTAAAGAAACAGAAGGGAAGGAGGTAGAAAATCCTATTTCTTACTCGCAACAATTTTCTGACAACCTGTGGGAACCTATCTAAAAGCTAAAGTTTGAGAACCTGTTTTCACAACTTCATTACATAGAACCTTTTCCTCTGGAGATCAGTCAGTTTCTCAAAAAACATGCATGCATAGCGAGTGTAAGATGTCTTAAGCATAGACAAATTCAACAGACTTTCCTCATTAAGTAGTCAAAGACAATTCACTAAAATTTAACTTGATATGATTTCAAATACTAACGTTTTAAAATGTCATTTAATATGTAAGTTTTATTAAATGGAATGCAAGTCAAACTTGATTTGTGCAGCAGAACTTATTTACAACTATTTTTGTTGAATTTTATCAATTACAAAAGATAGTTTGTTCATTTTAACCTGCATTTGAATAATTGGCACATTGATCATGAAGAATAAGCACCAGCAGAACTAACATTGAAGTTCCTTGAAATGCAGGCGTTGCATACCAAAGGCATTTGTACCTTTGCATAGATAGATTGTGCTTTTGGCATCCTGGATATCTTACATACTTTTTGTAATCAGAAATTAACATACGCTTGTACTATAATATTTCATATATTTAACTTCTGATAATCTGGTTTCATGTATTAAAAGTGTGACAAATGACTATAGATGTAACAAATAGAAAAAGATCCACCGAAGGGACTAATGTAACAAGTAAATTTTAGGTTGTACCACATACTATACATATGGTGAACAACCAAACATTCTTTCTTCTGAAAGTACCCAACTCCCTTCTTTTGAATTTTAACTGCATATATTAACATTTCATAATCTTAGTATTCAGAAATAGTATATTGATACTTTATTTTTAAGTCCAAATAAATTCAATTTATGAGTTAATGTAGAATATGCATTCTACAATACCTAATTCAACATCCATTTGGTTTGCTTGTGCTTCTTTTTTTCCACATGTAATGCAAAGCATCTCAAGCATTACATTGGAAAACAATTGTTACTGCATACTACATCAATATGCTCAGAATATACATAATAAATGCACAAAAATAAAAACAAAATATTTTACTGTTTTTCTTCGTTTCAGAGCCAATGAAAAAATGGTAACCATTGTCGTTTCATAAAACTCTCAAAGAAAAATATGTGTTATTACCTTAAAAAAAGGTTGCACATTAAATTATTATATACAAGAGCATCAGTATTTCATTTACAAGTTATGTCTATCCACACTAAATCATTGGAAAAATTTAGCATGTCACCAGGTTTTCTGATGATGTTTTGATTAAATCATCAAAACCAAGTTTACATGAATTCTTTTCAATGTTATTTTGTAGAAAAAAGATGAAGTATGTAAGTATAGTTTTACCTAAAACATATGAATGAAATTGATTATACAACTTTGAAATGACTTCACAGATAACATTTTTGACAAACGTATTTGTCTCAAAACAAACATTCCTTTTCCCGAATTGTATTCTCAAATAAGTTTTACTTTTCTGACTAGAAAAACATTTCATAATAATGAAACTCATGAAAATTGGCAAAGCAACGAAATTATTTCTGTCGGTGACGCTCAGGCAAATCAATACAGAAATCAGAATAATTAAAATTTATAATAATTTCCATGAAGTAGTCAGTTAACTACCTTCATAATCACTTAAGAATTATAACAAATGTGTACATTCATTCAAGAGATTCAATTTAATATCAATAAAGCAAAAAATGCACATTTTTTCTAGTCACTCAACAAGCACTTTCCAGCCTTTCTGACCAAAACAGACAGCAAAATATACTTTCAGTTCAGGGCTACTAACTTTCCAGTCATAAGTCACTGTTTTATTGTTACTATCAATATTAACACGAATCTTGTTATCACGTATATGTTCACAAGTAAAGCAAACTTTGGATCCTTTCTCTAATGGTGGCAGCTTTGTAGTTTTTTCAATACCATCCACAAAAACACAACCTAAAACATTAAAATATCAAAAATTAAAATGTTATTTACCAAAAAATACTAAATTGTTACACTGACATAATACAACCAGTAAAAGAGAAAGCCACTCTTTACAGACAACTTTGGTTACGAATTTAGACACTGCTATCCATTAAGAACAATCTAAACAAGAGAATTGTGTCAAAAGACAGAGCATGTGTGCTCTTCTTCAAAGAAAAGGTTTCCTGCTTTTATGAATTTGAATTTCTATGAATAGGTGTCACCAAGAGAAGTATGAAATAACACATGGCCATTATCACAAATAAAGGACTTGGTTGAAGTTTATAATCTGAGCCAACAGTCAAGCAACCAAGTCCTTTATTTTCTCTACAATTGTGTAATTTTATATAATTATGTTAATATCTATTACAATATGAAAAATTTGCCACAAAAGAATCCTCAAATATAAATTCTTGACAAACTGAAACACAGTTAAATCAAAAATAATTTTAGGAAGAGTAGTTATATTCAGTGGCTCGTGGCTAGCTTGTGGTCAGCATGCTCGCCTTCCACTCTGCGGCCCGGGTTTGCTTCCCAGTCGAGCCAAGACTATAGTGTGCATTTTCCTTGCAATGTCCCAGTATATGTTGCTGTATGACGATGAGAAAATTCACTGCTCAGGTTGAGAAGACTGGAATATGGCCTGGGGATTTCTACGTGCCAATTACACGGAGCCCTTTAAACCATGGCCGCAAGGCAGGGACATCACCGGTAGGCCTAAGCCCATTCACGGGCTGTCGTTGCCAAGTACATACATATAGACAGTTACACCCAAAGACAAGATTTAAAGGGAATATCTTCTTCACCCAACCCAATAATAAAGTCTATTTTTAATAAGTTGAAATTCTAGCACCAAAATTACTTGACTCTGTCTTCTTTGTTTCTGTCTTATTCATCATTTTCTTGTACCGATAATTCTTGTACAAATGGCAATTTATATAATTACAAAACCTCATTACCATCAAATTTCATTCACGTGGTATCACACTTCCACTATTTAATCACACTGTTGTGGATTTTAAAATCTGCTCTAGGAAAACAAAATTTCAGAAAGGGCCAGGCAACAAAAATGTGTCTTAGAATTGGAAATAGAAGTATCCAATCCAAGTACCTGAACCAACATGCCATTATCAGTAACAAAATTAAATAAAACACAGAATGCTTCTACTGTTTCAGCATTATTGCAATAACTGAAAATGTTAAATAAGATGATATAAAGATCCCTTGAAGTATAAAAAATGTGTTGAGGGAGGGGAGGAGAGAATGAGACGGAAATATCACAATCGGTTTGTGACCCCATTTGGTATGGTAGTGTTCTGGAGTTTCAACTGGTATTGACAAGAGAAACGGCAGAAAACTATTGATCAGAAGAGCCAGTCACTAGAATTCTCCTCTGGAGTGGTTGGATTTGTCCCAGCTACATAGCTTAAGTTGAAAGCTGCCATCGTTGGGACTCAAATCCTTGAACCTTACACAGTGAGTGGGGAAGAATGACAAAACTACTAGGTTTGTGGAGATAAACTGCAGTCAAGAAACATTCCATCCATGGAAAAACTACCAGTCATCAAGAAAAATATCATTATACACAAAAAATCATCTTGTAATAAAATAGTTTCCCCTAAAGGAAGGTGATAATTTAGTTGACTTATGGTGGTCATACTTCGTTTCACATTGATGGTCATTGAAATTCCATTGTTTCAAGAACTGAACAAGGCCTTGCACCAGCAAAGTGACCTACAGTCTTTAGATATCCATCATGCCAAAAATAATTTCCATGTTCTGAAATAGTTTTGAAGTCCAGAAGCTCAACATTAATTCTGAACATTGTTGGATATTACCACGAAGGCAGATTATGATGAGACGAATGAGAGATGAGGCAGTAGCGGACTCAATTATTTCCAAATCAGGGTAGCCTAATTTCCTGGAACCAATTTCCCCGACTTCTCAGTTTCTCAGAGTTGTTGTTGTTGTTGTTGTTGTTGTGTATGTGTGTGTGTGTGTGTTATGTACTATGATGTAGTAGAAACAAACAATATTTTCTCACCAAATAAAAAAGTTTATCAAAAAAATAACTATGTTCCAAAATGTACTATCTTGTTTAACACACACTAAATTTCCCTGACATCTAGAGATTATTTTACAAATTCCCTGACTTTTCCACAATAATGAAATCTCCTGATTTTGCATTGTTTTCCAGAAAGTGGCAACCTTGCAAGTATTGTTTGTGTCTTGTTGTAGCAATATATTTTTATATAATTGTTTTACTCATTAACATGTATGAAACACTTGCTCATAATTATTTAAAATTAGGCACTGAATAATGAATACTACATAAACTTTAGAAATCTATTTTCACAGAATTATTGAAACTGGTCTTGAATTATTATTCTTGTGTATCCTTCAGATGTAGTTTATTTTACTCTACCTTTGCTTTGCAAAGCAGTAGAAACATCCAATTAATCTCTAAAGCATGAAAAAAAATTTAACTTCAACCTTCTTGGGTATTTTACCTTGAGAATTCAGAAATAGAGCTCCAGGCTGCAACAAATTCTCTCCTTCAATTCTCACATCCACCAGGCCAAGTCCCTCATCACTACAGCCAACACCACATTCCAGTATCTGTTAAGTACAAGAATGTGTATGTATCATGAAAACTCTTGAATAATTAATTTCTACAAAGGTATTTTATGACTTCTTTACTCACGGTAAATTCAATAGAATGTCCAGGTCCAAATTGTTCATTATGTGAAAACAGAACTGACTGATCTGCAGTTACTTTGGTTGCTAATTTATTCTCATTAGTTATGGTATAATTTGGATTCTTCTGATCCCAACCTATTAAAAATACATCACAATGGAAAGATTTTGAACAAAATATGCATTTAGCAATTAAAAATACACATAACTAACAGAAGTGCCTCACATTGTCTGGACATTTATCACAATAATCTATTAGGTAGGGAAAGGAATGAAATTTTATCTCCAGCCTGGACTGCTAGGCACCACACTACTCCACACCAACCTAACCCACCCTACCCTGTCATGTTCATTATAATCACTGCTATACTATCACCATTATTTCTCCAGCCAGCTGTAAACCAATACATTGTTGCATATTCCCATCAATCTTCCAGTAACAATTTTTATCTTCAATTTCTCTAAGCCTAATGCCACTATTGGAATGAATCAAATAGCACTTCATAGAAAATGTTGAGCTTTCAGAAACATTCAAATCATTTTACTTCATTTCCTCATCTTTTTTGATATATTAGTGAAATATTGAAAGAATGCTTTTTCTATTTTTCTGTAAGTATAATAAACAGTTATGGAGTATATTTTACAAAATTTCATTACGCAATCACTTTTCTCTTGTTTTGAAGATCAAGTGTATGCAAATTTCATTAAGATCGGAATACAACTGTAGATTTATGTACAAAAATAAACCCTAACATTCTTCATTATACAATAGAAAATAATAATTTGAAAAAAAAAGTATCCCAAATTATACCCCACAGTCTACCTTTCAGTGAAAACACCATCAAATTCAGTTAAGCCATTTCTGAGATTAGCAGACAGACTGACAAATATTGCAAAAATAAGGATTCAATGGGTTTTAAATAATCTTAACAATAAATAATCATACGACAAAATAAAAACATGCCTTTTGAAATCACTGACACACCCAATATTATAGAGAATAGAATATGTACTTACAAAAGGGTTCCTGATTTGAAGAAGCAACATGAGGAAGAGACCAGGCACTCCACTCCGTATCTCCTTCTACTCGACAACATACTCGAAAAGTGTAAGGCTCCCCTTGCCGTAAGTCTCTGACAAGGTGCTGTGTCTCAGGACCTTGATATACGTCGTGAAAATTACTTTCAAGAAGAGAGTTCCGACTGGCCATATCTCCATATGCCATTTGCAAGCGAAAACTGCTTACATCTACAACTCTTTCCATATCAACCTAAAAAAATAACAATTCAAAAATGTTATCTTCCCAAGTTTCCTTCATCACATTGCTTAATGCAGTGGGGAAGCTCAGTGGGGGCAGCAAAATTTTAAACGGAGCACAGAATCATTCATTATTTTGTGATGACGTCTTTAAATAAATATATAATAATGACATCTTGCTCATTGTAGCGACTGATGCATGGTCTATCCTGACTTGTAGAGATTACCTGTATTTTATTTTGTGCTTGGACTGTTTATGACTAATATTCGGTGAGAATGACTTCTATCATAAAAAGAATTGTATTCAATATTATATAATAACACCTGCAAATTAGATTACAGTACCGGTAAGTCCCTTCAAGAAAGTTGGTGAGTGACACTTTGACAATTCAAAAATAGTTTCATTGATGGATTGTCAGACATCCAATTCACATTAACCAAATTGTATTTAAGTATGCACTTTCCCAATTGTGATTTTAGAGCTCATAAGAACATATAGTGATTGTTAAATTATTGAAGTTTGTTGAAAATTATATTGTTTGTGTATGCATACATTTCACTTTGTATTCAATATTCTATATAAGTTTTTTATTTATTAAATTGTATGTTTGTCTATCTCCTACGTTGTTTAAGCTTGTATAATTTGGACCCTAAAATTGAAATACCAAGTAGGGGGAGGGCGGAATCTTCTCTATCTCAGTAGTTGACACCCAAGCTACGCCACTGACTTAATGCCAATTTATGCTGTTTCTTAGAATTATTTATTTTCACTGCAAAAATAAACTCTATGCATAATGTTCCCTCCCAGTCATGTTTTTAGAAAACTATTATTAAGAAGAAAACAGCATAAGGAAAAATAGGAAATTTTTGTAGATCAGATATGATACAATCTTTGCAGATGGACACTAATCAGCCATAATGCCCATTTTAAATAGTGAGACAGCAAAAATTCAGTTCCTTGTTTTGTCAAAACTGAAACTGATTTTAAATTATAACTAGGAAGTAATCTGACCATGGGTGACTGTGATGATGGGCATCGTATTCAGAGAATATGGCTTCAATAGAAAGAAACTACGAATGAGCTTGGGAACACAATAAAGGAACCACAGCAAAAACCTACCAATACATAGAACACTTAAAATAATTCATTACAATGAGATACAACAAACACGCTAAATTGGGTTGTAATTTTTATTATTAATACCACCGTATTTACCCAATATACGACAAGGTTTTTTCCTTAAATATCTCAGATGAAAAATGCTGGGTCATCTTATAGTCGCAGATTAAGCTTAGTCGATTGGGGCTTATGCTTTTACAGCGCCTTTCCACATCAATAACTCATAAATGTTGACATTAAACTTAACTGCAAAGACGGTAGAAATATTGGCCGTATCTGCAATACGTTATTACAAAACTGAAAAAAATTATTGCATCATTTGATTTTCAGAAACATTATCTGTAATCACAGTGTAACTGCCAGGGGAAATTTCCTTTGCCATCAAAGTTATGGTAGCACTCATGGTTATTTTTGTTAAACAAAGGACTGTCACATTGGGAAATAATTTGTAAATTGAGTTCAAGCTCACTGTTGTCCCCATTGATTCCAGAGGCATGTAGTGAATGGTTACACAAAATGGAAAAGTGTTTAATGGAAGAAAAGTGTCGTTATTTCTCTAACATCTGAGAGAAGTCTACAAGATATATAGCTAAGAAAATAGGCTTTAATCCATCTACAATGAGCAGGCTATTGAAGAAACACCAGGAAAACGAATCTGTGGACAGAAGAGAAGGGAAGAGGAAGTAAGAGAGCAACTACAGTGAAAGACGACAGAATACTGAAACGAATGTGCTTGAGGAACAGGCGTATAACCTCATGTGAACTTGTATGTGAATGGGAAGAGTAAGCTAGTATTGCACTTTGTATTACAAGAAAACCATAAAACCAAGCCTTTACTGACTAAGATGAGACAGGCTTGATTCAAATGGGCAAAAGAGAATGTGGAATGGACTGAAGAAATGTGGGCACGAGTAATGTTCTCGGATGAGTCAAAATTCAATCAGTATGGAAATGTTTTCAGGATCTTTGTTCGTTGTTGAAGTGGTGAAGAATTTTTCCCTGAATGAGTGGAATCTAAAGTTAAGTTTCCTCAAAGTCAGATGATCCGGGGGCATGTATCTTCAAAAGGAGCAGGAGCACTGCACATGGTGCAAGGGACAGGACATTTTGAAGTTTATATTGACATTTTGACAAACAATTTCATCAATTTCCAAACATTTTCGATCAGCAAAGTATATCTTTCAGTTTGATTTAGCACCTTGCTATAGAGCTAAAAAGGTACAAATGTTTCTATGAAAACATCAAATAAAAACTTAAGACTGGCCAGGACTTACATTCAGCCCAAGACTTAAATTCAATTGAGAATTGCTGGAAATTAATTGGAAATGCAGTTTTTTGTGGGTTTTTTTTGTTTTGTTTTTTCTTTTCCTCCCAAAATGTCTCGGTTCATTTATTTTGTTTGACAATATCTTTGTTTATAGTTGTAATTTCATGAACATTTAATTATAATGTGAATTTGTAATAAAATTGTTGATTACATGATCTAATCTCAGTGTTCTTAAAAATGCGGTATTCAAATCTAAAATTAAAACCTTAAAAATAAATAATAATACTTTTTAAAATGAAATATTTTTTTATTTTATGATATGTTCACTACTTAATTGCCTTAATCTGTAACATATTCAATCCCATGATTCGGAATTTTATGGAAATAAACATCAGAAAATAAAAATTTCACAGGTGATGTAATAAGTTTTTGCAGTAGTTTATATTACCAGTTGAATTCTTGGCGTCCACCGTGAATTTTTCAGGCAATTTTGACCGTTATGAGCTGAGGAGAGAACAACTGTCTTCAGAGAACCTCAAACGAATGACATTGTATCAAGTGAACCGTAATGTGAAAATGAATACACAAATTGTTACAGGATGGAGGTTCAAGGAGGCCCCGCGGAAATTTAAATAATAAAAATATACCCTAAAAATAGGCACCCTTTTACCTGGGTCTGCCTGCATTGCAGGCCTGAACGTTCAATATATTTTCTTAGCAATATATAGCAATATATTTTCTTAGCAAAAACTTCTCAAACTTGGGAACTTTCTGCTGGCTCCCACTTTACCCGTGAAATGAAAGGGCAGATGTGCGAGTTTACAGTTTACAACTCGATTAGATGAACAGTAAAAAAGGCTACTTTCAAATTCATTCTGTTAAAGAATGTGAAAGAAGTGTTCAAAAACAGAAGCCATCAACACGAGCCAAGCAGATAGAAAATCTGGTGACACAGAAGAGGAAGCTGATGACAGGTAAATTCAACGCGCAAAACTTTCATAGGAACCTAAAATTTCACAAGTCTCAGCATGGAAGGAGGACCAAAAAGAAAGAAATAATTATACATAAAAAGATGTGGGGAGTGACAAAACTACAATTAAGATTATAATTTTAACCTTTTAGTTCCGAAAGGGAAACAAGTTTTCCCAGAGCATTTCAAACCTATAAAGAGAGAACCCCATTTTTCAGTTTTAGAAATACTTTTACATTTTTACTTGACCAAACTCCTGAAAAATCAAAAAAAAAAAAAAAAATCATATTACTTATAATTTCATGTAGATCCCATGTCCTAAACATACTAATTTAAATAAATTTTAAAAAATGTTATCGATAGTAATTTCTTTAAATTATAACTGTGGGATTAGTTATTATTATGAATGACATAAATGAACTCCTTTTTAACTGTATTACATAAGTTACCTCTTTGCAAGTGGAAAATACTTTTTTTTTTTATTATGAAACATATCAAGTATAAATAGTACACAAATTTAAACTTCAAATGCAGAAAACTTAATGTTCGTTGTGCAGGCAGGGTAAGAGGGTTAAAGAATGAAAATTGAAAACATTTTTGGTCAGAATCAATGCTCAAAAAAATATTACTTATTTTTGCTCAGGAAAAGTAGATACTCAATCTATTGAAATGTCAATCAACAAGGACTTTGAATACTGGGAGGGTAGCTGCCATCACTTGTCGCAGTTAAACATCCACTGGGATCAAGCAATTCTATGTAAAAAAGGCCACACCGCACAGGCTGCAGAAAGAAGAAAACACCATAGCTAAAAGGTTAAAGAACAAGATAACAATAGTTTATTCAATAAATCTCAACATACCAATAAGGCAATTTTCTAGTGAACAAGACAATTTGCAATTTCATTTTGACTAAACAGTAAGAATTAGTTAAAAATTTTAAAAATTCTCAGATCTCTCTTTTAATTTATTGTCTTATACTCAAATCCAATTTATATTTGGGTAAATATAGTTTTAAATTTTTGAGGAATGACAGCTTACATCTCTTTCAGATTGAGGAGAATGTGCTCAATGAAAATATAAATGGCGGATCAGTAAATAAATTTACTACATGTAGAATGTTGTTGAGATAATTTGTGTTTTTTAAGTTATTAATTCAATGTAAAAAGTTTAGCAACTCAGACTGAAAATACATACTTCCTCCCAGTGCACAAGGAGTGCTCCTGGTTTTTCTTCCACAAGCATGACCTGAACAGGTCCCATTTTTGACACACGACCCGCACTAAGAAATCTTTGTCTTAATTCTTCTTGCAGAGGTTCTACTGCAATACTAAATGATATGTCAGGAACTTCTTCTGGTTGTGGCACTGCAGGCAGACTGCAACATTCACATGAAGATTTTATTACCTACTCTATGACCATAGAACAACAATGACTTAACATGACTGGGTTGACAACCCTTAGACATATCTTACTGTTTTAAAAATACACACGTATCGCAAAAATTAAATTTTAACTACTTGGACCTGGAATCACTCTTTGGGTACTCACCTGCCCAGGAATACCGACTGTTCACTAAACTCTGCAAAACAATTCAGGCCAGAGGACTGAGAAGCTTCCTTGTCAAGAAGCTCTTCACCTTCCTTAATATAGTCTTTTGTCTCTGATATCTTACTATGAATAATTTCTTCACAGTCTATTAAAGGTTGCAGTCCATCTTTACGTATTCTTTCTACTTCTTCTTTTAAAGTCTTCTTTCTCCTGTTTAAGGAATCCACTAAAGTCCTTGACAATACATCGAATGAATGGTCGATATCTGCATCAGCTTTCAGAGCACTGTTTAGTATCTACAAAATGCAATGTCCTTTTAATTTACAAATAATTTGCTTAAATTTCCATGTGTATCAATTTATATTATACATATTTAACTTTATTTTTCTTGTATTATTTTCAATACATCACACAGCTAGAGAAATCACTGTTTAATATATATTAAATATATACACTGGTGCTGAATTATCTATTAATCATGCAACACAATTCTTACTCTACAAACAAATTACATCTACAACTAAAAAATAAATATTTTTAAAAACAATGAATAGAATGCTAGTTAGGAAAGATTAAGGCACTAAGACAAAAATATACATTTAAAAACACAAAAGGCAAAACCAATTTTATTTGCATTACTGTAGGTTTACAAGTGACAGTCAGCTCACTCAAGAACAGAATGAGAAGGTACAATAATATTCTGACTTCTTATTGTCATTCTCTTAATGAACACTGTACCTGTCAAAAGAAAATAGCGAAGCAAAATACTCAAGCATGTTATCATGTTACAAACTTTACCTGCTTTAAGAACAGTATTGAGAACAGAATAAATCATTCCACATTTATCAGAACGACCAAATGGAGGTTAATATTTTAAAACAAACTGTTGCAAAGCAAACAGCAGTTAGTTTAGAGGAAATTTTGTCAAATCAGAGCAAACACCCACTTCCAGACTTTTTACAATTTCTCATGATACTATTTGGGGCTATGTCGCAGAACAGATTTCTGTACGTAGTTTACATACCTGTTCTTTCGCCTTTTCAACAGCAATTGTAAGATCTTCTAACTTTGAAGCATACTTCTTTGCTTCATCTATAGATTCTAATATTGCACTCTTGCTCACAGAAAATTCTTCCATAATGATAGCATGCGTAAGAATAGCTTTAGATCACAGAAGAGGTTTTCTCAGATTTAAATACTTGTGCAAAATAGAGAATCAACTGCCTAAGGAAAACTGGAGACCCACCGGCCACGCCTCATGCCACGAACAAGCAGATTCAAGCATGCTATACAACCATCATGGTACCTAAATCATACCTACGATAATGTAACACGATTTGAAACACAGTGATAATATTAACTCCTTTTTACTTCACCACGAAACATAACAAATCTCTAACAAAACTCAGATCTGTACACCCTTAACCATGAGTCGCCATGACAAATCTTTACGATGCTCCATGAATGCCAAACCAACGACAAGAAAGCACAACACTTAACGGAAGTGTTGGCAACGAAATGAACAAATGACTTCCAAATGCAATCCACTCTAAAATTCCTTAGTCCGACCCCGAATCAGCCAACAGCAAGTAGTTTTTCTTCAGTAAATGTCCAAAGGAATTTTATGAAGGAACATGGACAAAGTACTTTCACTTTCCCCATTGGAAATAAAGAAATCGGAAATTTGCATGGTTAAAATAAGAATACTCATTAAGAAATGTTGCACGTTGTCAACGCGTCGCACGTATGAGATAAGGATAAAAGTTCCAAAACAACGAAGAAAAACAAAAACAAATTATTAGTGAAAAACCATCTTATTACAGTATTTCTTTCTCATTTAGCTGACATTCTAAATTAATTAAAAGTTCACGAAAAACAATTGGATTAAGGTTCTTCCCTAGCTGTCGCAGAAAGAACCAGTCCCCATAACTTACATTCTTGACTAAAGCGCTTAACTTCCCTCGAGGCATAAATCTCACTTGGGCCATCAACAGGTAAATGCGAACAGTAGTGCTCACCATTACCACCATTCGATACATGATGGCCATCGTCGATAATCCAGTCAGGAAAACATACCAAAACCACAGCACTAGGAAAATCTTCTCGTTCACCACGTTGAGGGAAAGTACGCACAGAGAGTCCAGGACTTGGATGGTGCCGCTGGGACCGTAGTAATGGAACAAGCATTTGGTCACTTTGGGAAATACTCGATTCATGGGATCCATGATCTTGTCTCTAGACACGAAGACAGCTGGACCGTAGGTTGAAAAGGACCCGCCCAAAAAGACATCCAAAAAATAGATTTGGACTACCTAAAACAAACGAGAATTGTATTGAATAATTATGAACATATCTATGACATATCTTTTATTTGGAGATAATCTTATTTTAATAAATACTCCTGACTTAAAGGTTATCTAGAGATATATCTATAAAATAAGACTCTTTTATTCTATAAACACACCACAGTAACCAGGAATGTTAAGACTGTCCCCTTCACAGATTCCGGCTATATTCGTCACCTGGACCCTGAAAACGGATTTCACTGTCGTAATCACAACCTCGAATTTTTGCACCTATTCAAATTCTGTCCCTTTATACCATTGTGATAAGCCAAGAAACGCGCAATAAATTGCGCGAATATGACCAACTTAAGGTCATTACATTATAAATCATTTATGGTCGTAAGCTTCTTATGTATCCAGTAGAAGGTTGCCCTGCTTACAGATTTTAAATAAACAATATGGGTGTAAAAGTGTACTCGCTTCAGATCACAGATTCGAAAAAATGTTCTTTCTGGTCCACAGTTACTATATAGAAGAGAAACGTTTCATTACAAGTGAATCACATCTTTCAGTTTTGACTTATTTGTTTTTTCTGCTTTGAGTTACATTGAACTTTTGTCTGGATGTATCCACTGTTATATCATCACGTTGACATAGTACGAGGGTTGTTCAAAAAGTATTGATAATAGGGACCCTGAGTGAAAATGTGTGGCGAATGGTGGGAGCACTGAATACCATCGTGTAACCTATTCGCTTAGCCAACAATACCGTTAGTTTCAAGTTGACCGGTGTAATGAGTGAACGTATCTGGCGTTTCACGTAACGGGTGTTAAATATTCGCCTACCATATCCAGCATGGATAAAAAGTTAAGAGCAATATTGTAACGTGAAATTTTTGGTGAAACTCGGGAAGAACCAAAAAGATACATTCGAATTATTGACTAAGGTGTACGGTGAAGATGTTATGAACCAGGCGACCTCCTAGAAGTGGTATAAAGCGTTCGAGAACGGACAGAGAGCATCGCTGATGAACTTCGGGAGGGGCGGCCTTCAACGTCTCGCACCGAGGTTCTACAGAATACAGCTACCGCTCTTATTTGCGCAGATCGATTAATGACTATTAGAGTGCTTGCCGCAGTCATAGACATTGCAATCGGCAGCGTAATATCGATTGTGCACGATGATTTGGCCATGCGACGCATATCATACAGATGGGAGCGGCGCAACGAGCTAGTAGTATATTATACGAATATGGAGTATTCTAGCTCTTTGATGTCATGCGTCGCTCACACTGGAGTGGATTTCTTGAAAGCACGAGGCATCCACCGTACAGTCAAGATTTGGCTCCCTGCGACTTCTGGCTGTTCCTTGAACTCAAGTTTTCGCTCAGAGGACGGAAATTCAAAGACAATCACGAAGTCATCAAAGCTGTGGAGGCACGCTGCAAGGAGATCGGGAAAGATGACCTGGCGTTCGTGTTCATAAAGATGCAAGAACGATAGCAAAAGTACACTATTAGTACTAAGGGAGGTTGCTTCGAAAAAGTGCGTGTAAATTTGGAAGATTGAATTTATTCTTCTTCTGTAGAGCGTTTTATCATTACTTTTTGAACAGCCTTTGTAGATGTATCCAGTCTAAAGTTCAATATAATACAGAGCAGAAAAAACAAGTCAAAACTGAAAGATTTGGACTTAATGAAATTCACTTGCAACGGAGCGATACCCTATTCACAGATATATTGCAGACTAATAACATTATTCATATCACATAACGTTATTACACTGTGGATGTACTGTGCATCTGTGTTCTAATTACAGACCCCGAACCGGAAGACTCCCAAAAATTTACATGTTCAGTCTTCGTCACTTGAGGGTTTACCACAGCAGATCTTGCGTTGATAGTAGTATCAGGGGCATTATACTCTTAAATTTCATTATAGTAATAATATCGTGATTTTAATTTGAGAATTGCTTATGAATATTAGATATACAGACGGTTTTATATAAGTATGTATTCAAGTAGTCGCCAATAGTAGATTCGCGGGAAATATAATTTTAGTCTTGGGACGTATGATATAGGAATTAGTACGTTTTGTTAGCAAGGACATAATGGAATTATTTCATTCATGCTAAGAAAAGTAATCGGGTTGTGGCACCCATCCGTGGTGATCGTGTAGGAAAGTACAAATTGATCGGAATATTTAGTTCAATTATTGTTCAACAGAATAGTTAGATGTTACTTTTGTTATAATAATTCGTATTAGTAATTTCATGCATGGGATGCATTAGAAAATATTGGGAAAATCGGGGTAGGGGTATTTAAAGAAGAAAGAAAGCGCCGTGGAGGTCCAGGACATTCGCCACATCGGAACGAGATCATCCGAGAAATGCGAAGAGCGCGAGAAGACATTTTCTGTGAGCGAAAACGCTGTTTTTTCTCAATACGAAGTAAAAAATCTTAAGTAATTCAAAATAACAATTTGGCTTAAATGGCGCGAATAAGCTAGTTGTTGTTGAATATGTCACGAATCAGCTCATTGAGCTCAAGTGTTAGTTGATATGGACGAAATATATGTTATACTCTTTTCCCCATAATAAGGCTAATCATTTAGTAAAGATATTACTATCAATAAAAGTGTATTTATTGAAAATAAATCTCCAAAAATGGTCGATTCGACAAATGAATAGCACATGGCAAAGTAAATACATTTAGTCACTGCTTGATTTATAAAATTTTAGATCTTCAAATTAATTTTTAATTCAATAGAAATAGTAATATATTTATAATATAATCTAACAATTGTTCCCGAGGTACCCGAACGCTGTTTCGTCGCGTACGCCAGAATCAAGCATTGGCATACAACGTAAATGGTAAGTAGTCATGTGTCGAAACCAGAGCCGTGGCTAGGGTCATGAGCGCTTCTGGCGGGATCTAATTTTTGCACCCCAAGACTTGTTTTCTAGGAAGAGAAACAACGCAATAACTTTGAAAGGGTAATTTATAATTACGTCATGTGTACATTTAAGCATACAATTAGTTCTTACTAATATGTATTGCATTGCATTGCATTGCATTTGCTGTTGTTATTGAATGCCTAATAGAGTTTCTGGCATAATATGTATGAAGAAAAACAATGCAATTAGAGTTCGTTCATTTAGGTATTACAGTATCTCTTAAAAGTTTACTTTGCTGGCTTTTTCTGAAGCCAAATTGTCCATAATAATGGTCTACATTAATACTTTTTGCAATGTCTTACTCAACCGGCAATATTGCAAGATAACTCAAAAGCCCTTGACCAATCTGCGATCGTAAATATTTTTTATTAATTTCGTTATTCTGATCCTTCATAGCTGGCAGAAGTCACAGGTAGCGTCAACGTTTGGCGAAGTGCAATGCCTATATTGGGAAAACTGGTTACTAAGCCATATTCTTCATGGCAATTGACAAGAGCAATGTAATCTGAATTTTTTAAATTAGGCAATAATGATTTTTATTGGGTGTTAGTAGCTTTCAATTTCTAAACACAACTCGTTGGTATTTAAATTATCTTTATGTTTTAATGCTAGATCAGCTTCGAATTTCTATAGATCAGTGGAGGTTTCGTGCATCGAAGTCCTGTAAGGAAACCAAAATCGGAAGCCACGGCAGCTAAACTTTCAAATCTCCATCCCATTTGCCGAATCACTGTGTCTAGTGCACAGTAAAGCTGAATTTTAAACTTTTGACGTAAAGTCATTATGGCCACATCATTCTTGGCCCTATCGTCACACATTGTTCTTTTTCGTTTACGCTTTTCCGAAAATCACGGTTAGATCGATAGCTTGTTAACTAGATTTTTTGCTGAATCAATACCCAGCTGTTTTTTTATTAATTCAAAAAATCCACAAGGCCCAGCAAATGTTTTGATGCAACCTCGGTGGAAACGGGTTTTCTCTGTAGATTGCGATTAAGGTGTCATCTCTTCTACAAATAAGATCCTGTAAAATCATTTTTGAGATATGAAAATGAAAGTTCGATTTGGATTTTATCCCCGCCCGTCAACTTGCTCAATCGCAGTGCTGACATTGCCTCGGTAATAACCGCCACAATTGCGGCAACGTCGTATGGATGTAAGTATACATTTTATTGAAATGTACGTTACTATCGACTTTTTTGTCCTAAGTGAAATTAAATCTTAGAAATTATAAATATTACTAGTTTCAATGTTATTAAATATTAGTTTATCTTCAAACATTTTGATAACAAATTTAAAAAAATAATGATTTATGTTTTAATTTTGGGTCCCTATGCCTCAACGGCCCGTAGGCAGTGGGTCTGCAAAGTGCGCCCCCCCCCCCCTGAAGGTTGCGCCAACCTGCCAGCTCCTACCCTAGCACGCTGGTCGAAACCCAGGGATAGTAACATCCATAACTTCAGAGATAGTTTAATACTAGCCGGCATAATAGGAATATTTGGGATAAGAAGTAGTTTTCTAAAACATAGTTTAAGGCAATAGTTTTCTAAAAGTGATCCTGGTTTACTGTATTAAGTGTTTATTATGAAATTTTGTAAAATGGATGTATACAGGGATTGCATATGTTTTTTCTTCAATAATTTTTATATCAAAATAACCTGTTTAGAACGTTTTCTGTTTCTACTGAAAAACCTGGTGCTTCAGGTTCATGATGACTTGCTCATGTTCTTTTTGTACGTGAAGAGAATTATGGTAATCAATGATTATAACAAACATGATAATAAATAAACATTAAAAAAATAATAAACACATTATAAATAAAAAATGAACACACATTAAAGAAATAAATCAATCATACACAATAACATACAATAACAATAAAATACATGAGAAATAATTATAACATTACTTATTTTACGTATGAGCAAGTCAAAACAATATTCACGAAATTATATTATAGTGACAAATGCGTATATATATGATAGTGGTTTACCAATCATTGGAAATGAAAGAATAAATAATATAATTTCTCGTGATCAAATTGAAATTATATTACGTCATGTACAGTCGAAGAAAAAATAAAAGTAAATTGTATCCATATTTTGCAAACGTACCAATTCAGACAGACGTGTCACAACTTGATGATGATAATAATAATAATAATAATAATAATAATAATAATAATAATAATAATAATAATAATAATAATAATTAGAAGAAGAAGAAGAAGAAGAAGAAGAAGAAGAAGAAGAAGAAGAAGAAGAAGAAGAAGAAGAAGAAGAAGAAGAAGAAGAAGACTGTTTCTGAGAACGCACCACGTTGACGAGATTGAGCAGCTCACAGGTGGCGAAGCGTATGGCATAGAAGTTGTGCGTGAGGCCGCGCGCCTGCAGCAGGTATGACGTCAGCACCTTCTTGCGCTCCTCGCTCCACGCGCTGCTGCCCACCAGTGGCTCCCCTAGACACCAACACCACCACACATTCACATGCGCCAAAACGAGCAAATATCAAAATTCTTTCCCTCACAGTCTAGTCAATTGGTTCTCAAAAGGGCCCGAACCAGGAAAAAATTCCGAAAGTTTTTTTTCTAAACGGTTCTATATTTTGGAACTTTTCCCCCTCTCAGGTCAGAGGCTCAAAAAGTATCAGTTTTCAGCGCGGTCTAGCGCGTAAACCGTTTTTTGGAAATTTAAAAGTTAATGTATGCATTTTGTAGGAAACTGTATCTACTTTAATTTTGTAAATAACAACTGTTTCGATAAAATGCCGTTTTGATGATATAAGAGAAAATCTATTAAAAGGGCAAAATTTTAAGTTTCTTTTGCAAGTTTCGCCGTGAAACCGACCTTTTTTGAGGTGGTAAACATCAAATTCGGATTCAGCATTCTCAACAACATACAGAACCGTTGAGAAAAAACTTCGGAATTTTTTCGTGTGTCTGACACCATTTAATAGGCCTATCAACGCAGCCCACGAACGAATGCAATTATTCCGCGAGATCGGAGAGTAAAAGGCTTTGGGTATAAAATCTGCTGGATATTAAGCGTTGCGCAAGGTTGTTTTCTGTTAATCGTGGGAGCCGAAAGTCGCAGTCTTGTCATCAATTTGGACACAAGTAGCGAAGCACCAATTGAGCCATAAAAGTAATAGTAGCAATAGCGGCAGCATTACACAGACTTTGAAACTGCTCGAGCAGTCGATACATCTGAAAGATTCCGCACTCACAGAGAATTAATTTGCAATTGGTTATTTCGTTTTCTCGGCGAGTAGTAGTGCGAGTACGATGAGGGATAAGAACCCAGCAAATAATTACTTGGAAGGAGAGAAAATTTACGTTCAATGCTTAGAAACTAAACAAGATACATCTGAGTACTTTTTTATCGAAAGAACAGGGAAACTGGACAAAAGTTCCCGGTCAAGACGAGTCATTGACAAAATATCGCAACACATCAACATTATCAGTATCTTAATCACAATGACTATTCCATTTATGAAAATTCAGTCAATCGCAAACAAGGATTGAGACCATACTAGCCGATCAGAGACGACTTATCCATGCAATATTATCAGTACAAATGTATCACCTAAAATGTTATCACTTCTGCACTGTGTGTTCAAACAGAACTGATATAATTCCACTGTCTTTGTGTTATATTAATTTTATGTCGTTGTCTTATGTTAACTTTTCTGTTTGACGTAATATCAAAATTAATTATATGCCACGACAAAAGCGAGCATCAAAAGGAAAGTAATATTAATTTTCAGAACGATTTTGAAAATATTAATGGCCATTTCGAGTGTATAATTCTAAAAAACCTGTAACAAGTATAGTATTAATCGCGCAACATTTCTTGAACCATGACCTTGCTTCCCCTTCTCTGGCACAACAAAGAGTTGAAGGCAAAAGCTTGCAATGAGTACTGAAGGCAACAGTCCAAACACATCTTCACTGGCGCGAAATAGAAACTATATTCTGTTCGAGAGGAGAAATTCTGTCCGTGATTTTCCCCCAAAAATTAAAGAAATGACCGAAGCAGGACAAGATTCATTATAGGAGTTACCTCGAGCTCCTGAGAAAGAACGCAGATAATTGAGAAGGCATGACTGATTCTCCAGAGATTGGCATTGCTTCATACAATCTAGTGGTCGATTTCGTAACTAATACCCCCACTCTACCCGCATTTCTTCAATCCATCGTTCAATAAAAGTTGCGCGAGTAATGCCTTAGCTTCTGGATCAGTGACCCCCCTCTCGGTCTGGTTTTTCGTTCAGTCACTGATCCTTCGAAGCGAATGCTGAGATGGCCCCTTGTTTTGCTTCTGGACATAAATGTAACTTCACTAGCTGTGCACATCTTTTAGAGTTCTGTGGGTTAATATAGTTATTCAAATTATCGATCTCCATGTTCGTATGGCAGGAAGTCCTCCACGATTCCTTCACAAATGGCACAAAGAAAATTAATAGCCAAACTCTATAGCTGAATTGCCTTTGTAAATAGTTTTTATTACACTGGAGCGAACTTTTCTTACAAATTCTTGCCAAAAATGCTCATTGCAATTGTATTCAGAATTCAACTTGTACATAGGTTAGGGTAGGGAACCCAGAATTTCAGAAATCGTGCACGGAATACACTTCTTCACATAGCATGCCACACAGTTTTTGGCATTAAATAAATAAATAAAAAAATAAATAAATTAAAAAATAAAAGGGAAGAATTGCCACACTACGGGTCAACTTTCTTTTAGAGGTGGGCTCCCCCATGAAGTGCTGATACGTTTCGCTTACCTAAATCTACCGAAAGCATTCTCAGTCGTCCTCCTTCCCAGATCTTCCACAATTGGTGCGGAACGGAGAACAAAATGGCCTGAAAGAAAAGGGTAAAGCACACCCACTGGTAGTATCGATGGTGAATAACTTCGTCTTGGCCTGGTATGTGCTGCGCTACTCCTGGGTGCGACACGTCTCTTCCAATAGTGCCTGAAATCACAGATTAATTATTGGAAGTTTCAATTACCAAAAAAGACAAATATATAAACTCAAAGAATTTGCACAAGAGCTGAGTGCAACAGTGGTATAATCCCCAAAAATGAAAGGTGAGTTATTGTTACCATTTGTTGTCTTTGAAGGTGACCTATCTTTGCATTTGCTCTAACTCATTCCATAACTGTCTATGCCATTAGTATTTTTCGGAATATTGGGGATTCCCCCATCCACTAATCATTGGACCCCCTCGTCAAACAATTGAGTGACGTCATTGACAATCTCAGTTTTAGTTGTCCCTCAATGTAAACGGTAAACGTGATTATTCCATCGAATTGTTTTATGTAATTTGTACGTTGACAGTGTACACAATCCTTTACCAAATATTTGTACTCGATCCTTATCAAATAAACTATGGATTATCAGTTTTCGTACTCGAGGTAATCTCGGACCCCAATGTCCTCGTGTACTCGTAAGTCTTGTCGTACAAAACAAGATTTGTAAAGAAGTAAAATGTTCCTGTCTTGTGTAAAATATGCAAATACCTATTGTTGACAAATTTTGAACAAAACTAAAATTACTTGCGTACATTGAACATGTCATTTTTATAAGGGAAATAACTAGATACGGGCGTTATCGTAAACAATAACAGGAAGTTTTCAAGCCTGTAACTCCAAAACTATCTACTTTAAGTTTATATAGAACATTATTTTTATAAGAATTGATAATTATGGAGATATATGCAGAAAACGTAAAAAACACCTTCAAACGGACATTTCTAAAATTAAGTTGCATCATAAAATGTAATAAAGTCTATTAAGGGATACATATTTAAGAACTTTCAAGTCTGGCTTTTATTTTATTAAATATTCAAGACAAGTTAAAGTATTCAGTTTCTTTAACCATCTACATGTTCAAAAGAAATCTCACATTTAAAAATTGAAATTGAATGACATTTTCAGAAATATATTCACCACATTGGTCCACCACTTTTATTTTATAATTTGATAGCAAATTCGAAATTGGATACCCCTAAAACCCAATGGTAAACATTCCTATAATAGTACATTTTGTACACTATCCTATGCCTGCATGCATTTCGAACCTCTGTCAAAACGGAAAGAAATAATTATTAAAAATGAGAGTGGCACTATCTGTCATTTACATATTTTACAAAACTAAGATATTTTAGATCTTTTATTAAATATTCGTAGCCCGCAACAACGTTTTGATCGCGTTATTTTAACAGAAGTACACGATAAATCCAGTGCGCACTTTTCAGACCATTTCAGCTCACTGTACGCTGTAGAAGTAGATTGAATGCTTTCATCTAACTTACCTCCTTGGTGGCGAAGTACAGTAAATGTGGAATGAATCCAACAATAACTATTCACGGCTTTCCTCGAAGGCACTGCATCTTTCCCCAACACGCATTCTATGGGGTCGCCAAAGTACTGTTTGGAGGTGACGAGCAATGAAAACACGACCAGCATAATGGATGTGGCTTTGTAATGCAGCCGGAACACATTGTTATCATGGCACACTCGGTCCAGTTTCAGTAGAACTCGTACCGAACTGAATAAATCGAACATGATAATGTCGACAAGCACTTCTTAACAATGCAGGTTTCAAATAACAGTATTTCACACAATCAAACAATTTAGTGAGAGGTTAGGTCTTCATTGATAGTTATAAGCACTCAAGTAAAAATTCTTGCAGGAATAATGCACTTTTCTAGTTGAGAATTACGCCGATTTGATGCATGCTCCAACAGCCGTCGATGTCACAAAACAAATGACTCCACTTTTTTTTTAATATTATTGACAATGTTCCGCCAGAATCTAGAATATTACACAATACTTAAATTACTGAAAAATACTTGTTTCACAAAAAGGTAATTGTGTTAATAACCACAGTTTAAAATACTACCGATAATAAATGTCAATTTCCGATTTTCAAATGGTTTTTGCACATAACTTCACAGTTACACTAGTCAAACGACGGTACATTTAAATCATGGTTTGCTATGTTACGGCTCTGGTGAAGTATCTTATTAAAAGTAATGATCCAAATGATCTCTTGGGTATATTTGGATAATCTGATTGTAGATTCATCCATTGGCATTATTGAATAGAGGTTTCTTCGAAATCACAGATACGAAATGAAACCTGCAATTGAAATTGTTTGAAAAAGTGAATTGTTGTTATGACAACTATCCGAAATTTCCACGCCCAGAACATAGAGGAGAGATAATATTCGCGCAACTTTTCTTGACCGATGACCTTGAACCCCCACCCTTGTGCAAGAAACAGTTGAAGGCAAAAGCTCGCAGCGGGCACTGATGACAACCTTCCAAGCGTTAAAACTTCGTTGGCGCGAAACAGAAGCTAGTCAAAGCCAGTTGCTATTACAGTGCAGAACCTCTGTTCAGGCTTTTTGTCTAAATCAAAAGAAATGGCTGAGTCAGGTCCAGGTCCTTCAAGGGAGTCACCTAAAACTCCTGAAAAAGTTAAGAGGACATATCGTAGCGGCGAACGCAAAATGATTGAAAAAGTGGTTCATGCATGTGAAATGGAAAAGGGGAACAATGTTTTGTTGCATCCTCTAAGTCATGCTCTAGATCGGGCTTCTGCGTATACTGGAGCCAGTATTTCCACTATACGTAGAATAAAGTCAAAAAGAGCCAATGACCCTTCACAATCCCCCGAAACGCCCGGTAAAAAAAGGTAACATTCAAGGAAATCAATTTATCATACTCTCTGTAATTATATTTCTTACATACTATTTCCATATACTTTACACAGATCTTCAAATGAAAGGCTGATTTATAGTACTTTAAGACATTAAAAATGTTCGCCTTGTTACTTCCTCTTTAGACAGTCACAATTTATAAGAAGAAAGTATTACAATGAATGTATTACAATAAAAGTATTTCTCACTAGAGGCAAACAAAAGTCAAGAAATTAACCAGTCATGTATTAAAAAATGTGAGGAGCAATTTTAAATACAAATCTGACACAGAACATTTCTATTAAAGATGTACTGAGAGCAAAAATCAATTAAGCTAAAATGAAAAAGTTGCGAATGCTTAAAGTACAAATCTTAATAATCTATTATTTTCTGGAACTGAATATTACTTTACTACAATCAGTCAATGAATAATTGTTATTGAGTATTATTTTTATAATTATGGCATAATATAATATTAAAAAACAAAAATATTAATGTTTATTAATTTTTAATTTGAATTGAATCTCTTTAAATTGAATTGAATTTCCTTCCTCCATAATCAGTATTGCTATTTGGTATCCACTCATTAAAAACAATGATGGTTTAATTAAATAACATTTAATTATGATATAATCTAATGTTTTAACATTTCTTTATTTTTAATCCACTTTGCCTTATTGACTTCAAAATGATTTTAGTTTTTTTCTGATCAGCAAAATACAAACATCTGCATTTTGCTGGGCATTAAACTTGGTTGCATTATGACATAAAAATGAATTCCTTCTTCTTAATTCTGTCAACACTAATATTGTTTTTAAAAATCTAATTACTTATGATATTATAAATCAACCATTCATTCTAAAAATTTGGAAACAATTGTGAAAAGATGTAAAAGGAAAATATAGATATACTTCAATTATAATAAATTGGACACCTCTGTAATTATTAAACTAAGGCATCCTATCTTAAAATATATAAAATGGAATTTTGATGTAATTGCGTCATCATTTTTTGCTAATTTGAAATATTCCATAATATTTACATATTATTTAAGGGCTTATTCTTTTCTTTTTTATATTAGAACAAGAACAAGAGGTAAGGTTGCTGTTGATGATTTTGACAAGAGAGTTATTCGAGATACAATCCAGCATTTTTATTCAGTAGAAAAAATTGTTCCATCATTAGACAAACTTCTACCTGTTCTGCGAGAAAAGATTAATTGGAAATGGGGGAGAAGCTCTCTTAGAAAAACATTGCACAGCATGGGTTTTTTTTGGAGAAGAGTTCAAAATAAGAGAACTTTGCTTCTGGAGAGAGCTGATATTGTGGATTGGCGAACTCGTTTCATTGTACAAATGAAACATTTCCGAGAGAATGGGAGAGAAATTTTTTACCTAGATGAATCATGGATCGACAGCAATCTTACTGTGAGAAAATGCTGGCAAAGGAAAGACGTTATTGGTGTCACTGATTGGGGAAGTACATCTAAAAGATTTATTGTTGCCAGTATAGGTTCCAAAAATGGATTCATTGAGGAGGCTCAATTAATATTTAAAGCCAAATCAACAACAGGGGATTATCATGGTCAGATGAACTCAGAAAATTTTGAAAGATGGTTTTGTACAAAAATACTTGACAATCTGCCTCCTGAATCAGTAATAGTGCTAGACAATGCATCGTATCACAGCAGACAGGTAGACAAAACCCCATGCAGATATGACACCAAAATAACCATGGTTCAATGGTTAGAAAATAAGGGCATTTCATGTGATATGTCCATGAGAAAAGAAGCACTATTTAAAAAAATTAAGGAAAATAAGCCTGCTCATAAGACATATGTTGTAGATGAAATTGCAGCAAAAAAGGCCACACAGTAATTCGTCTGCCCCCATATCATTGTGATTTGAACCCCATAGAACTTGCATGTGCTAAAATCAAAAGATATGTCAGAGAGCAGAACATTTCAGGAGATATGTCGGCAGAAAATTTGCTTAAGCTAACTAAATCAGCTTTTGCACAAGTATCACCATCAGACTGGGAAGGTTATTGTAGACATGTACAAAACCTTGAGGTGGAATATTGGACCAATGATGGCATTTTAGAAATGTCGATTGATGACATTATTATTAACACCTCCTCACGGTCCAGTGATGAGAGTGAAGATTTGCATTCATCAGAAAACTCTGATTCTGATTAATTTGACCATTACCCGATTACGACACCAAACCCGGACTTGACATTAAAAACCTCGATTATGACTAACTTGCTCTCAAAAGGTAGGGTGGTTGGGAGGGCAAGTGGGGAACTCGATGTGTAGACACCTCCACGTGGTGAGTTCTGGGTAATTTCGACAAAAATACTTGTCAAAATTAGCGAAGATCTACACTATCTGACTGCTTAAATACATTTTCATTCATCTAGTGTCCCTGCTGTTGCTTTCCCAGGGCGATGACCTCGCCGCACAAGATGCAGGTTTGACTTTCATTTCACAGACGTTGGCATTACTTAAAATACTCTAGTGGCCGACTTCGTAACTAATATCCCCACTCCTCCCAAAATCGTCAATCCATCGGTCAAGAAAAGTTGCGCGAATATTACTCTACTCTATGGCCCAGAATTAGTCATACAAAAGCTAATGTTCTTAGTATTTTCTTTTTGTTCGTTGCTGAGAAAACGTGCGATAGTCCGTGGCTTTTTGTTAATATTTTTATGACTAGATTTTTAATATGCTATTAGGGTTGCTACTTTTACGGCTCAGGCGGAGATTATCTTCTGATAATGGAGTCATCCAGAATACATGACTATTAGAACTTCTGGGCATATACAACATTGTCGCATCTAGGTGGCAAGTAACGGATGCTGGATGCCGCGAGCTAATGGTTAAAAATGTTTTATGTGTCCATTTTCTTTTAGACTTGGAGGTCATTCTTCGTTTGAGGTTTTCGCTTGCCTATAATGGTTTTAAAATATTTTTGTTTGGTGTAGGTACACTTTCATAAAGTGAGTTTTTTTCTCTAAAATAAAGTTGTATTTTCACGATAACCAAGTTGTGTGCGGTAGAAAACTGGATCAAAAGGGGACGGGAGAGACAGAAACCTTTTTTAAAATTCCCTACAGTTTCCAGAAATCAGGAAAGTAAAATTAAAGCACCCTCGGAACAAAGTGGATTTCTGCTTTGAAGCGAGAGAAGTTAGATGATTATTTCAAGAATATAGTGGTCACAGGTAACACGATCTTCATAATTCGTAGTTCAATCATCGAAACATTTTTCTATTATTCTCAGGTTTCACCTACAAACGTATGCAGATTTTTCACATTTTTGCAATAATATAAACAATCCACTAAAAAGGATATAGGTTTTAAACTAAATAAGTTATCATTTACATGCTTTGCCTCAACGTGTTGGACAAACACAGAATTCAATTCAATTCAGCCCAGAAAACTTCAAAATAAGTTTTTTAATATGATGATCACAATATGTAATACTTATTAATATTTTTAAGTATTAATGTATTTATTGTCATCAACACATTGAAAAACAGACAGGTTAAATAATGTCAAATTTTGTTTATGTTAGTGTTAATGGTTCCTCCACTGAAAAATATGAACATTCTGGGACTGTTTATGAACAATCCGAATTTTTCCAAACATGATTACCTTAATGTAGATAATACCACTCTCAATGATAATAATTAATACAATTTTCTAAAATAAATTTTATAACGTTAATTCTTATATAACTTTTCTAAAATAAAATTTAAATAGCTGACAGTTCCTAAAAATAAACGGGAATCTCTTGTACTCGAATAGCACAGAGGTTCGAAACTCGTTAAGTTGGTATTTTTCACATCCGATACCTTTCATACAGTTCTTTTTATTATATAGCACCTTAGCATCACCGTTAACGTTTTCTTCGAACCATTTTCGAAATGAAAAAGTAGTGACTTGATATATGTCTGATGAAATCGAGCTTAAGATGGTTAGAGCGAGATATTCCTTAATAGAGCCCATATTACGTTCAAAAATATTTATTTGCGAGATAAGTGGACATTGTGATACCTGCATAAACAAAATACGGACTCTTATGCTAAGTTCTTTATAATGATTATAAATCATTTTGTTTGATAGAAGGAAAATAAAAATATTTTAATACCACATAGAGACCTACTGTTGACTAGCAGAACCCGTCACCGTAGTGACGTCGCTATGATAACATTCAAGCTCCCGATTGGATAAAACTGTTAACATCTGATATCTGCTAGGGGCAGCTAGGGACTATATACTCTCTGAGGGGCAGTGTTGGGTAAATCGCAGTAGAGAAATAAAAAATTGAGGCATAAGAACAGAAAAAAACACTATTGTACAATAGTGAAATTTGTAAGAGCAAAATCATAAAGTATCCTTTTAGACATACATATCTACACATTATTGTACAGTGATCGCCAATAACGGCAAAAATGTCCACGTTTGTGTAAGGTATGACGCAAATTTCTGTAAATTGGGCAACGCCGTAATGTCCTTGAGATCGGCATGCTGCTCAGGGCACATGCTTCTTCAGTTTCGTTGTTTTGAATCACTTTGAATACTGTTCGTTGTCTGGCCGAGAAGCGGTAAAAATCACTATTTGAGCAAATTGGCAAAAGATTTGTTTCCAAAGCGAAATTCGAGAAAACACGAAATAATTCCCCCAATATCACGAGAGCAGTGACATAATAAAACGTTTTCAAATATTTTTCAATGTTTGTTTCTAATTTTTATTTCTTGAATTACCTGAGCCAGTGGTAGAATAAACCTTAAGATTATTCGATTGCTAAATATCAATCGTCTTCCAGAATAAAAATACTAGTTATGGAGAATAATCACATTTACCAAACGAACATTATCACTCGTTGCATATTGAGATAAGCAATGCTTGAGAAATTATCAGGGAGAAAACTATGGACTATGGTTCACTTATTAAAATCACACAAACTTTCGAAGCTAATAATCACGGACAGGGGTTGATTTAGTTCACAACAACACAGTCAGCAAATGGCGGATATCAAGATCTATCAACAGTTCTACCGTCATTCCAGTAACTCAATATTTCACTTTTTGAGATAAGTCCTTTTTTTTAACCCTTATTTTTAGTTTTCGTGAAATTTAATAATCTTTGATTTTTTAAATAGAATTTTATATTTTTCTCACCGGCAATGAATAGATCATAAAAAGAGGAATACAATAATACATATCATAAGCTATTGTACGAATTATCACGTAGTTGACAATTGGTGTGGACGGCGGCGGCGTTACTGCATATTACTCGAGCAACTTTTCTTGAACGCTGGATTGAAGAAATGCGTGTAGAGTGGGGGTATTAGTTACGAAATCGGCCACTAGATTTTATGAAGCAATGCCAATATCTGGAGAATCAGTCATGTCTTCGCAACGTTCCCAATAATTTGCATTGTAACTTTCCCAGGAGTTCGAGGTAGCTCTTGTGATAGATCTTTACCTGCATCGTTCATTTCTTTAGATTTTTGGAAAAAATAACGTATACAAGTTCTCACCTTCAAAAGAAAATTGTTTCTATTTCGCGATAGTGAAGATGTGTTTGGAATATTGTCATCAGTGCTCTCTGCGAGCTTTTGCCTTCAATTGTTTATTGTGACAGAGAGGGGGAGCAAGGTCATCGTACAAGAAAAGTTGCGCGAGTAATACCGCGCGCTCCATCATGTGCTCTCAACTCTATCTAGTAGGGATGGGCAAAGTCGTTCTTTTATGTGAACGGTTCTGTGTACGATCGTTCTTTTTAGTGAACTAGTTCAAAAGAACGTTGTAACTCATTTATTTTGGTGATGTAGACAGGGATGCTGTATTGGGCGAAATACCGCCAATTGGGCGAAGCATCGACTTGCGGGAAGAAATGAACTTTGCGGGATTCCGTCCATTGGGCGGAATTCTTTATTTCATGGGAGGATTTTAGGCGGTATGCTTTTTTGCTTATTTAAATTGTCAATAATACTCACATTTTCCCACAAATTGGACAAGTATTTATGTATTTGTGCATGCGCACAAGTGTTTTAGTTTTGAACACTTTGTAAATATGCAGCTATTATGAAAATATATCTGGGCCCGTTTTGTGCCAGAAAATGGGAATCCATATTTGCATCTTCAATTAATTTCTTAGCATCTTTTACCGAAGACAATTCGTTAGCTGGAGGTTCAATCTTTTCCAGAAGCCAATTAACAATTTCATCAGGACTTCTTGCCCCTGTGTAAGCGTTCCTTTCCGAAAGAATTTCAGAATTGAGTATCCTCTTACTCAATGGTTTCCATGCAACCCTGATTCAATTGTACCGTCAACTTTGACAAGTTTAATTTATGATCCATCATCAGCTAATTTTTAGAAGCTTTAGCATACTCAGGAGTCAAAGCTTTACAATGGCCACACCAAGGAGCATCATTTACGGTCAAGCGTACAATTTTTGTAGTTTAATATCCTTACAGTAGTACTGAACTTATATACACACTTGAATTCATTAAAATTATACGAGAACAAATTTATTTACGGTGACACCGGCCTTAAAATTTTTCGTTGTAAGAACTAATACGCCTTTTTCTGTGTCAATATCGTATCCACTGCACGCTGTAAACAGCGAAAAGTAGAAGGTACAATTTCAAACACATTTTGCAGATATCCAACTTCACAACCTCCACTTAACGGCGAACTTATTTATAATACTATATTATAAATATTTTAATTTAAAAAAAGATATACGCTTACGAAACAAATCAATGTAGCCTTGATATACGTGACTACGACGTAAAACACGAGGATACAGATAAGCATGTGTAAGACAAAATAGGAGGGTAATAGTAAATAAATAAACGGGACATTTTATTTGTATTCTCAGAATATTTGAACAGTTGTAAACAGTACTGAAAAAAACATTAATTTGCAACAAATCAAAATAGAACTACAAAAGTCTACAAATGATAGAGCAGAATTAATAAAACAAGTGATAAGTGGTATGAAAACCACAACGAAGAATCGAGTTTTTTGACGATTTACATCGCGTAGGTAACGGTTGAAAACACGATGTGTATTGTTAGAGGAGAACTAATGCGGACAGATAGAGCACTGATATGTCGTGGTGAGGTCCGGTCGAAATTTGAAAATTTCGAAGCGATATACTGAACTGAGTTAAAACTTTTAATGCACAACAGAACAGCGAAGTCAAAGCGGAACTTATTTTGGAACATTTATTTTCAAATTTTGTTTTGGGAAATTTCGAAAACTTGCATGAAAGAGTGCTAGCGGAGGAAGAGCAAACTATTTGGTGAGCGCGAGGCAAATGGCAAGGAGACGAGAAGTCGCATCGTCCAAGAGGAAAATTACAAACCAGAAAACGTCACTGAAAAATGTTCGAGGACAAGGATTAATATATTTCTCTAAGAAAGTAAAATCAATGTCTCCGTCTGTTTGTCCGTCTGTCTGTTCTTCCGTCCGTCCGTCCGTCCGTCCGTCCGTCTGTCTGTCTGTCTGTCTGTCAGTCAGTCTGTCCGACCGACCGTCTGTTCGTCTGCCTGACTCTCTTGTTCTTCTCGTTCTTCTTCTTCTTTTTATTATTATTAATTAAAAGAATAGTGTATTTTGTATAATTAGCCCAGTATTTTTTTCTCTTTTAGAAATAAAATTAATAAAATCCGTCAAATATCGATGTTTCTAAGCCATTAAACATGTTATTACAAGTTATTATACTTATTATTATACGTAGGTGCGAAAAGTGTGTTTTCGCTTTACATGTATACTTTAGAAGATACCGAAACAAATAATAGTGAAGGCAACTATGATAATCTCGCTTTCGAAGTCGGGAAGTGTATCGTCCAGTGTTCCCACCCAAACGACCAGCTCGCAAATCGCCTCCCACTCGCTGGCAGTGACGTCAGGGCGACGCATGCGCAGTGGCCAGTGGCTGGAAGCTCTCGCAGAAAGTCGACGCGACTGCTCGCCTTAGCCGGTGCCACCACTCGGCGACAACGCTGCGCCAGGGCTGGTCGCATCGGCGAGACAGTTGTTCGGATCTCACAAGCTCCTACGTACACAGTTTCAGAAGGGATTTTACAGCACGACACTTCGCGTTTGTGCAGATCGAGGGCACAAGACTATCGTCCGGCAGGAAGACGCAAACTTGGTATGTGAGAACATTGAACTTTTCGATCTGTCGAGCAATGAATTGATCACTTCCATTGCATCATTCGATCGGGAAATCCCGCGAGAGGAGTTTTCTGTTAACAGATAGTTCGACTTTCTCTAAATTATTCTTTTATTCATGGCATATTATACTTCAAATGTTTTTTCGTAACTTTGGCATAATTTTTTTTTGCACATAGTGGGTAATGTATTGGTTTTTTAAAATCATTTTTATTATTTTTTAGCGAATAACAGTTACGAGTATTACCTGTGCCGGAGATGTTTAATTGGGAGAATATTAAAATACATGTATACTTATTAAAAGTTATATTATTATTCTTGCTTTGCTAACTTTAAAGTAAAAAAATTCTGTCTGCTCAATTTAACTTTTCGAAATTCGCGGGTGATGAAATACGTATGACAATTGGGTTCCTAATTCCTTGAGAAGAGGTTTGCCAATTGAATAATGCTTCATTTATCAAAATTACTCACATAAAAAATTTGCACCCACTTTATATATTATTAAAAGCTTGGATAACCAATATCGTACAGTATTGTAGTATTAGTTTTCTTCTAAAAAGACAAGTCTTTTCCCGTTATGAAATGTATTGAAATTTTGTTATGGGGAAATTCTGTGAGGCTTTCCGAAACAAAAATATTATACTCCATAGGTAGCAATAATGGTTTTAAACTTATGTGCTGCCCCGTTGAAAATGAAATTGGGTGTTTTAAAAAAATACAAGATAATGAAATTATTAATTGCACAGGAGGAAAGTACAAGGATTAAGAGTTTTATGATTCTTCAATTTTTGACTTATCACACTTAGTGTTTTAAAATATAGGTTTAAATTTTTTAACCCCTTCACAAGAATTTTTTACTCCATTTTACGTTCACTAGATTACGATCCCAATAACAAGATCAAAAATTTGTTCTTTAGCATCATGTAAATTAAGATTACTAAGATTTTTTATAAAAAAGATTATTAACAAAACTAATGTAGTTTTGAAAATACAGACGTTTACGTACTATACATCACTGATAGGAATTTTGATCCAGACCTATTTTCCGGGGAAACAATATCTAAATTTGTACAACAGATGTAACCATAAACTAAAACCCAAACAAAATATTCGACTTGCATTCATAATGGACAAAATCTGGTTGACGATTAATGTATATTCTCAAACCTTTTTTATTTATTTGTAAGTCGAATATATTTGTTTGGGTTTTAGGTTATGGTTACATATGTTGTACAACTGTGGTTACCACTGTGTTAACTTGAAGTGGCACTACTGTTTTCATACATTGTAACCCTTTCAATGCAATTATGCATAAAATTACACCGTCTGAGAAACACACCACGAATCATGATGACCATGTTACTTGGGTAAATAATAATATTTTGTAAGTTTTTTTAATAGTATTTGTGCTCTTTATTAGTTTTTATAATTTTATGTTTTACATGTTATAGTTTTTCTTAATATCCTGTTGAAGACACTGAAGATGAGGTAAAGTACTTCGAAACATGTCTGTCTACCGCTGTTACTGACGAATTAGTTAATAAATTTTGTTTGTGGTAGATCATTTCTTTTTCCTCCTGTTGTATTACAATAATTTTATATCCTTTCACAATCCGTAATATTGAAAGTAAATTTGTTGATGAACATCCATAATATACTTTGTATATCAGCATTATATAGGACCGTTTCCGTAGCAAGAAGTCGTTCATAAAATGGCATTTTGTAACATACTAGGCAGTTTATGGCATAGCCCGTCCTCCCGGCCCGACCCCCCCCCCCCCCGGGGGGGGGGTGTATCCCTGCCTATCGTCAGCATTCGGCTTCACGCCCGTCCTCACTGCCCGTCTTCCCTGCCTGTTCTCCCTCACCGTGCTCCGACGACATAGTACCAACATCTTTTGTTGTCGATTGGAAACTGCTTTTGGAATTTGTTTCCAAAATTAATAATTAAACGTCGCCCGTTTTCAGATCATTTACTTATTCAATAAAGAATAGCATTATAAACAAGTTGCATGATATACTATTTTACCTTCATTAAGATCCCCTTTCGTTAAACGGATGTGGTGATGATGATGGTTTCAATGATGAGGAAGGGTGAAATCCGACAAAAAACGGGGGAACAAAACTAGGGTTGCCAAACGTCCATTTGGGAGGGCAGCCCTCCACTGACGTCAGTTGTCCTCTCGTCCTCCTTTGTATTTTAAATGTCCTCCTTTTAGTAAATTTTTAACATTTCTGCCATTTATTTTATTACATGGCTGACATCTGTGATGTATCGTTTATTGTTTAATGTAGAATAGAAAACACGAATAGCATTTTTTATGAACGCTGACACACGCATGTATATGTCTCTGTCTAGCAACTAGAATAAAAAAAAGGTTCCCTCAGACAATCGTCATCTGCATTTTGTGAACGAATGTTTTCACTTGCATCGCAAATGAAGAGAAGAAAGAAATAGAGCTGATATTAGTCTAAATTTAAATATTTATAAAAATAAATGTGTTGATGCTTTTTTTGTCTTATTGAGTGTCCTCCCTTTTACATGAACATTGTTGGCAACCCGGGACAAAACCTGATCACAACCCGCTTAGCCTAACGCCAATTCCAAATAAATCAACCGAATTCGGACGTGAATGTAAACAGTCTGACCACCAGTGCTCCCGACATTCATGACGAATACAGCTGTTAAAATCTTATATTCTTGTGATGTTTTTTTAAAAATGTTTTTGTTTTATACAAAACTAAGGTATTCCCTGCAACCGTAATAGATCTGCGACCTCGCTTGCGAGTCTCGTGAAAAGGAAACGACCTGTATTATGCAACAAGGAAAACTGGACTTCTGTTCACGTCCGATGCCAACACGGCGGACTCAGGTTCTGCCATTGTTCATTTTTAATCCAAATTTCACATACGCTTGCAACATAAAAGTCCGACTTTTTTCGCTCTGTTGTTGAGATTCGTAAGTGCTATGTTATCGGATATTCTTTATTGCCAGTTGTCGTATACTCTATCTCAAAGAAATGAAATAAATTTTGATAAACGCGTTTGAATGTAGAATTTGATAAAATGTTCAAGGTGCGCTAGAATATTTGCTCCATTCAAAAAAGCAGAGATGTGTGAAGTAATGGAAAGAGATAAGGAAGATAAATGAAATAGAGCCGATGCCATCATAATTTCATCATCTCCAAATATCAGTTTCTGTAGAATTATTAATGGATAATCCAGAACACCATCTTAAGAAAATTATTTGGACCAATTATTTTTTGCATCAGACTGAAAGATAAATTTTGTAAATGAAATAACAGTTTGGTTTACTGGTGACTTATTCGTATTTTCTTGGGCCTTCAACATCTTTTACCAATTCATATACTACTCGTAAAACGTAACCCTTAGTTTAAGCACTGAATGGTTTCTGAAAAAAAAGTTTTTATATATCTAAAGAAAACGTTTTTATAAAACAGTACGGAATACACTTCTCATAGCTTGCCTCAGAAATTAAGAACCGATTATATAATTTGAAAATATAAAAATATATGTAAATACTCTACAGTTAATTACGTTATATTCTTTCTGACGCTTGGAAAGCCCAGCAGGAAAAGAACAATTGTCGTTTGGTCGACTGCAAGAAATATCTCAATAAGACAATGCCAGGTCTACGCTCTTTAGGCTCGTGCGATACACCACCAAACCAATTAAAAATGAAGATTAAAAATCAAACTTTTTAACAAAACAGTGATGTATAATGAATGAATTACATTTGTATTGTATATTTAAAAAAGACTTAATATACTTGTAACAAATAATGTACTTCCATATCAAAGACCCCCATCTCGATCAGGGTTTTGTCCAATTTCCCTGATTCATTGAGAAAATGGTGAGATGTTTTGCTTCTGGACGTAAAAGTAGCTTCACTATGCGCACGTTTTGTTGAACCCTCCTTTTTCTTGTAGTTGTTGGAGTAGAGGGAAGGGCGAGTTACTATTTTTTTAGCAATGCAGAAAAATGAATTTGTAATTTGTTTACCGTTGCAAATAAGTTTTCTATAACTCGGGAACGAACATGCCTAGTTTTTTCGAATGTCGCTAATCTAGCGCTTTTTTAAAATTTATTTTTATTTATTTATTTATCTTCACTTTTACTCATCTTTCAACTATTTATAGTTAAAATAATGGGAAGGGATTCTGGAACTCAAGAAATGTGCGCACATGATCTTCTCCCCCATACGTCATACACAGTTTTTACTGTTAATTGACTGAATAAATCGAAATCTAAAATGAGAGCGTAGGTTTCTGCGGCCGAAGTCTGTAGCTACTTGGCTGTCCGAGAGGCGCCCGGGCGCGCCCCGTCCTAGCCACATGTGCCTATGTGTCGGCCACCATTCTGCGACCTTCCTCAGGGCGAAATGGAGGGAGTGGTGCCGGCTAAGGGAGCAAACTGATATTGATGATGTTAAGAAACTATTGTTTCCTACGGAGAAGGTTTTCATTGACTACATATACCCAGTATCCATATTCTCTTTGAGACGTATCGACGAAACCCATTAGGATTATGCTGCTGGCTCTGATGAGAACCACCTTCCTAAGAAAAATCAGCTCTGTTAACAAAGGAACTTCGTTTTGCTTCTCCGTATACGTACGTATATACGGAGTATTGTTGATTAAAAGAAATTCTTTAAAATCAGGGGGTACTACACATGGAGGACATTTTCAAACTTTTCTCAAAAACGGCTTCAAATTTTGTTTTTAAATTTCTTTTAAGAATAGAATAAAATACCCTTATAAAGGTGATATAGGTCAGATTGTAAGGTTTAACCCTGAATTTTGAAAAAAAATTGAAATTTTTTGGGCATTTTCCTACAACTAAAAAATCGAATATAGAGATTTTTTCTTCAAATAAAATTTGTTATCCATAGTGAGTTCTTTCATTAGATTATGTACATTGTTTAAAAAGTTTATTGTAAAAGTAATATTGCGAGCAATATGTGCAATTTTAAACAATTTGAAAAACAAGATTTTCTCAAAAACGTTTCCAAACTTTTTCTTTAAGCCTTTGGTGGGGATAGTGCTAAATGCACTCAACAACAGGCCATAAACGCCTTATTGCTCTATTCTTTTGTTTTTCAAAAATTACAAAAATGTAATTTTTTTACTTGTCCCTCACGTCGTTAATATTTATATTAGCGGCAACTTGTTCACATTATTATATTTATGAGTAAATGTGCTATAAATAGTGTCATAAAATTTCTCGAAAATTCAACCGTTTGCTGTGAAAACTATGAAAACTGTGAAAGCTCAAAATTCCGCATTTTCAGAAATACTCAAACGCCATTTTCGCAAAAATGGCTGCAAATTTTATTCTAGAAACTTTTCGAACGGATGGTGCTAATTGCATTCTTTAATATGACGTAAAGTTCATTTCGGGGCATTCTTTAAAAAATTACACAAATGTAGTTTTTTGAAAGATTTCTTACGCCGAGAATATGCACATTTATGCCAATTTGTAAACACTATTGTATTTGTGAGTTAGAGTACTTCAAATGACTTTCAATAAAGTTTTTCGAAAACTTAAAAAAAAATCTGTGAAAAATAACTTTAAATTTCGAATTTACAGTAGCGCTTAAGCGCCAAAAACTGCTGCAAATTTTTTAACTTTTTCTAAGTTTTTGCAATTATGAGATAAATGCAAAGTATCATTTTCGTATGTTAGGAAAGGCCGAGTATTTTACTTGATTAATCTGAACCGAATGCTACCAGATCATCCTCAGGGGATTCACCAAGCAAGGCATTTACATAGAGACAGCATTAATTCTGACTTCTCTCAATTTAAAATGAGCTTCTGAAAGCAGATAAATTTGTTTAAATAAGTGTGCTTTCAGCTCAGTTTCTGAACAATGCAATAAATCGCCTGCCTAAAAAGAATTCCTTATCGCCAAGACTGCTTCAGATTGATTGATTGATTGATTGTTAGAGATTCCGGGCACAACAACTGCAGAGATCATTAGTCCCGCAAGTGTAGTGCTTGATTCTTTCTGAAGAGATGGCGGTGGTCTTCCCCACTGGATGGTGAGATCGAAGGCGAGGGGTGTTTTCCCCACCAAGGTACCTCCCACAAACAGAGCACCGCTCCAGCCGTGTCAAGCTCTAAACTCCGACCGGTCTCTGTACAGCAAGCACTGCAAACAAATCACTTACATGGGAAATACCCAAAACTCTCGTTACATAGGGACACATAACACCCCTGCCAACAGCTGTCTGTGAACTAGTTGCCTTCAATACGGCGTGGAGAGCGGCTTTCAAATTGTAACGCTACACTAGCCCTACATGTGTGTTTACGCATTTATACAGCAGCGCAGCTGTGTTAAATGCCCTATGATGGCGTGTTGGTCAGCGATCCGCGCGGCGATCAAGGAATACTTCGCCACTTCACAATTCGTAATACTGAATCGCTCTACTAAATCTAACCAAAAAGTAAATGGTTTTGTATGTATTTTAATTTCCTTATGCATATTACCAAAACAATACGTGAAGTATAAGTTTTGAATAATTTTTAAGGAAATAAATGATTTAAATCTAATAAAGAATGTTGTCCATTGAAAGTAAATAGTGGAATCGTGAGGAAGAACAAGTATTTTCATACTGTTCATAAAATATCTAGAAATGTAAGTAATCTATGTAGTAAATAAGGGTAGCTAGGAGTAATAATATTTCTGTTACGAGGTAATAATGCATTTCCGGCTTCCTTTTTTGGTCTATAAGACAAGTAAAAAACCACATAGATCAGGGTGCTTTTCTTCATTATTACTGCATTTAATTGCAGAGTAGTGCAATATTTTCACGCATTGTTATTAATGCATTAACTGGAAAAGTATAAGAATGCAGTGGTGTATATCAAACATATTCCGATACATGTCAAATAAAAGGTTAAAGTGTTGGTTCGATGTAATTTTTCGTTATTTAATGACCTACCCAAGAAATCGTAAGAATATGACATCACGAGGTCAAGAAATAATACGAATTTTCTTTTACCCTTTTACCCATCTCTTAATAAACCAACGAGCTAGAATATACTACATAGAGTGGTTGTCCCTAGAGTTTCAACGCTCTTGGGGCAGGCTCGCTGAACTAGTGGCCGCCATGGTTTTTAAAGTCAAAACACACGAGAAACAGTGTAAACAGGATGTAACCATCCGTAACTAGGGCCTAACGTAATGCTAGAATACTTTGTTTCCCAGAGGGCACTGCTTTGGCTGCAAAAACATGGCTTCAATTTGCTTCAAAGATGGGGCCGCTTCAGCCACTCTATGTAGTATATTCTAGCGCGTTGTAATAAACGCATGAACAAAAAATCCCTATTCTTCAGTAGCATCTACCCTAGTTTTACTTGGGCTCCGCCAGATCGCTAGCTGTATGTGCGCGCATCCCTATCTAGCCACAGAACGGGCTGAGCTGCGCTACTGTATAAATACATATAGTGTTAATACTATCCAATGTCTTTGTTTAGACCTTGCCTCCGGTTTGCTGATTGGGAGTTGCCCCGTTATCACATAGCTTAGCAGTGTATCGAATGCGAAAGGAATGCAATTATGATGTGAAGTTTTAGATTTGAAAACGTAAAAATATGTCGCAGAGTTTAGCAAGACATCAGCCTTGCTTGAGAGAGGTTAAGTTTCATCTGCTAATTTGAGATGTGAGGGAATCTTTAGATTTGAAATGTGTGCAGAGGTTTGAGGCAAACTTTTAGATATGGCAGGGACAATTGAACTTTGAATTCCAGTATGTCAATCTTTGAAGCAAGATTTAATTTTTACGTGCACCTTCCCATTCGATCCTGATTTTGGATAATTGATTAGGTGAATTGCAGAGTTGCATTTAGTTCCAGAGAGAACTAATAACAAGGGATTCTGATATGAAGCACACCTGGATACCAGAGTTCAGCAGTGCACGAACTGAAATGATATTACCGCCTCTGTTCACTACATAAATAATAGTTGTAGGGAGCAGAACCCGAAATTGTTTTGTTCCACTGAAGTGTGAAAACACTTTCTCAGTATTGTTTCAAAATGGTTCTTCTTCTCCAGAACATTCCCCCGCATTCGCGGAAAGTTCAGATTGCACGTTAATATGAGATACTAAGTTTTATTTGGAGGTTATGCTAGAATGCACTGGTTTAGTCTTTGTATGATTTGCTCTTAATGACTGGGTCTTATCATAATTTGGGTCACTCACAAGAGAATGGTGTGCCCTGTTGCACTCCTTACATAGACGTTGACTGCACTTATGTTTCGGGGCAGATTTGAATAAACAGATCGTGTACAGACTTATGTCGATAAACTTAAAGAGTGGATATGTTGTTTCTGCGCAATATCTACTCAAATTGAATCAGAATTAGACAATACATTTATAGCGAACATTTTTCATGATGCCGTTTGGGGCACCTTTCCAGAATTTCCGGTAACAGAATTTAGGGGAGTTTTTAGAGAAATATCCTCATTGAATTCTAGAGCATTTGCCTTATGATTCAGTCACTGCAATAATTCTTGTAATTTTTCATATACTTAGAAGGGTTACTTAGACATCAAGATTCTCTAGTTTTGAGAGTATTAAATACTGTAAAATTACTTCATTTAATGAAACTTACGATAGGGACTGTAGTACACTCCAATTTCTAGAGATCTGAGAAATGAATGCTCTTAAGGAAGCACTATTGTTATTAATACTGTTTTTAATTCGAGGTAAATTCAGAAAACCTTAATCAGAATGTCAATTATTTTTGCCTTGTTTGAATATTCTTCAACTAAAGTTGCCATGCTATTTCAAAATTCTCTGTCACCTTCGAAGTGTTTATTAAGTTATAAGGTTACAAGAGAGACAGAAGGTGTATATATTTCTCAATTTCTCTGAGTCCCGAGTTTTTCTCTACCGTGGTACTGAAAATATCGTAGAACTACATGAAATGTCCTCATGTCCCATCAAATATTGGTATGCTTTGGACAGATCCGTCAAAAAATGGTCAGTTCCCCCCTCGGAAGGCCGAGACGCGTCGCATGACACCACGCGTGTTACGATTAGTTGACATGAAGAGGTATAACAACACGTAACGGGCGCACGCATATTGACACACATTTATTTATTTACCGGATTTCGGGGCCCCGTTGAACCGGAACTTCATAAGCGAGAAATACGAATGTATAGAGTACATTATTCATTGGAGGAATGCATAGCTGACAGTATTGGGCTATCTCAAAAGCCAAATCTTGCGTCTTCATCGACGCAAAGTGGAAGTAGGTCATGGATCGACGCAACGCGTCTCTAAAATCTTGTTGACCATTGAGCGCCTGGAGTAGCCCTCCGTTAAGTTTTGTCACGTCCCAATCAGTCGGTCCTTTTATCTCTTCGACCAGGGGCTCGGCGCCGTTAGGAACCGAGGTTTTCAGACGGTCACCGCCTTGGAATCCGAGGGGTCTCGAGTAACTACCTGGTAGTAGAGTAGTTCAGTAATTCGGCTAATTTATATCACTTATAATCATTTTTTCATCTCTTTTGCGTCCCAACTAACAAATTGTCGCATGACAATTGCAGGAGTCCAACACGAAAATGCGTAATGCATAAAGCAAATTAAAACAATTGACACACGCCAGAGGTTCGGTGGACCGAGCCCATATTGTTGCTCGCCTGTTCCAGCCATGTGGGCGGCGGTGGCGGCGGCGGCGGCGCGGGCGACGTGGCTGGACTGGGCGGCGCTGTGCGGCGCGCTGTTCGGAGCGCTCTACTTCTGGGGCACGCGCAACTACGACTTCTTCGAGCGCGTGCCCGGCGGCCCGCTGCCCGCCCTCAGGCCGCGCCTGCCCTTCGCGGGCTCCTTGTGGCCCATGTTCCTGGGCACGGAGCCCATGCCCGACCTGGTGAAGCGGCTGTACGACAGCGGCGCCGGGCACCGCGCCGTCGGCCTCTTCGACTTCCGCAGGCCCATGTACATGATCCGGGACCCCGCGCTGCTCAAGCAGGTCGCCGTCAAGGACTTCGACCACTTCGTCAACCACCAGAAGCCCGTCGTCGAAGACATGGATCCCGTTTTCCTTAAAAACCTCTTCTCGCTTAGAGGTAATGTTTCATATTGCTACTTTCTCGCTACCGCTTACGCAGTGGAAAGAAAGTTATGTAATGCTGCGCGAAAAAAACAGCGAATTTACAGCAGAAAAACTTTTATTACAGGGACCGGATAAATCCAGTTGCTACATTTAGAAAAACCATTATCTAACACGTGGTATGACCAGAATCCCTGTTTTGTAGGTCCTTGATACCGAAAAATCCAATGACGGCAAAACGTGTCTGTCCGTCCGTCTGTAACGCTAGCGGCTGAACCGTTCGGCCGATTTTCTCCAAAATTGACATTCCCCAATCGATCTGGCTAATGTCGCTGCTCCTGAAATTTGAAATCGATATTTTCAGCTTAGGGCTTCTTTACATGAAGCCCCTGGGACATTTTCAAAAAAAAAAAAAAAAAAAAATGGCTCAATCGTTTTTGATTAAATTTTGTTGTTGGTTTGGGTAAAACTCGTTTAAGAGAATGGGGCAAGTCTGATATTCGTTAAAAACAATGATTTTTTGAAAATTGCAAAACTTCACATTTTTTTCGGGTCTTCCTACAACTACAATTATAAAGAAAGAGATTTTCCCCATGTACTAAATGCTTAAGATTAGAAAAAGATAGATGAAAGACAGATTTTGAAATAAGGTCATGTACAATTTCTCGAAAATTTCGTAATTTTGCGTGAAAATACGAGCGAGAAAGTACGTGCTGTTTTAGCACCATTGTTGCAATTGGCGGTCAATGTCAACCTTCACTTCTTTCCTCCATCCCAGGTGTGCTCCGTGGGGGAAAGACATGGGTGAGCTATTGCGCATCGTATCCTACTTCAGAAAATGAGAGTCGGGCACCAGTTTGCATCACAATATTAGCGGGAATTTTAAATGCAGCCACATAACAAAATTATCACCTTCTTACAAGACATTGAAACAGATAATATATGAGGTATTTAGATATTTTAAGTATCTTAGACACTTTCATCGTGTAATTTTTGGTTGGTCACCGCTGAAAATTGTCACTTTATGGCGCTTTCAAAATGTTTCTCAACACTTCTCGCTCTCCCTGCATTATGGCGGCCAGCGTCTTATTTGTTTTGTTTTCAAACGAAGTGCCTGTGCTGTGGTCACGTGTTTCGTGACGAAAACTGTCCAAAGAAAAATTAACCCACAAATAAAAAAGCACCCAATTTACACAACTTGACTACTTTTTTATTTCTCGGTTATTTTTTCTGAACAATTATATTAATTTCTTTTGTAAATAATAAACAACTAACATGTTTCTGGAGTGTTTCTATGCTTCTGCGAAGAAACTTTTTGCCTAGAAAGCAATTTTTCAAACCAACTTTTGAGTGATTATTGGGGCTAAGCCATTCATACAAGTAGTTTATTAGACAAAATGAGTTTAAAATTGTTTTAAGAATTTATTTTCGAATTTTCGACGTTTCTTCCCCGGACACTGTATTGTTCCAACTTGTAAGTTGGCTATTGTTCCAACCAGTAAGCTTCCCATCCATTTCCTCTAATATTTTTTGGCGGTAAAGCATTTTCATAGGATGTAGATCCAATGTTCACCGCACGGTTGTGTGCGATGTTGCAGATCAGCGCTGGCGAGAGATGCGCGCCACCTTGAGCCCGGCTTTCACGTCCAGCAAGCTCAAGGGCATGTTCGGCCTCATCCAGACTTGCGCGCGCCAGCTAGCCCAGCACGTCTCCGGGCAGCACGCCCAAGGTGACAAGACAGCGTTCTCAACATAATTTTCTTATTCATCTCCTTCACCTTCATCAGTTACCTCATTCTGCTTTTGAATTTTTCAATTTTGGCGCCTAATCTCTAAAGCTCGTTTATACGCCCTCCTTTGTGAAAATTCAGTCCAAATTGTCTGATTTTTCACTAGAACTCGAAATTATTGGATAGCAGATCCTTCCAGGCGCTCACAACAAAAATGGACAAAAACGTAAACAGGAATTCAATTTTAATCAATGTATGCGACTACAACCCATCAGCAAAGGATTCTACAAATCTTCGTGGAAGAAGTTATTATCTGAGTGTCATAATTGCTTAATTCTTTCAGGTGGGAAGGATGTTTTGGAGCTAGACATCAAAGATCTCTACACTCGTTTTACTAATGACATCATTGCCACCACTGCCTTTGGATTGTCAGTGGACTCTCTGAAGAACCCTAAGAATGAGTTCTACATGATGGGAATGGAAACTACTACGCCCTCTCTAAAACAGATTTTAGTTGTAATTGGATTCCTGCTATTTCCTAAACTTACTAAGGTAGGAATTGGGTACACACATGCATCGTGATCAATGTTCGCAAGAATGATATTTAAATATTTTTGTGTAGATAGGCCTGTGAATAAAATATAAGATTATACATTGACAACAAATTGAAACAATTAACATGGTAATGTTAAAATCATAATAATTATAGTTACACCTAAAATTGGTATTTGACTATTGAATTATTTAAATTTAATTCAAATTGATTGAGATTAATTACGTTGATTGAGTGTTAATTACTCAGGTACACAGAAAAAAAGTCAGACCCAAAGACGACATATGCTTCTCTATGAACATCGACGCGCTGAATACGAAACTCAAGCCAGAATTGCGCCCCACCCTCCAGTTTTTTTAATCGCGAAAAAAACACCGTGAAAAACACAATTTGACGTTGGTTTGCCAAATGTTGGGTCTTACAACAACCTGGAAAATTAAAAAAAATACAATTTCATTGTGTTTTTTCGTGATTTAAGAAAACGAGTGTGGCGCTATTCTGGCTTCAGATTCGGATTCAGCTCGTGGAGACTTTTTTGGGGGTGCCCGTGTTATTAAAATACAATCTGAAATTCAGACTAGAGGAAATCAAATAAATGGTTTCACTTACATTATCTAATCTATAAATTATATTTTCATCTAGTCACATATTTGAAAACCAACGAATCAATTATCTGATCAAAAAATAACAATTTAAATTAAAAAACAACAACATTTTTAACTATGAAAACCTTAATATCAGCCCTACAGACAGGTATACCTCACCCACAGGCATATTATAAACATTCAGTACATATATTCTATCATCAAATTCTCTTATTTAGTAATATCAAGTTAGTAGCTTCTTCTATCAGTTACTATCAAACATGTAAGATAAAAAAAAATTGTTCTTATGCTTAAATATTTTTCCTAGACATCATTGCATAATGCACTTAATTCATACTTACATTATACATATACATATATTTGTTTTGTAATTTAATGTGCAGGCATTAGGAGGACGTTTAATGCCTAAAAAAAATATTGACTTTTTTGACTCACTGGTTCATGACACCATTCGAGAGAGAAGGGAAAAGGGAATCTTCCGCCCTGATATGCTACAGCTGCTGATGCAGGCCCAAGCTGGTCAACTGAAGGCGGAGGGTGAAGAAGAAAAGCAAAATGAAGAAAGAACTACCAAATATAGTAAGAATAGTTACATGTAGAGTTTTATAATTAGATGAAGTGTAGTTATTATTTTCAACTGAAAGTCAGATTACTTGTAAATAATTACTTTGCTAAAAGGATTAAATCAATTTTATTACTAGGACCCTAAGACTTGTTAAATTAATTCACAAATTGTTAAGAGAATTTGGAAAATAGAAATTCTCCTTTTTTCATGAATTCTTCTAAAAATGTGTTGAAAACTGTTCTAGAACTTGAAGATGTAGATATAACTGCCCAAGCTCTTGTATTCTTCTTTGCCGGCTTTGAAACATCAGCAACCGCACTCTGCTTCATTACATATGCAATAGCCACTCATCCAGAAGTGCAGAAACGCTTACAAAATGAAGTGGATGAAGCAATGATGCACACAAATGGAGATCTTACATATGAAACAGTGCAAGGAATGAAATATTTAGATATGGTGGTGAGTGGTAAGTACCTATCTTGAGTATGCATTCAGGAACACCAAATTTTGTATTTCATTTTTATATTGTGATGGCTTATTGTGTCAATACATTGAAAACATTTTTTGAATTCATTTATTTCTTTTTTTCCCTATATTTCTGTTCTATTTTTCCTAACTTCGATTTTAGAGGTAATTATATTCTGAGAGAATCATGTACCATTATCTTTTAACATTTAGAAAAAATATATACTAATTATTATTAATTTCAACACAAATATGAATGAATGTTTACTTATTTGAATTTCCAACAGGCTAATCTAATTACAGTTCTTTTGTAACCTTATTTGACAACTAGAAAGGATATTTCTTATTTTTGGTTTGCATGCAAATTTCATGTTTTGTATCATGTCAACAGAAGCCCTGAGGCTGTATCCCCCTGGAATTGTCACGGATCGTCAATGTTCAGGAGATATAACCATCCCTGCTAACAATGGTGAACCTGCACTGCATTTCAAAGATGATGATGTGCTATGGATTCCTGTTTGTGGAATTCACAGAGATCCACAATATTGGCATGATCCAGAAAAATTTGATCCTGAGCGTTTCAGTGATGAAAACAAGCAAAACATCAAGCCATTCACCTACATGCCTTTTGGATTTGGTCCTCGCATTTGCATTGGTAAAGCAATTTCCTTCAGTTTAAATATTTTACATTCTCACATCTACTACCATAATATAAACAATGTTAGGTAAAAGCAGCAAAAAATGGAGATTTTTCAGCAAAAAATAGTATTGTAAGTCACAGATTCTGAGAAAGTGGATATTTCTTATTCATATAATTATCTACTTTAATTCATTCTTCTAAATTACTTCCGTTAACACATTGTGTAGTCAGAAGTCATGCTTTGTGGGTCTTAGAAACACTTAACACCCATCTGTCTGTCTATCTGTCTCTGTGTCTATATGTTTCTGTCTGTCTCTATGTCTGCTGTCTCTCTCTCTGTCTGTCTGTCTCTGTCCTGTTCCAGTCTATCTATATGTCTCTGTCTTTCTGTCCAGCCTATCTGTCTGTCTTTAAACACCACTAGCGACTAAACCATAAGTTGAATTTTCACCAAAATTAATACTTCCCGATTCCGGCAGACGTTACGAACCCTTGAATATGAAATGGAATTTTAATTTTTAGTGTAATTGACATGAAGTCTCAACATCTTCCATTTTTCTCAAAACCGGCTTCACATTTTAGATTATTTTTTTATTGGTTGTAGGATGGTGCACTAATAAAAATGGCTCTGGACCAATTTTTGTTCAATTCTCTAAATTTTCGAAAATTGCAAAAGTGAAAAAATTGTTGGCGTCTTTTTTACACCTAAAATATTTATGATAGATTTGTATCAAATTAAAACTGTTCTTCAAAATTAGAACTATAAATGATATCGTGAACAATATTTTCACAACATAAATTGTTTTCGCGAAATTGTTCGTGAAATAAATTTAATTTTAAAAACAACATTTTCTCAAAAACTGCTCCAATTTTTCATTAAACTATTTGTGCAGATAGTCTAAATGCACTGAATAACATAAAATCAACACCGTTTTGAATTATTCCTTTGAGTTGTAGCTTCGAAGCATACTTGGAGTTCAGATGAAGTGCGTTACAGCTTTTGTGAATGTGTGCTGTTTATTTTGAGTCCCCTATTATTCAGGCATTTATTCTTGATTTATTGAACAAATGCTATGATGGTTTCTTGCTTTTCTGAAAACTAGTAGCTTTCCTGCCCACAAGTTACCCAGCCCACATGTTGTACTACATTTGGGATTAAAGAACATTTAAAAACTAGTGGTTCTTCAACAGCATATACTTTCCCGTGTTGTTGGGAATGATTATGTAATATTACGTATTATTGCAATTTCTGCCCAACTAACTCAGCACTCCCTTAAAAAAGCGAAAACAAATTGAAACAAAACGCCTGCGGTGCTTATTATTTCGCTTGTTTTGCGTGATTATACATTTAGAGCAGATCTTTAACTTGAATATTGTAGTTGTAGAAAGAAGGCGAAACAAATTTGAACATTTCCAATTGTCGAAAAATCAGGGATATCAATGAAAATAAGATCAGCGTCATTCTTTTAAACTATACGAGGACAAAGAGTAAACTAAAATTTTGGAGCCATTTTTGAGAAAATTTTGAAAACATTGAGGCTTCAAGTAAATAAAAATATCTGTTTCAAATTCAAGGAACATCAGGCAGATTAATCAGGGAAAATCAATTTGGGTGGATATCCTACTTACGGTTTAGCCACTTGCGTAGTTCATAAGCGGACTGCCATTTTACCGTAAACCAATTTCTTGTTATCAAGGATCCACAAAACGTTTGATGAAGTCATTCACCTCATATATGAACAAGACTTATCCACTTTTTCGCTACCATGGCCAGGCCATATTTGTTTTTCTGATGAAAAATCGCCATTTTCCCTTGGCTTTACCTTCAAATTCAATTTTGTTCTAGGTCAGCGATTTGCATTGCTGGAAGTGAAGCTTGCTCTCATCTACATGGTTGCGAATTTTGAGCTTAGTCGTGAAGATGGCAATGATGGGACCATAAAATATGCTAAAGGTATGCGCCTTTTGCCTGTAAGTGGCCACAAAACATTCTTTAAACCAAGAGCAAAATAAAATGTGATTTAAACAAAAATGTTAACTGTGAATATTTTATACATACATATAAAATAGCTACAGGAAAAGATAATATTTGTTTGTATAAGTCTATTGTTTACTCACAAAATGTTTTGAAATATCTTTGAATCAACTACTTTTTAGTAATTAATATATCTTTATATTTGCTGAGTATTTTTCTATATGTTATTTTCATAAATAAATTGATCATTGATCAAAATATATTTCTGTTTTCTTAATTTTTTCACCATAATGCTTTTGTGATTTGGATACCCTTCCTAAAAACAATAAGGAACTGACGGAATACGTAGGAAAAGGTTCAACAGACATTCTGACATAATAGGATTCTGATATTTTTATATTATTCATTTATTCTACTGAACAAATTTTGTGATATCGTTTCTCAACTTTTGTATGACTTTCATTACTCAATTCTGCACTGTACATAACTACCGTGCCACAAAACACTGCAGGTAATTCGTGTGCCCTTGAACACACTACTGCAGGAATGCATTGCTGTCGATGGGGGACACAAAGGACATGTGAGTAAATTATTATTATACGTTCCTATAATTTTGTATGTCTTAATTTAATTTTGTACATTTACATTTATAAAAAGTTATTTTAAGTCTGTATACAAGTTTGTTTTAATTTTTGGCCTACTGATATACTATGTAAGAAATTTATTAACAGTACATTTTTATATATTTATGAATTTAAAAAAAATATTATTTGAGATATTGGAGAAAACATCTTCAACCATTCATTCCTTTCCTTTAATAGAAATGTTTTGAAATTCAGGCTTGTACCTATAGACATTAGTCGTCGACATTTTTTACTTCCTGGGCTTACTACGTAAGTAGTAAAAAAAAAACCTATTGCACTCGTGCGGCGGAAAGCGGTAATTTTTCGCCAAAAAAAAACTCTTATTGTCTTACTCTTAAAAAATTAATATCGCATTTGAACAAGTCAAAACAGACATTTTCGTCTGAAATTAAAACTCTTCTAAAAATTAGATCTTCAATCCTGGTCGTGTTCAGTTTTCTGAAAAAATGAGTGGTTTTGCGCAATTTCTGCTTGCATTTAATGAAGATTGTAAAACAAAATTATCTCAAAAACGGTTCCAAATTTATTTCAATAATTTCTTTCCATGGATGGAGCAAAACACACTTAAAATTGAGGAAAGTTTCATTTTCGTTGAACTTTGAGTTTTTTAGAATAGCGTAAGTTTGAAATAATGTAAGAGACCATTCGTTTTTTAAGCATCAGCAAAAGTGGGTACGGCCAAGCGACTGCGAAGCCCTTGGCGAGTTAACTCTATGTCGGCGGGAGAAAAAAAAAGATTGAAAACACCTTTGCAGGTTCATATAGAAGTTTAATATTGTTTATCCGTTACGAATTATGAGTAAAATATGTGCTGTTATAGTTCCACCTGCTATCTTCTTAAATACTACTAAGTTTACAGAAAATATTTTATTTATCTGAATTTTTTTTTAAAAAAAACACACACATAAAAAGGCGATCTTTTGACAGAATAACTCGTGTGAGGCCCTGACACCGAAAAAGTGAATATTTCGTGTTCCAATATGTAGTAAATTACTTTCTCTAACCGCTTGTATTGTCAGAATCCATGCTTTCTGGATTATTGATACCAAAAAGGTGGCCAAGGGCAAAACTTCTGTCTGCCTGTCCGCGTGCGTCTCTGTCTGTAAACAACAGTAACGGATATATCGTACGCAGGATTATTACCGAAATTGATTTTCTCCAATCGATCTAGCATATACCGCGACCGTATTTATGCCAAACGGGGGAAGAAATGGATAATTTTTGGAGAGAAGTTTGTTTTATTGTATTGGTAAAATATAATAAATAAATATGGTAAAATATATAACACTCCACAAAAAGCATTTACGTGCGTAAAGAGCATTTACGTGAGTTTATTTTCCTTTTATGAAATGTTTCTTAATTATTTTAGTTAGAAAGTGAAGGCAGAGCACGGCAAGGCAAGGCAGAGTGAGCCGGGGTAGGGCAGGGATACACTACAATATCTAACTCCAAATGACACAGACTTTCCCGTATTAGTTTTCTATTTCGTTTGGTCGCGGCTAGTTATACGAACTTGCCACATACTCTTGCCAGCTCTCATCTACCGCCGCCCAAATTACATTTCTGAAAAAAATTCTTCATTTTTCGGTTTCCTAATAGTAGAACGGAAATATTATTTTATTAAAATAATAATAAAAAAACCAACTTCGTCCTAAATGGTAATTTTCATAAACAAATTTGGAGCCGTTTTTAAGAAAATGGCGTTTAATCGCTACAGTACATTCGAAATTTGAATCTATTTTTCACAGAAAATGTTTTTGTGTTCGAAAATACTTTATTAAAAGTCATTTGAAGAACCTTAACTCACAAAAAAATACTGTTTACAAATTGATAGAAATATGCATATTAACGACATGAAAGATCTTTGAAAAAAAATTACATTTGCATAATTTTTGAAAAAACAAAAGAACACCCCGAATGAACTTTACGTCGTATTAAACAGTGCAATTTCACAACAACGCGTAACTATGCGTAGGATTTTTTCCAAATTGAAGAATTTCCTGCCCATCTGGCTCGAGTTGAAACATTGACATTTTGAAAAACATTCTTCAAAATTTAAGGATAGTTTACATAAAGTCCTCCGGACATTTTCAAAATTTTCTTAAAAACGGCTCCAATTTTTTTCTTTACATTTCTTGAAAATAGTAAAATGCACTTGTCAAGGTGGCATAAGACCGATTTTCACGGTTCACTTCGAATTTCTGGTGTCTTCCTACAACTACAAAATTAAAGACAGATTTTTCTTTCAAATTAAATTTGTTCTCCATAGTGAATTCTTTCATGAAGGTCATGTATATTTTTTTGAAACTTTTAGTAGTTTTGCGCAATTTTTTGTGTGCAATATGTGCAATTTTAAAACATTACAAAACAATATTTTTATTAAAAATGTGTCCAATTTTTTCTTTATACTTTTGGTAGGGATAGTGCAAAATGCACCGAATAATTGAGAACATTTCAAAAATATGTACTTTGGCTGGCGATAGATGAGAGCTGGCAAAAGTATGTGGCAAGTTCGAATAGCGAGCGAAGACCAAAGGCAATAGAAAACTAATACGGGAAAGTCTGTGCCATTCTGTAGCACCACGAGTCAATATTACTTTAATGGTGCTTACTTCAAATAATATTTACGAGATGCAACAAATGTTCTCCACAGAATTCCTGAGTAGCCTATTCTATTTCTTCGCTCAGAAATTGTAATGTCAGTTGTATATTATCTAAGGTCCCTGTGACGCCTATCAGCGTCATTGTTGGTTCGGCCGATTTCGGAATAACTAAAGACACATAACTTGCCACATACTTTTGCCTTTAAAGAGATTTCCTGGTAAAAAAAACAGTCCAAACCAAACCTTTGCATTTTAAATTCACTTCAACGAATGAAAAAAAACTCGATTACATCAGTATCCAACAATTTCAGGTGTTCAACTGATCTGGCTTTGCTAAACGAATTTTTTTTAGCATTTTTCTTTGCATTTAGGGCGGTTTAAAAAGATTTTAAGAGTATTTTATTGATCATTTTTGGCGATGTTTTAAAGTCATCAAAATCCACCTTTTAACATTTTCCCCCCCTTCACCGACTATAGAACTTATTTCCCCCCTAGTTGTGCGCTCCATGGTAAGAAATGAATTATAGGGCGAGATTATGAATTTCGCGCGCACTACTTTTGAAACATATTTGACTGCTGCCTGCCTCGAACGAGTCAGCTGCTGTCCGCACCGCTAGAGGACGAAGTGCGTCGTGTGCTGTCGCCCTTTGCCGCCCCCACGGGAAGATGGGCTGCCGCCCCACGGAAAAGAAACGATGCTTGAGTGGCTGTCTTCGCCGCCGCCGCCGTCCCCTCTTCCCTCGCTCTCCCTTGCTCACCCGCTCGCGCTGGCAGGGAACGCGCAGAGACGTTTTTGTTGGCTTGACGGACGAGTGGGGGAGTGGCGTGGCGTGGCGTGGCGTGGCGACGCGGGGCGAGGCACCGCAAGAGGGGAACGCATGGACTGGAATGGATTTATACCAATAGCAATTTCCACTATGGACTAATTTACTGTGCCATCGAAAGTAGGATCCTCGGAAACACACTCTTGAGATACTCCAGCTCGTTCACACAGGTTCGATGTGGCAAGAAATGTCCACTACTAGTGATGTACGGTCTGCATGACCGCTTCGAAACTTTAACTCAATGGTGAGCAACTGTCACTCAACCCACTGCCTCGCGTGTGTGTTCTTCAGATACAGATAAGAAGGTATTATAAACGTATTATTATACGCACTCATTGTTCCTTGGGCTTCTCAAGAGACCGCACGACATCAGTTAAGGGGGAAAATATTTTGTGGAATCGTTTTCGGTTATCACAACTCACGGGTTTCAATTTGGAACGGGGAAATGTAATCACTCTGTAGAATTGCAATCGTAAATGTAAAGAATCGGAATATATAGAATCGTATATAAAGAGTCATATTAGTTATTATTGTGTCAGGTTGCGATGCAGATCACTGCATCAGCGACTCAGCGTCAAAACTTCCCACTCCTTTCAACGCGGAGATCCCCGTAAGCGCACGTGACCCGCACCCCGCGGAGCGAGGAATCGCCGCTCGCCCATCTGCGCGGCGGCCGCTAAAGAAAAAGAACTCGGGGATTCACGCAGCGCACGTGACCGGTAGCGAAATGGGGGATTTCCCGATGCATGGAGAGAGAAATCAAAATCAGGGGACTCGCCGACCATGTGATGGAGATTGACCAATCACACGGAACATGACTCCACGTAACCGACTCAGAAGACACCGGACGCTGAGCGACTCGGAGACTGGAAGAGACAGACGAGAGTGAAGGCCCGTTCACAATGCTAACATAAACATAAGCGTGGCGTTAACATAAAAGTTAGGACTACGTCAATAAGTCGACTCATTCACAATGCGTTCGCATAAGCATAACACGTAAGACGTTAACTTAAAAGCTTGCACGGTTCAAGCTTGTGCTTATGCTTACAGAGCGTTCAGTCATGTGACCGTTTTTGACAGCCACTGATGCCATACCACATGGATCATACCTGGAGGCGTGGCCCAGTGATTAACATGCAGAAATGATTCGATTTCATTTCACGAACGTTGGCTAACGTGTCGTGGCGCTGTGGCACAACCAAATGTATTGTCATTCCGACAAAGGAGAAAGTTCAAAGAAAAATATTTTATTATAGTGATAAAACATCATTGAAGAATTCTGAAACTATATTCAAGGTTACTATTTTTAAAAGTTAATAATTTACGCATACTGTGTTCAGTTAGAATTTGGAGAGTTCACTGCAGAAGAGAGGTGCAGCTAACATGGCTTCTCTTATGTTGGCGGGCCCCAGGCAGGCCTTTTGCCCGAGTTTCAAGGACAGTTTTGCGTGTTTATGACTGTTTTGTGTATTTTGACCTGGCACCCCCGGAGAGGGGCGCTCTCCGAGCCCTTCTCCTCAGCCTGTTGAACCTTTGTGAGATCGTCGACACAGGGCAGAAAAGACGTGAACGATTTCACTCCACATATTTCGGAGAATTTCCATTATTTATTTAATATTTATATTATATTTAATTCATTGAAATATTAGATGTAACATTAATATACTATTGAGTTGTAAATATTTAATGTAGTCAATAGCTTTTAAGCAACTTTAGCAATGAGTCCATCGCAGAAGGGAGAAGTGACACAGCATCAGTGCCAAGAAGACATCTTTTTTATTGCAAGATTTGTGGAAGAGATGATGCGATGCAATATAGAAACTTCTTCAGTTATTGACAAAACTGCCTATGAATTGAAGCTGAAAACTCACATTGTCCAAAAGTAAGTAAAATCATAATAAAGTGTCATATGAAAGTTAATAAAGTGTCAGGTGAAACTGTTTTGGATAATGTTGAATTTCATTTTGCAGATATTGGAAGCAAGACCCTGATACTGCTCAGACTCTAGGAAGGAGTGTCCAGGAATAGATGGGAACAAAATATGTGTAGTGGATGATTTTGGACAGGGCTTGATTAGGCACATTATTTATTCAATGTACAAGAATGGTAAGTAATTTATTTACATTTGCATGGAAAGAAATGATAATAGTTATTGAAAGATCTGACTTTTTGATGGAATATATGAAACTGAACGCTGAAGGTTATTAATTTGTGGTTTTGGATGAAACTTGGTCTTAATCAAAAGGCAAGCAAAAAATCTACTAAATTTTGTAGTGTTGAAAATTATGAAATTCTAGATATAAGGGAATGGAGAAGGCATGATTTGCATGCAATGAAATGCATCTTTTGAGAAATAGCAATGTGTGTAATGACTTATGTGTATGGTGAATATTGTTTGTCCAGTTTGAAGCACCTACATAGTGGTTCAATATGATTTTACTTCAGTAGATCTTTAATAATTGTTTTTAACAATCTATCCTTTAGGTTATGCCTCTCGATCATGGCAAGATAAATATGAAAGTTGCTAAAGAAAAAATTTAGATGAAATTAAAAGATATATAGTCATACATGCAGGAGGTGCAAATGTTTTCATCGAAGATGCAGTACTATTGTTTCCGTCGAAGACAAAAGAAGTAGATGAATATCATAGAACTATGACAGCAGAGATGTTCCAAAATTGGATGAAAGAAGAATTACTACCTTGATTAGCAGAACCATCAGTTATTGTAAAGGACAATGCACCTGTTCAATCTGTGCTGGTGAGTGACATTTCATCAATTGTTTTTTAGAAATGTGAAAAATATTCATTGAAATAATACATTTATTCATTTATAAAAATACCCGATTATAAAACGAGTATTAAAACTACACAGTGGTGAAAATTGATGTTTCACTTAAAAGCGTGGAATAGAAAATTTATTACATTCAATGGTGTTCAGTGATTTTAGTTATATCAGTAATACAATTTTTCTTAAAGAACATCAAGTTTGCCAGTAGAAAGTTTTATGTGTTTATAGAGAGAATGAAAATAAATGCATATTGTCTTTGAATATAACTAAAATATTTAAATATCCTTTTGTCATTTCCAATTTTTTAGAAAGTGAAAAGGCCTTCATCAAAATGTAGGAAGGGTGACCTGCAGCATTTTCTATCTCAGCACTACATACCGTTAAGACCTGAGCATACCTTTAAGAGTCTTCTTTTGAAAACTTCTGAAGTAATTGTTCAGAAAAGGTACTCTTAAACCTAAGTTTTGTTGAATTAATCATAGAATAAGGCAGTTTTATTTTTACATGATTTTGATACAATGTGATTGCCAATGTTTTCATGATTTGAAAAATCATATCAGTTGATGTGGGTGCAGATATGTTGTAGATGAAATGATTGAAGAAACAAAATATTGTCTAGTCTTTTTTGCAGAAAATTTGTTAATATAAAGTACTTATTCATTCTGTACATTGCTTTAGTTGGAAGAATTATATGACACACATAAGAGAAAATTATAGAAGAAGATTGGAAAGTTAGGCAGGATGCTTCAGGGATTTCTGTCATAGTAAATATTCAGGATGACTCTGATGATAACATTCCTCATGCTGTTCCCATGCTTGGGCTCTTGTGTCTCTACTTAAGAGAGATACGGTCAGAATATTTACATCTTTAATGCAGTATATTTCATAGGTTTGAAAAAAGATTTGACATAACTCTTGTTCTTCTCAGGTGCAGAATTAAAAGTTTATATTATTCCATCGAGGCCAAGTAAGTGGTTACATTCCAGGTGAAATAGTGAAACTTTGTTTTTAAGCTGATCTTGGCTTACTGAAATAAATATGCCTTTGAAATAAATGCTCATTTGCTTACTTCCCAGAAGTAATGTTGCTTTTTGCCCTCTGTATGGGTAGGTGTTTTTTTAAGGCGTACTTCTCAGAAGATATAACTAGACACTTCATTATGTCTGCACATGTTAACTTCCTTTGTAAATTCTTTTTAGTAATTATTGTATAATTTTAATTTTATTTATTAAAAGAAAGAAGTTTTTTCAGTTATATGAAGTTCATTTTTTATGTATATGAATCAGGCATATAAAATGATGTGTGAATGAAAGTATGTGAAGAAAAGGTTTGATTGTGAATGAATGGGTTGAAAATATATTTTAATAACATTCATTTACACTCATCAAAAATTAACTTCAAGTAATAGAAAAATTAGTTCTTTTAATAAAAAAGAATTAGAAATGCAGATTCAGTGAAAAGAAAAGTTTTATCTTTTGAGCAGTATGTTAGATTCTCGTATTGTACATCTTAATGCAGTACATTATTAAATTATAAAAATCGGCTGTTAGGACTGCTTTGATAACCACTAAAGTGCTGTCATATAAGAAGATACAATACATTGTTCATTGTTTTATCCTCTTGGTAAAAATTCAAATGTATAATTTTTATTTCAAAATTTTTAGTCCTGACCCTGGCAAATGTGGTAGGCTGAGGCTGGAGATGTTAATAGTAGGTTGTGAATATTTTCTAAAAGGACTTAGGAAACTCATTTTGATTTTGTATAGTTGGACTTTAAATTATCTAAGTGGATAAAATTTATTGAACTTCAAATGGATTCGGGGGAAATGTTGTATCCTTGAAATAAATAATCATGCAAATAAAGGGAATTATTTTTTCACTTATATGTTTGTTTTTTTTATGTTACCTTTCACCCAATATCTAATTGACTTTTATATTATGTAATAAAGTTATTGAAGGTATGAAACATTTCAATTTTCATTTCTAAGGCTAAAACTTGCACAGTGATCATGAAAAACAATTTATCTTTCATTAATTTGAATATACTATTTAATATCTTTTGAATGACAGGTGAGTACAATAATTTATAGCAGTTTTCAACCCATTTTTTATCTTTTAAGAACTGACTTGATTTCCATATTTAAGAAATTTACCTGAAGTTACTGATCAATTGAATTCTGCCGAACAGTACTCCAGAATATCTACTAACTTGTACCCTTTTCCCCAAAGAAATCTTTGAATGTAGTGTGAAAATTTTCCAAGATTGTACAATCAGGAGAAGCCAAAATTATGAAAAGAAAATAGCAAATTCTTGGTAGTTTTATGTTAATTATACATGTCACTTAAGCCTTGTTTCATTAGGCAACGTTTCACCGTCAACTTTATGTACTCGTACATCAATACATTGAGAATACAACTTGTAGAATTAAACAAAGTAAATTGGCGAGAAAGCTAAAATAGAATTAATATTGGCACAAATTAATATTGGCACACAACATATGTAATTAAAAATAAATTAATTATTTTTCATATAATTCATTCAATTTTTTGTGGTGTGACACCTGTATGAATTTTATTAATTTCAACCAGAAATAACGCAAATATTACTGTTTTCAAAAAAAATTGTACATGACTTTTTTTTTAAGATAAATTTGTACAACAAACTTTGACCGAAGCAAAAATCTCTATCCTCAATTTTGTACTTTTAAATTTGTTTCTAATTTTTGAAAAAATGGACTGTCAACGAAAATGAGACGTGCACCATTCTCTTAAGCGTCCTTTGCACTACTTAACAACAAAATGTAAACTAAAGATTTGGAGTATTTTTTTTTTTAATTTTGAAAATGTCTAAAGAGATTCATGTAATGTACCTTCCAAAATTAAAATATCGGTTTCAAATTTCGGACTCCATAACATCAGCTAGAACAATTTGGGAATATCAATTTCGGAGAAAATCGGCTGAACGGTTTATGCGCTAGCATTATGCACAGACGGAGGGACTGACTGACGGACGGACGGACAGACGTTTTGTTATCAGTCGATTTTTCGGTATAAAGGTCCCACAAAACATGGATTCTGGCTACACCACGTGTTAGAGGATTTTTTTCAATATTTAGCAACGGCCCGGCAATGATAGTTTTTGTGTCGAAAATTCCCGCGCATAATTACAATACTTTCTCTTCTTCCGTTAGTAAGTGCGAGAAAGTAAAAATTGACCCGCCCCCTGTCTTCCAAATGACTAATGAAATATCTCTAGATCGTCGGAGGGCTTAACAAGTACCAACAGTTGGACACTTGGCCCCTTACTTTATATTTTGACGTACAGCTCGTACAGTACCGATTCCAAAAGCTTCGAATTCGAATTTGTAGGAGGATTTATATAATTCAATATACGTGATTCAAATAAACGTTTCGCAGAGTAATTCAGTAACTTCGCTGGTAGGGACCTCTCTGAATTTCGATTTGTTGTTTCACAATTTTTCATTGTTTTAAAAGGGTTGCACTTTTAACAAATTATACGACCTTTCCTGAAACATCCTATTTGGCACGCGATAGTTTATCGGTACCGCTGATACATTGTGCGGCTGATTCATTGCCGAGGCATGTTAGTGGGCTATGTGTGATCAGAGGACTGCAGTAGGCAGAGCGTTTAAATTTACTTGAGGCGGGGATCGCCTCTCATGCCCTTGACACCCAGCCGATTGATTACTAGTGATTCCGGAATCCTCAACTGCTGGGGTCATTAGTACCGTAAATGTAGTACATGTTGTTGCTCGGAGGTGGCGGTGACCTTTGCCCCGCAGGATGGCGAGATCCGGCGCTGGCCTACCGGTGGCTAGCGGGCTTTCCCCTCAACCAGGTATCTCCCATAAGCGGGGCCCCGCCAAAGTTCCCAACCGTTTTCCCGGCATATGTTGTAGTGTAGTGGATGTTAGTGTAAGTGTGTGTAAGGGATGAGGATAGGACGAGGAAGAGGACGGAAAGATCGCGCGCGACCTGTTGCCCGTTTATTAGGGTTCTGCTCCGGCATTCGCCTGGCGTTGATCGGAGAAACCACGGAAAACTACCGATCAGAGAGCCGCCCTCTAGAATTCTTCCTCCAGACACCTTCGACCTATCTTACAAGCTAGTGTCAAAAATCTTTCCACTGTCAGGACTCGAACCCTAGGACCTTCCGGTCGAAGGCACTGCAGTGGCATTAGTTGATGTCCTGAGCCACCAGAGATCGGATACGAATCTCGCATGTGGCCTAGGAAAGCGTCGAGGGGCCAGACGCTCATTTCATGAGAATAATTTATATTGACCCTCAAGCACTCGCGTAGGCAGCCGGTGCATCCCAGCAATTTTATTTTTGTTTGCGCGCACGTTCAACTAAGTTTAGGATGGTGTGAGTATCAATAGCGTCACGTAACAAGAATCTATAACAATCGAGCCTGCTTTACGAGCTTTTGAGATTATGATGAAAGCATGTTGTTCTTAAACAGGTTAAAAGTCGGTAGGGCTGCAGTTGTGACCCGCGTGAGCCCTGCGGTCATGGATGATAGAATGTTTGCCACTCAGAAAATACGAAAGAGGATATATTCTTGTCAGAGTGTTATACTATTAACATGTACTATTGTCACGAATGCTTAATGAATCATGAAGAATTGTCAATGGATAAACATAGTATTACGTATGTTAATAGAGGTCGCTTATCCCATTTTTCACCAGAGACAAGACGTGTAGATTTAAATGCAATATGTTCAAATTAAATGGCTTTCACATCGTATTCAAATAAACATTTTCAGATAACAAAATACTTGTTCATAAAACAATTATGAAACTCATAATGACTCAAAGATATACATTAAGTACAATATAACGTATGTAGCTCGCGCAATCACTTGGGTTACGAGAACTGCTGGGGCTCACAACAGTGGTTTAGGATGACATTTTCTAACTTAATATCACTACCCAAAAGGTCGATGCTTCTTTGGTAATCGTAATAAAGTGGTCATCTTAAAATTAAACTGAAATATTTCCAAATATAAAGCCAAATAGATTGTTATGTTATATGCATCTCAATTAGTGCAAAACACAGCAAATTCATAAAACTGTCACTAGAAGCAATAATTACGAGAGAATGGGGAAACATTCCCTCAACCATACACACCAGTGATGACATCCCAAGAAGTATGTTATAGCGCACAATGGCATGATATTTTGTCACCACCATCGTCGATTATGTTTATTTTTCGCTCTGAGAGGCAACGTTTGTTTTCTGGAAAGCGGTTCAGTTGTTATTTGCTCAATACACATTTTGTTTCCTACATTCATTCTCATCGACCTCCCGTTCTTATGTAGCTCATCATCCATGATTAGAGAATCTCTCGCTGGAGATGGGGATACCTCTGACTGGAAATGAAGAGGATGTATTTTTTGCATCGTACATAGGCAAGTTTTAAATAATTATTTTCTCAAACACAGCTCCCAGAGAACCGAGTGGCACGACTCGTCCCTTGTCCTGCCTGGTCGTCATCTCCGGTCGCCAGCGAGCAGAGGCCCTCTGCAGAACATCATCGCTAGGCCGTAACTGACGGCCGCCGTTTGCAGGGGCCGCGGCCCCAGTCGGACCGTCTCCGTTGTGTGTGGGTGACCCTCCAACACCCTCGTAGTCGTCGCCTCGGAGCCCCGTCCGGCTCGGTTCGTGGGTGGACCCCACTGAAGCTTGTTTTACACGATCATTTTTTCATCATTTTTCGGCGGTACAGAAAAGATAACATCAGTCTGGATGTACTTTGTACGAAAAAATGACGCATGTTTAATTTTTCGGTACAGATTTTATGCAGTTTTACTACCGCGCTCCTGGCGGCACTTTACGAGACTTTCTCCGGGTTGTTATGCGTATGGAGCGATTTCTTCATTTTGTAGTTACGTGAGAACGGTCTGATGTGTTGAATTGTAATGTGAAGTGATTATATAGTGAGAAATAAATTATGAACTGCATTCTAATATCATCGCATCCCTGCTCAGTCCTAATACAACCTAACTACATTTGTTACCACAGATGCGATGCTCAAATGTTTCTACTTCAGCGCTATATGCGGCGTCCGGGGGAAGTACTTTCTTCACGATTACGTGCAATGACAGAAATGACTGTGTAAAACGCTGGAATCACTCTCATCCAGTTTCGGCATCGAAACATACTGCGTAAAAACGAACGCCCTGTTTCCATCCACTTTCTGTACAGAAAAATGATGAAAAAAGATGAACAATGACCGTGTAAAAGAGGCTCGCGAAGGCTCGCGGTACCCCTCTCCGGACGATCAAACAGCCTCCTCCCAGGCGACTCCCTTCCGCAGTCTGACAGCCGACTCTGGTCTCTAGGCGCTCGTAAAGCGCTCCCATAGCGTCCCTCCAATCACCAGAGGTTTATTGTTCCGAAACGATGTTTGGGGTGTAGAGTTTTTCGAGTGTACGGGAGTGATAGAAAGGAAGGATTGTTTCAAGAAACAAACTCTCAGTCACCAAACATGACACCATCCCTCAGAACACCCCGGACGCAACAGCAAGAGTTCAAGACAATGAACACTCCACACACACGCGCAATCCCCAGTGAGTCTGAGGTAAGCGACATAACAAACTACATTGAAAAAGTACTGGCAGAGTTAGACTCCCCAACCCCTCAGGAGCTATGTGAGATCGCTCCGTGGTCATGGATAGACCCGCCTCCGCAACTGTTAGACATATAAGCAATGCAGCGAGCAATTGGGCAAACTACTGGCCCAGCTCTTGAAGTTGCAGAAGTACGCAACCCATCGCATGGTCGTGTGCGGCGAGGGACTGCGAAAGGCACTCCTGGATTCTCAGGTGCTGACCGATGCCCTTGCGACGACGGCGAGCGGACACCAACCGAACGCCGCTGCACCATGGCATACGGCACCTGCGACCCAGCAAGTGTGGCGTCTTTGCCGGGGCAAATAATTACAGACGTGAACGGCTTGTAAATATTTAGTATTTATTAGAATATAGATACTCCGACACCATAACACTATATACAATATTTACAATTAAAGTTAACCGTTACAAGAAGGAACCTTCCCTGGTACCACCACCGCTGGCCCGATAATTAATTACCATCCCCGGTGTGATGCACCAGTACCTTACGCGAGCATACATGCGAGTATGCCGCACCTGCCGTCACGACGTAGCACGCCGGCTTCGATTCCCCGTCTCGGTAGCCTATGCATTACAATGCAACGCCGCGCACAACCCTCACGACGCCCTACCGACGCGCTCAAACCTGAAGAATCAGAAGAATAGAAGAAAGCCCTTAAGTCGGAGTCCGCTTATATACCCTCTGAGCAGGCTGACGGAAGCGCGTCACCCGCAGTGTCCGCCGACGCTTCTCCGCCGGCTTCGGGGTTTCCAAACCTGCACCCACGACCCGGCACTCCTTCCCAAGCCTTTGTGCAGCCCGGCGTCACTTCCGCCAGCGCTGTCCATATGGCTGATATAGTGCGTTTGTGCTGGCGACAGATATGACGCCACACAAGGACCGCGATCGCAGGACCGACGTGTGCCGGGAGACGCATCGGACCAGCCGCTGGCGAGAGGAGCCATGGAATTGAATTGAATTTGCCTTATTTTACGTGGCGAGACTCGGGCCATCAGGCCCGCTCTTCCGTCTGACCACGCACATTTCGCTACGCTCCTTTCATCAACTAGCAGAGAAAGGAGGTACTTCTTGGGCGAGAAACAGGCGATTTGAATTTGGCTCAGAGGCGTCATTTAGGCTTGAGGATCTTTGACATGCAAGTAAATCTACTAACATGGGACGGCTTTACTTCCCCTCCGAAGGAAGGCGTACAAAGGATTCTTTCGCCCTTAAAAATCCACGGCTTTGATCGGGTTTGAACCCGCGAACTTGGGTATAACCGTTACACCATCGCCGCCGCTCATGGAATCAGCTCATGCCGCAAGGGCGCGACGCGGTGCGGCGAGTGCGAGGGACCGCGACCTGCGCCGCGGACATAGTGTGACGTCTTTGCCGGGGCAATAAATCACAGACGTGAACGGTTTGTAATTTATTGCGTATTTATTTGAAATGTGCTCCAACACCTGAATACTATGTACAATAATTACAATAAACAATATTGACCCGTTACTAGAAGGAATGTTCCTGGTCACCACCACCGCTGGCCTGATATTTAGATATCTTATTCGGTATGATGCACCAGTAGCCTACGTGAGCATACAAGCGAGTATGCCGCACCTCCCATCTCGACGTAGCACACCGGCTTCAGTCCCCTGCCTCAGTAGCCTATGCATTAAAATGCAGCGCCGCGCACAACCCACACGACTTCCTACCGACGCGCCCAAGAATCAGGAGAAGGAGTTTAGGTCCGGGGTCCGTTTATATTACCTTTTGGGCCGGCTGACGGAACTGCGTCATCTCTCTGTTTCCGCCGACGCGTTTCCGCAGATAGCATGTCTACGGGGTTCCCAAGTTTGCCGCAAGAGGTCTACGGGGTTCACAAGTGGCCACCCACGACACTGCACCCCTTCCCTTCCGCTCCCTAGGTTTGCCATTGTTCAGCCCGGCGTCTCTTCCCGCCAGCGCTGTCCGTGAGCATGAAATGCACGAGACTGATATTTTGTCTCGTTTGTACAAGGCGACTGATATGAAGCCACAGTAGAAGGGGAGGCGCGGGAGGGGCGAGTACCGGGCACGCGCAGCCGCGACAGGGGGACACCGACCCTCGGATGAAACCCTTCCCATGAGCTACCAGCCGGGAATCCCCCACCTCCCTTCCCCTGCGGAAAACGGAAGAAGCGGAGGTCATTGAATGGTCCGCAGACCTAACGGCGGCTCCGGAAGCCGGAGCGGGCGTCCAGAGCATACCGGCGGGCCAAAATAAACCGATCGTCGCCGGAGGTGGAAGGTCCGCAGACGGCGACCGCCTGGAAGAAGGCTTAATTGTGACCGAATTCCAGGGGAAGCTGGGGGACTATATCAGGCGGCGTACGAGCGGATCTGGCGAGAATGGCGCCATGGTATACAGGAACATTCAGTCCTCGTTGCTAATACGCCAGAGACATATCCCATATGTAATGAACTGACTGAATTTACCAAACGTGGATACTCTTCGTCGCCTAATATGTATATAATTAATGTTAAACTGTGGACTATGCGCTTGTGGTCGTGTAACACTGATATATGTCAAGTGAGCGAGCAGCTGCACTTCGCGTTAAGGGCCCCTTCCCACGTCGCGACGGCGGTGCGCTTCCGAGCAGCGCGGCGCGTAGCAGAGCATTGGTTTGAATGGAGGCCTTCCCACGTCCAGCGGGTGGCGGCTGCTGCGGCAGCCGACGCCGAACTCCAGCTACGCGAAGCGGAGGAGGGCATACGCGCCACGTCTAGCAGTACACAGCTTTAAATGGGAGCCTTCCCACTGTGCCGCCGGTCGTTGCGTTTTACCTGTCCCTTTGTTTGTTCCTTCCACGGCGGGTGGCAGTGCGACCGTGGCTGCGGCGGTGGCGGCGTAGGAAGGGCTGCTTGAAGGAAGCACGGCGCCGTGGAGCCGTGGGAAGGCGCCCTAAGACTCGCCACATCTCTGGAAAACTCAGTTAATATTACTATCCCCTAAGTCCCCAAAGTGAGCGCGAGAGGTCAACGCATCACAGTCACTTGGGGATCAATTCATGTAGAGAGACTTCGACATTTCCATTTCCAGAGGGTGCAGCATTTGCGCAGTAGAGACTTACAACGTCGCTCTCAATTCTCGAGGCATTTTCTGCGCACATGCAAGGAAAATCAGGGATTTCTGAAACCTTTCATTGGACAGATGAAGCAGGCATACGTTCATGATTTAAACACTTTCTTGCTTCCCACCGTTGAAGAGCAATTCGAGGATGGCGATTGTATCATTCAACACGATCGAGCACGTTCATACTGCACGGCCTGTGGCGGAGTGATTACACGACAATAATATCCCTGTAATGGGATTTTTTTTCAATCAAAACTTTATGCTTTTAGATTTTTCATTTATGAGTTCTTATTATCTTTATTTTTCTAAAAGCCACAATTATCATTCCAAATTACTTTACCTAGAATGCGTTTAGCAAGAATTATTATGTGTACTAATGTTTCTTGTATTGAAGACGCCCATTTTTGATAAATTGAAATCGATCATTGTAAAGACCTTAACTAACACTTCGTCGTATCTAAAAATCTAAAATGGCCATTAGTCTCTAATGGTGTTCATTTTCCTTTTTCTACAAAATGTCCTAGAATGTCCATTGAACTCTTGGTTGAACAAATGTACGTTCTTACGTTGTATGTCTTCTCTTTAATTCTTTGCAAAATTATCACAATTTGTTCTAATGTTCCTTCCAAGAATTTTAAATTGTATAGCCCTAAAAGTACAAGCAAATCTGAAGGATTTTACCCCTTGAACTACCTGGCAATTACTTTATTATCAATCTACAAACTTTCTTCGATATTCTATTTATTAATTTACTATGAAGTTTGCCCTATTTGCGTACCAAGGTCGATCCGTCATGATCATTTTTTTGTTGTGTGTTAGACAAGACCGTTGCTACAGTATTGTATAGAGTCCAACAGATGTCACCAGTTTTGGTGAGTGTTCGTACCTCTTGGGGCATGTGTTTGGAACTTCGAAGGCGGAACGTATTTATCAGTGGAGGTAAATACACACCTTATCGCGTCTTTTCAAGTATTCGGTCTTTGCTAGAATTGGACAAGTTCAGACGATATGATCAATGTTTTCTACTTGTTCCTGGAAGATTCAGCATTTATTTTCTTGGAAAATTTTGAAAACCGCTTTATCATAATGTCGTGTTTTCAACGCCTGCTCCTGATCAGCTATTATAACTGCTTCCGATTGTGGGTTCATCCTTCCCTTTTAAACCACATAAATGATTGATCTTTATTGATCTACACCTCGTCTATTCATTTTAGATATTGTCCATGGAGTGGTTTGTCTTTTCACGATTCCTTTAACATCTTTTATCTCACCTTTCAGGTTTAGTAGCATCAGAAATTCAGTGCCTGCGTTATTCTGCGTGTCTTGAACAGTATTCTTTGTCATGCTTCTTGCTACACTGACAATGCCTCTGTTTCCCCTTCTTCGGTCAGATTTCATGACCTGCCTCATTAGAGGGATACCTTCTAGTTCACGAGAATGGGGGATAAAAGCAACAAGAAAAATACGAAAAAACGTCAAAATTCCCATTACTTCCCACGGAAGAATTGCATAAAAACGGAAAGGTCTTTTTTGTGAAATGGCACGACAATCGGTCGCAACAGCTAATATTTGGAGCAAAAGAACACGTTCACGTGTAAATATCCCACCGCCTCGTGTTATTGAAAGTTATAATGCTAGTTGTTAATCATCATCACTGGCTTGTTGGAAAATACATTGCAATACGAGGTAAGAAATGGTACTGGCCCATTTTTACCAGGCTGATTGGCAAGGCTATCGTGAATTCCTAGATTATTTACAAACCCGTCCATAAAAATTATGCATTGGATCCCTTAGTTTCGCAGATGCGTTACTGTGCAATATCTAAACTAATGGTGCTACAACAGTACATACTTTCTCGCGTTATTAGAAAGTGCTACGTAATATTGAAATATAGCATTTTATTCACTACTAACACCTCAGCTATTATTTGAAAACGTCCAATTCAACCAAGAAGCGCGCAACCCGCTGTTGCGAGCGCAGCGTTCTCATCACTATGTGTATTCGCGTGGCGAATCAATTTTTGGCAAAAACTCTTATTTCCATCTGAATTCAGATTTCAATGTGTTTATCGGTTACACCATACACAGTTGATAAATAACTCTAATACTAATAAACTAGTAATGAAATTAGTTTATTTGTACGATTTGTAATATTAAGTTAATTTATAAGCGCGGTTTTATATATTGACACTGCTTCAAATGAAGCACAGGAAAATAAAACTTCAAGGTAGTACTGTGTTATATCGGCCACGGCCTAGTACGCTCACAAAATACTTTAAATCAAAATAAAACCTGTTCTTCAAAACGATAAGAAACAATTTGGCCCTTACCGGCTTAATGTTTTAATAAACCAAGTTTAAATTAGTGCATGAAGTTATGAAAAAACGTTTGCGGGCCTATGTTTTTATCAGTTATACTGTGAAATAACTTTTATTTAATAAGAAGTACATTTTTAGGAATCCGATGGTTTTAAATGTAGTATACCCCACAACGCATTCTGAGGAGTAATTTATAAAAAAAACTGCTGCGAAATTCATCGCAAACAGAAGTACTGGCTCTCGGCCTAGGAGCTACGCAGTACAAATAATGCTATTGTTAGCATTGTTTCTCTTGGGGCACGAGAGAAAACCGCGACAAAAAATAAGGATTATCAAATAGGTTGCGAATAATTTCTAAAATGTTAGTTTGGAAACACAAGCTTATTTATTTATTAAAGTTATTAACTATATAGTTATATATTAATTATTATAGTTAAAAACTGTGTGTGACGTGCGATGGGGAGAAGTTAATTTCAAGTTACATTTATATCGAGAGGCAAAACAAGAGCCATTTCAGCATTTGCTCGAGGATCAGGAAAACTTGACGAAAACCTACTCAAGACAGAGGTGGATTTACGTATAGGCACAGTAGGCACGTGCCTACGGCGGCAAGTTTTCAAGGGCGGCAAATTTTCAGAGGCGCAAAATTTTCTTCTTATTTTCTAAAACAAATTTAGGTTCTCTAAAAACTATAAGAGCATAAATCATATTTTTATTTTTAAAATGATTTAAACGAGACGAAAGCCGCCCCCTCAACCTCTGATTTATAAATTAAGTTTGAATTTGAAATGGGGACATTTTCAATGTTACAGAATACATGAAAAGAATTCGCCAACGATTTCTGATTGGTTGATTGAGCAGAAAGAATTACATTCTTAGAGTAAGGAGTTTGAATCACCCAATCAGAAATCGCTGACGGATTTCGCCATGTATTCATATTGCGCTATATAGAAAGTAGCGACATCTATTACTTCTTGAGTTAGTTCTAGACGACGGATCTGGAAATAACCCTTTTCTTTCTTTTGTTACTATTGTTGTGTATCGTTTATTGTAAGAGCCTGCTGAGTAAAAATGATATTTTGAAGTTTTAAAATGAATGATTATCGAAAAATGGTCAGCGGAAGTCAATATGCAAAAATCCGAAAAGAAAAGGAAGAGAAATGTCAAAATGAAATTAAAAAGACGAAAATAAAAATGAATTCTTTAAACCTATATGTGAAACTGATCATTGCTGTAGTTCATTCGACAATTCTATTACTGAGGTAGTATAAACATATAGATTAGATAACATATTTAGTTTTCAGCTTGTATATTTTTTCCATGTACTAATAACTTGTGATAAATAAATGTTAACATTAATATATTTTTAATGCAGATGCTAAAATATTCTCAAAATGCAAAAAATGTTTAGTCCAATGATTAGAAATTAAATATTATTGACGTGTTGTTGTATTCGTTAAAATGAACTATACCTTAATATAGAATTTAAATAAATTAGCATAAAATATGTTACTATAATTATATTACTAAACTTAATTTATATAATATGTAATAATACATATAATATTTTGACTCTTTTATTTATTCAGGTTTATCACTGAATCTAATAATGAGACTGCAAAGTTCCAAACAGTTAAAAATGAAATGGTTCCTCAAGCAATTGAAGAAAAAAACAACTGCGATTGATTATGAGTCGACGATTCAACCGATGTAAATAGTTTAAGCATTTTTTTGTATAATTAATTAAATCATACATATATGTATATATACATATATATATATATATATATATATATATATATATATATATATATATATATATATATTAATATATTATAATCTTTCTAGAATATTTGTTTATAATATTACATACATTATTATAATAATTTATTATTTTCTTTTTTAATTAAATAGGATTTCTAACGAATGTCTACAACTGCAAGAACATAAAATTGATGAAACCATAACTTCGACTGATCGTTTTTGTTGGAGAAGCGATCCAGCTTTGTGGTTTATTAATGAAGCTACACGTGGTTATGTTGCCAAGCATGGGTTCGAACAAAACAAAAACGCTGACTTTTCTAAGTCAAGAAAATAGTATAATGATGGCAGAGTTCGTTATTTAACGTCGAATATGTTTGAGTATACGTATATCAGTAAAGAAAAAATGCCTCGCAAGTGGCTTGTTTACTCTGGGAGCAATGGAACTGTTTTCTGTGGCGTTTGTCTATTGTTTTCAAGCAATTCAGAAGTAAGAACAAAATTATCATAGGAGGGATTCAATGATTGGAAAAATGCGCATATCAAATTAAAAGAACATGATAATTCTACACGTCATAGAAACTGTACGCCCGCATTAAAAAATAGACAAGGGACTGAAAACCAAGTGAATAAGCAGCTCTTTGAGAGGACATGTCGAAAAGTTTTGAAATAATCAAAATGGTAATTACATGATGTTGCTTGAGTTAATTTCGAAATATGACCATTTCTTAGCAGATCACATACAAAAATTTGGTAACTACGAAAGAGGAAATACATCGTATTTATCCACCACGACGGTTGAAGAACTAATAGGTATATTAGCTAAAGCAGTTAAAGATGAGATTCTCCGAAACATTCGAAGTGCCAAATATTTTTCCATAATTGTGGACTCTACACCAGCATAGCACACGTGGATCAACTCGCTATAGTTATTAGACATGTGGGAAAAGATGGTACACCAAAAGAGTCATTTTTGGAATTCTTTCCAAACACATGCCATAAATCAAAGGAGATGTTCGACGCTGTATGTAATTTTAAGGAGATTAACGAACCGGACATTAATAATTGTCGTGGTCAGTCCTACGACAACGCGTCAAATATGTCCGGTCTTTACACACGTCTTCAAGCCCGTATGAAAGATGTAAATGCTCTAATTGAATCCATCCCGTTCTGCTCATTCTTTAAATTTAGTTGGTACAAATGCAGCTGAATCATGCACTGAACCATGTACTTATTTTCTACTTCTACAAAAGTTATATAATTTCTTTAGTACATCTACATCAAGGTGGGGCATACTTCAAAATTTAGTAGATGAAGGATCCAGTACATTCTCTTTGAAAAGTCTTTCAATTGCGCGCTGGTCAGCTCGAGATGATGCATGTCAGACTCTAAAACATTGTTGGCAAAATGTTTTAGATGCCCTTCACATTATATCTGATGATTCTACGCAAAAACCGTCAACGCGTGCAGAAGCTAAAGATCTTATTGTTGCTTTAAATCGACTCGAAACTGCTATTATGACCGAGGTTTGGGGATTCATTTTAGACCGCTTGAACAAACGTCTGCAAAATCGACTTTTGCGTCGAACAAACGTCTGCAAAATCGACTTTTGCGTCGAACAAACAACTGCAAAATCGTAAGAGTATCGACTGAATTCCTTAGCGTTATTGTGTATCGAAGAAAATTATCTCAGCGTTTTAAATTATACTATAATTATTGACGAATTTGCTCACCAAAAGACACGTCGCAAAATTTTACATCAATAGACAAATTACTTAAATTAATAAAATGTTTTTTCTACTGTATAAAAAACCCCATCCAAAACGTTAAATGTTATATTCCTCGTTTATAATGGTAAATCGAAAATTATAAAAATTGTTACAACGTCGTAATATTCTAATCGTTCAGTTGTTGTAAATAAAAATCTATCATATTAATATTTAATACAAGCTATTTATTTGTCTACTTCATTAGAGTATACCTTATGATTTCAGAAGTATATAAATCTGAAAGTAAGGCGCGTTGACGAAAGAAAACGTTGCAATTCTAGTTGCCATGTTTTAGTTTCCTTTTAATGTTAACGTTTCAGTGTCGAAACGTTAATAATGTTGAATGTTACTTGCATACAGTTGGGTTGCAAACAGTTTGGATACAGTTTATATCCAAAATTAGCTATTCCAAAAAAATTATTTAATTTACGAAAACAATATGCAAAATGTAATGTTACTTTTAAAGTTAAAACGTTCTAATTAATGAGGAATTGTTTCTGAAACGTTACAATTTGAAATGTAACATTAATTTTAAACAGGGGGCGGCAAATTTGATGTGCCTACAGGCGGCAAAAATATTAATCCGCCCCCGACTCGAGATGGGAGTCATTGACCCAGAAGCTGAAGTTCAATACTTGCTATAGGTTCTTTACAATTATACAATCCAAATGATATATAATACATTTAATGTCATTGTTAAAATTAATATTACTTTCCTTTTGGATGTTCGGTTTAGTCTCTAATTGTATACACAGTGGTGCAGCAGAAAATATTTTACTTGGGACTTAAACTTTTGTATCGAATTTAATCGTTTAATGTCACCTGGCACTATTGTGAAATAATGTACATATATTATATGTGAATTTTTTGTAATGAGCTGTAGATAGTGTTACCTGATGAATATGATTACTACGTCAAGTGTTGTAGTTATAGACAACGGCGTTTGCTGAAAATATATTCTGGTCCTGAAGTAAGTCATTTTTGAAAAAAACAAAACAAACACTGATTCATATATTAAGAGACAAGGTAATGGTAAAATACCTAGATTAATAAAGCTCGACTAAATAACAGCCGTATCTCATCACTGCCACCATCTCGACGTTGAGCAATGAGCTTCTCAAATATTAATTACAGCATTGTTCCACAAATTTCAATGAAGCTTTGCAGATTGCTTGAAAGAAATACATCAATACATGTATATTGTGAATACAAATTGTAGAAAAGAGAAAGTGCGAGAAAATAAAAATATAATTAATATTGGTATTTTCAATAGAAAATAAAAATTTAATTATTTTTCATATCACTCATTCAATTTTTCGTGTGGCGCATAGTTGATGTGACACCTATCTATATTTCATCATTTTCAAGTAGAAATTATACAAAAACTACTTATTTTTTAAAAAATTGCATATGACCTGTTTTAGAGAGTTCTAATTTTTTAAAGAGAACTAATTTTGTTCATAAGACTTTGTCTGAGGCAAAAATCTCTATCTTCAATTTTGTAGTTTTAAACTTTTCTTTTTTTAGAAATTTTTGGGGATTTCAACGAAAATACCAGTCTCTACAAGGCCTACACCATTCTCTTAAACGTTCTTCGCACTATTCAACAAGAACATTAAAAAAAAAATATAGCCATTTTTTGAAAATTTTGAAAGTATCCGAGGGGCTTCATGTAAAGATCCCCAAAATTAATATGTCGATTTCAAATTCCAGGGACCGCGTCATCACTCACAACGTTTGGGGAATATCAATTTTGGAGAAAGTCGGCTGAGCGGTTTATGCGCTAGTGTTGTGCGCAGACAGCGGAGGGACAGTTAGTTTTGCCGTCAATGGATTTTGCTGTACTCGTATGAAGGAGCGCAAAACATGGACTGTGGCTACACCACACGTTAGAGGATTTTTTCCTGTATTTAGCAAGTGGATTTATTCACATTTTCGCTATCAGGACCAGCAAAAAGAGTTTTTGTGTCGAAAATTCTCAGTTTGCGGCGCATGATTACAATTCTTTCTCTTACGTTAGTAAGTGCGATAAAGTAAAGTGTTGTGTAAAAGGTCTATAATGTCCCATAATGTCTTCGCGCAAACAAGCGCAGTATGATGTGTGATATGATGTAAGAAACATTTTATGGGTAAGCGTGCGTCACAAATGTTCTGTCAAAACAAAACACGTGCGGATGACTCCTAACATTTCCTGAAAAATGTTATGTAACACTTGATCCGAAGTTTTTTCAACCGTATCACACCAAATAATATTTTTCTCATGTGAATTGTGCAATGAACTATTTCCCACCTATTATTATGAAGTGTTTGTATTTTTTATATAAAATATGAATAATGATAATTGTTAGAAAAATTGCTATCATTAGAAAAAAATGAAACAATAGCATTGATGTTTCCTTATTTTACGAAATCCATACGACGTCGAAACTGCCCAGCGATGTATTTTTAGATCATTGCCGTAAAAAATAACTGTTGCAAATAATAATAAATAATATATGTAGTACGGAGTTGCTCTACAGCTGTCGCTGTTTCTCCGCTTTCAGTCTCCATGCCTCTCTATTGGACCATAGATCATCTGGCATTTCTCTTGCCGTCATAGCCTCTTGCACTCCCTACTGCCATGCAAGTCTGGGTCTTCCTCTCTACTGTCTTTCTGTTGGCACCCATTTCAGGACTCGTTTGGTCATCTTTCGTCTGTCATTTGCATAACATGACCGTACCAGACGATTTGTTTTTTCTCTATTTCGTCAAGGACAGATTTCTTTACATCTATTTTCTTTCTTATGTCGTCGTTCCTGATTCTGTCACGTCTGCTATAACAGCAACTTCTACGCCAGTAGTCCATTTCAAGGGCCAGCAGCTTCCCTTTTGTTCTTTTATCGATCTCCCAAACTTCTGAACCGTATGTTGTAACACTCTTAACTAGCGAGGAGTAAAGTCGTCTTTTAGTAGTGTTAGTGATGGTTTTGTTCCATAAGACAGAGTTTATTCTTCGTGTCACGTTTCTCTCCAAGCTTATTCGTCACTCAATTTCGTCATGGCTATTTCCCTTATTGTTAAAAAGTACACCAAGGTATTTATATTTGTTTTCCCCTTTCACTTTTTCTCCATTTTCCACAAGAAGATCTTCTATTTCATTTTTACCAACTGCCAGGTATTCAGATTTGTCCATATTAATATTAAGTCCTGCTTTAAGAAAGTGTTCATTGAGTTTACGGATCATGAAACTCAAATCGTCTGCATCTTCTGCAATTACTACCTGGTCATCAGCAAAATATAACGTAAACAATTTATCCTCTCCGATCGTCATTCCCATTACTCTGCATTGTTTCTCCCACTGCTGTAAAATTTGATGCAGATATATTTTAAACAGTGTTGGGGAAAGACAGCAACCCTGACGAAGACCTTTGCTGACTGGGAATGGATCCGAGAGCCTGCTGTAGATCTTAATCTGAGAGGTGTTATTCTTATATAGATTCTGTGCGGCTCCAATTAAGTTTTCACTGATTTGAAGTCCATCCATTTCTTCCCATACTTTAGCAACCGGTACATTGTCATACGCCTTCTGAAGATCAATGAAACCCAGATGAACTTCCCTACCTCTCCTTGTTCTCTTTTCTATAAGTTGTTTTAATGTAAATATACTGTCTATGACCGACCTGCCGGCAGTAAAACCACATTGTTCCTCTCCTATTTTTCCTTTTATCTCTTCTTCTATTTTATTTCGTATTATTTTGCTATACAGTCTACCTATAGATCCAATCCAGATCTACCCTTTGCTCAAATTTTACTTCCTTGTGTGTTTGGAAGTTTCTGTTTTTAGAAGCAGTCTTTCGAAATACTCTTTCCAGTTATTGATTCCAATGTTTGATAATGCGATATTCTTTTTCTCATTCAATTTAATAGATTTAATTACTTTCCAGGCTTCTGAGCTCCGTGCTCCACCTATGAATTGTTCTATATAATCGCATTTATCCAGCCATAATTTATTCTTCCTTGATAATACTTCTTGTTTTAGTTCTCTACTTATTGCTTTGTACTGTAAATTAGTTTCGGTTTTTTCGTCACTAAGCCATTTTAAATACAGTTCTCTTTTCCTCTTAATCTTTTCTTCTAGACTTGTGTCCAACCAATACTGTTTCGGTTTTAATTTACAAGTACCTAAAGCCTCCTCTGCGGCTTGGTGAATACTCTTTTATGTGTTCATATTCTTTTTCTATTGGCCTGTGTTTAACCAATAGTTTAGTTTCAAGCCTTTTTCTGTAGAGATGTACTTTCATCGAAAAGACTGCTTAATTTGTATTTGGTAGGTTTCATGACAAATCCCTCCTTATTTTCTTTATCTGTGCTCTTCAATGTAAATGGTATGAATATTTTAGCAATTACCAAACAATGATCGCTACATTGGGCTCCCCTTTTCGCTCTAACATCTTGGACTTTGAGTGAAGTTTTTTGTTTAGTTACACAGAGGTCTATTATAGATTTTAGTTTTTTTGTATGTTGGTACCAGGTATACCAGGTACCATTTATTATTAAATAATAAATAATAAATAAACAATAAATAATAAATAATAAATAATTAATAAATAATAAAATCGGCCCCTTGGCAGACAGCCGTCGTCTGAGCCGAGGAGGCTGCAGGTTCGAGTCCTGGCCATATTTGTGATTTTCCCTTCACCCCTCATCATCATCCTATCATCTCAAAATTCACACTTCAAGGCGTAACAACCTTGTCGTACTGAGGGATACAGCTGATAAGCTGTTTCTGATTATTACGCACGTTAATGGTGTAGCGTGGTCAGTAATAGCCTATATACTAATAATAATAATAATCTTATTCAGATGTTTTAGTGGCAAAAGATTAGTTATGCAAAAAAAATAAGATATTTCAAAACAAATATTTAAGTTGGACACTTTAGATTACTACTTTCCTCATTTAGGTTACTGATAAATTGAATAATCTAGTATAAATTCACTGTGTTGGATTTAGACATGGTCTTCCACTTGTGACGACTCTTTGCCCAGGTAGACAATTGGCTGCCATACCGCGTTTTCAGTACGTCTGACCACCTCTTCTGCTGCCTACCGGCGTTTCTCTTGCCAAGTCTTGGATCCCAAGAAGGAATTCTGTGAGTTATCCCAACACCATTTCAGATGTCTAACAGTGGTTTCAACGTTATTAATTTGTGTTACCCTTCTTATTCTTCATTTCGTATTCTACTTGCCAGGATAATTTTTAAAAGTTTTTTTTTCATTTTGCGGAGCCAGACATTAATAGCATTTGTTTCTTTATGTGTGAGTGCCCATGTTTGCGAACCATATGTGAGCGCCTGAAAGACTCAAGTGTTTATTATTGCACTCTTTATTCCCAAGCTCTAGGCTTTCTTTAAAAGAATACATGTTGATCATGCTGCGGAAATTCGTCTAGTTAATTATTTTTTGTGTTATTATTGAAAGATAGTAATTGTCTCAGATATTCGTATTAGTTTTCTTAATTTTTTTCTCTATCAACAGTAATTTCATCTTTGGTGATTTTGATTCTGACCTTTGTTGATATCGTGACCTTTGATTTTCCAAGATTTATTTGCAGACCTACTTCCTTGTTACGAATCGTAAGATCAGAGAGCATTGCTTGCAGTTCTCTGTATGAATTGGTAATGAAAACAAGGTCATTCGAAAATATAAGTTTATATAATTTTTCCCATCAATATCAATTCCAAATTTATCCAACATCTTTCATAGAACGTCTTGTAATAAACATACATAATTTTGGGGAAATAAAAATTTCCTCGCCGTACTCGTCGTCTTAGAGCGAAATCTCGACCTTTAAATCCATTTTAATATTTGCTTGGCCTGGTAAATATATTTTTCTTAGCAATAAGATGTATTTGTCATCTACTCCTATTACTGTCAGTGCTTCTGGAAAGTCCATGAAGACGACATATGCTGGCGAGTTAAATTCTTGGGTTTTTCTATGAGTTGCGTCATTGTTTGTAGATGGCCCTTTGTACAGCTAGCACGGACACCAGCGTGTTCCTCCGGTTCATTTTCGTCAATTGTCTTGTTTAATCTGTTCGAAGTAATTTTCGAGAATATTTTGAAAATATTTGACATGATTCTCGTCGGCCGGTTCCCACAAAAATAATATTTCGGTTTCAAATTCAAGGGGCCAGATCGATAGGAACATGTCTATATTGGAGAAAATCGGCGGAACGGTTTTGCCGCTAGCGTTCGTTCACAGACGATGGACTGACGGACAGACGTTTTGAAGTCAATCGACATTTCGGTATCCAGGAGCCATGCAACATGGATTCTGACTACACCACGTGTTAGAGGATTTATTCTATAAATTTACCAACTGGATTTATCTGCTTTTTTGTTACCAGGGCCCGGCAATAAAAGTTTTTCTGCCGAAAATTCGCTGATTTGTCCCCAAGCAATACAAACCTTCCTCATCATACATTCTGCGTAAGCGGTAGCCAGAAAGTTAAATTACAAAGTGTATTTTTTGTCGTGTCTCTCGGGTCATTAATATTTACATTAGCGCCTATTTGTTCACATTATTGCATTTATGAGTGCATGGCATTTAAATGATGTTTTATACATTTTCTCGAAAACTCGAAAGTTTTCAGTGAAAATAAGCTCAAAATTCCGTATTTTTAGAAATGTTTCAACACCAGTTTCTCAAAAACGGTTCTAATTTTTTTTATTCAAATTTCTCGTACGGATAGGGCTAATTGCACTGTTAGGATGACATAAAATTAATTTTGCAGTGTTGTTTTCTTTTTTAAAAATTACGCACGTGTAATTTTTTGAAATATCTCACACTCAGTTAATATACCAATTTTCAGAGATTTGTAAACATTTTTCAATTAGCGAGTTGAAGTTCTTAAAATGGTTTCCAATGAAGATTTTCGAAAACTAAAACTTTTTTTCTGAAAAGTAGCTTCAATTTTTGTGCATTTGCATTGACGCTTCAACGTCATTTTATTAAAAACGACTCCAAATGTTTCAACGAAATTTGCCATAAATGAGGAGGTTTTACTCTTCTTTAATATTCTTAAAGTAATAGATCGGTTTTACCATTAGGGAACGGAAAATTTGAGAATTAAAAAAAAATGAACTTTAGGCGGTGATAGATTGCAACTGGCAAGAAGATGGGGCAAGATCAAAGATCTAGCCCAGACCTAAGAAATAGGAAAACAAACTAGTACGACAACGTATGTGTCATTCTGTCGCACCACTAGTTACTTTCTCGTACATAAACGTATAAACGGAGTTACACAGATAGTATAGAGAAAGTTATGTAAAAAATAATGCGGCAAAAACATTGATTTTTCAACAGAATGGCTCAGACTTTCCCGTATTAGTTTTCTATTTCCTTTGGTCTCGGCTAGCTATACGCACTTGACACATACTCTTGCCAGCTGCCTTCCATCGCCGCCCAATGTACAGTTTTTTGAAATTTTCTTATTTTTTCGGATTCTTTATAGTAGAAAGGAAATATTATTTTAAGAAAACTAGAGAACAGTAAAACTTCGTCCTAAATTGCAATTTTCTTGGAAAAATTTGGAGCTGTTGTTAAGAAAATTGCGCTTAAGTGCTACTATCAATTCGAAATTTGAAGCTCTCTTCCACAGAAAATGTTTGAGTTCGAGAAAAAATTCACATTATACTTCACATTAAAAAGCACATTAACTCAAAAATACAATAGTGTTTACAAATTGCCGAAAATGTGCATATTAATGGCGTGAGAGATATTAAAAAAAATATTTGTATAATTTTTGAAAAAAACAATAAAATTCGCCAAAATGAACTTTACGTCATCTTAAAGAGTTCAATTAGCACTATCCGTTCCAAAAGTGAGGAGATATATAGTGCTAATTGCACTGTTTAAGACGACGTAAACTATATTTTGGTGTATTCTTTTGGTTTTCAAAAATTGCACAAATGTATTTTTTAAAATATCTTTTTGTGAACGGAAGAGCTTGGAATAACTTCATATGAAGTTTTTCGAAAACTCAATAGTTTTCTTCAAGAGGTTCAAATTTCGAATTTACAATAGCACTTAAACGCTATTTTGTTAAAAATAGCTCCAAATTATTCAAAGAAAATTATGTTTTAGGAGGAGGTTTTACTGTTCTTTAATATTCTTAAAACTATATTTCCGTTCTACAATTTGGAAATCTAAAAAGTAAGAAATTTTTAAAAAAAAAATGTACTTCGGGTGGCGATAGATTTATGTGGCTTATTTGGGTGGCTAGAGTATTTGGCAAGTCAGGATAGCTAGCCGAATCCAGAAAACTAATACGAGAAAGTCTGTGCTATTCTCTACCACAAGTTACTTTCTCGTATACGTACACATTACATACGGAGTAATATGCGTAGGCTTCAATATTTCTAAATCATTGTGGACGCTTTGCTAGACCACTTGCAGGATTAGAGTCCAACCTCCACTGGTTGGCAAAGGCGTGGGAGATGACACCTCATGTGCATTTTAAGTAGGAAACCCATTTATACCACGCGGCACAGGCCGAAATGTTTCGAGTCACCCCTTACGGACGGCCCGACACGCAACGGCACAAGAAGCCACTTCTTCCAGACGTGATGGTGGGTAGAATCCTTGCGATAGAAGATTCGATGAAATTAGCTGTGGAGGAAGGAGGAAACACAATATTGTCCATTTGATTTTTGAAAAGATCCTGATGGTTTCGGACTAATTTTGTTGCCAATATTTGTGTTTCCGCTGAGTACATTGTTTTCTTTGCTCCCACTCCTTTTTCTCCGCAGCTAATTACATCAATTGTTCTATCGCAAGGATCCAACTCTCCATCGCTACTGGAAGAAGGGGCGCCCTGTGCCATAGCGTGACGGTCTGTCCGTAAGGGGTGACACACAAGCCGAACTCCGCTGAGCCGTGTTTACCCCGATTTAAATGTAGTGACCTTTCAAGGTCAAGAGCTGGAAGGAGAGGGGGACACATCCAATCGGGAGCTCTAATACCAAAAATAGGTCATAACGAAGGTTTCCAGTGGCTGACAGTGTCACCCTTTCCGTCCAACTTGTGACCTTGGAGAGACACTCCATTTAAATCGGAGTATAGGGCGGTTGTAATGGGTTGCGTCCTTTAGGCGTCACCTGGGACTGTTCAAGCGGTTCCACGTGGTATCACCTAAACGGCACATTTCATCACACACTGGTAGCGACACGTTGGTTTCAACACAGAAAGAAACTGTAAAGTTGAACTGTTTGGTTCTGCGGCTCACAATTTTTGGCTTTCCACGTGATGTCAGCATTCGTGAGTGGCAGGCTAGTTCATTGGCTGATAAGAATTTATCATCTGGTGCGCGTTTATCACTGCGTGTTTATCCCTGTGTGAAGAAATGTATCACAACTCTTTCGTATAATTTGAGCTACAACAGCGTCATTGGTTGTGCGTAACATTTAATATTAGAAGTTAATATCAGTAAGTTATAAACATATAGTTTAACATAAAAATGTAAGAGTTTTTGTCATTATAAACAAATATTGATAGGAGGAAGTCCATTATTTTTAATTTCTCGTGCTTAAGAAGGAATTTCTTAAGAAGAGAAAGTTATTTATTTGATTTATTTACGCCAAAACAGTTAAAAACTGTGTGTGACGTGCTATGGGGAGAAGTTAATTTGAAGTAACAATTATGCAAAACAAAGAACCATGTCAGTATTTGCTCAAGGATCAGGGAAACGGGACGAAAACATGATGAAGATGAGGATCATTGACCCAGAAGCTGAAGTACAATACTTGTTACAGGTCCTTTAGAATTATACAATCAAAACGGAAAATAATACATTAAATTGTGAAATAAATAGTATTACATAACCATTACTAAGAGCGAGAAAGTACGTACTGCATTAGCCTCAATAGTTTTATTTGTCTTTAATATTTTATAAGTACATTGGAAGATACGTTTATACAATTTTCAAGCAAACTCACTTCTCTTTAACAATGTCTCCCCTTGATGTGTAAATGGAAAGGTAGGAAAGAGATGTGGAGTTTAAACGAAATTACATCCTCGCAAAGCAAACGCTGATTTTCCAAAATTCGAATTTTCGAATTTTGTTGAGGCTTTGGGAGCGTGTTTTCCACAGTGCGATGCGGCGAATGGCCTTGGGAGGTGTTGACGTGCTGTTCCAGGAATTACCAGATGCAATGGACTTGCGAGCACTTGTTATCGGGTGTCATTCATCGTCGCCCTTCCTCACTAGTCACAATGCAAAATACTAAATGAGTCATGATTAACATCAAGGAAGAAATAAAAAAATCCACGTCCATATACGAGTTTTTCCGAAAAAGATTTTCCCCATTCGATCTGGATACACTCGAGGCGCCGCGATTTTGAAAAACTTTCTTCAAAATTTTGGGGGACTTTACACGAAGCTCCTCCGATATTTTCAAAATTAAACGTGCAGTTAGCGTAAATCATTCGGTAGTTGACGTCCAGTACGAAGCTAGTTTCATCTTCAAAACAATGTCGTGCAATGTTCGGAATGTTCGAACGTGTCCAGTTAGTTTGATTATTTTACTCTGTAAAATTGTTTATTTTACGAAAGTAGCGTGTTGCAAAGTGTGTTCGCTAATTTGAGGAAGACACTAATAATAATGTTGTTTTAACAGATAAAACAAATCAGTAGATAAAGGAACTTAATTTTCCATTGCCGTTCGTAAATAACTGCAACGCTAATGATAAGGTCATACGCAAGAAAACAACATTCACGTGGTTAAAATTACAGTATATTGGATAAAGCCCCCTCGATACTGTTTTTTTACGAAACAAGTGACGATATGGAAAAGGTTCTTGTTAGCAAGTATGTCGCGTCAGTAGCTTATGCGGAACATCTCAGCTTGGAGCGTAAATATTTTCCTCCTTTTAAAAATATTAGATATATCAGAAAGTGCATAATGTTTATACTGCATAAAACGACATTAATTGTTAAAAGTGTCTGTATAATAGTGCTTGTATAGCAAAACATGCACGGAAAAAAAAGAACAGTTGCAGTATACCTGATCCATGATACTGTAACAAGGGAATGCATGATAATATAGGCCCAACAAGGTTCACGGTTACTGTTTCGTGACGGAGATTGTTGGTTGTTTGTTTAAATTTGGACATTCTCCAGGTTATTTTATTTAATTCAGACCATTCTGACATGATAGGAATGAATGAACACATGAACGTACCTTAAATACGTACCTTAAAATATTTAATCGGCACTTAATTCGAATCTCTCTTTCACTTCGAATACATAATTCAGACAATTAAAGAAATCACCACCAGATTCCAATTTACACCAAATCGCTGAACAGACTGAAGAGTATCTGCACCAGATCTGCACTGCAGATTCTTCAGAAACTGAGAGAGCAGGTGCGTGCAATACCCAACTTGTGAGTCATTCGCTCTGCTGGCGCCCGGAGGCTGGGCGGGCGCGCCCCCCCCTGCCATCAGCACAGAGCCCTTTACACTTCCACCCCCCTCTCCATCAGCACAGAGCCCTTCGGGGTCATCTGACAAGGCTACCTTGCGGCTGTGACCTGTAACTGCTCTGCAACGTGTATAGCATTGAGGAGGGGACCAGGTCCGTTTATGAAGCATCACCTTTTCAGCAATCACAGGCCGGATAGTCCATCAAGGTTGACTAATCTTTGATGCTGTCGCATCCAGGGAAAGGAATAAAGCATCAATGTTTCCGTTTCTCGTAACAAGGCTTTGTGTAACTATTGAAACCTTGTTGTGATATAGGTGTTCCTTTTTTTCAGTGTGTGATGCAATGTCTTTATTTTGGAAAATGTACCCATTAGGAAATTCGCAGATCTTGATCACTGTTTAAAATTTAAAATCTTCTTTTATCTTCACAACCTGAGTTTTCGGGGAACATAAACACTATGTTTTTATAACTTATTTCATAAATATCTATTTAGTTGTAGTAATTGGAAACAAATACCGAATATTTCCGGAAAAATAATATTTCTCATGTTTTTAAAAGGGTTCCCTTTAATATCAAATCGCCATGATAATTAATAAATAGATATGCAATTTTAATTAAATTAGTGATGTCAATATTTTTATTAACATTATTTTTGATCAAAAAAAGAATGTTTAACTTCCATATTTATCAATGTGTACTGTAATATCAAACAAAAAATCTTCGCATGCACTTATAAATTTAACAACTTGGTTGGAGTAGAGAAAATGAAGGTAAAACATCGAAAATAATTTTCTATCTTAATTACAACAAATAGTAATACAAATTCAACAATGTTATAATGAACTCTTCTAGTGTCTTCGCGGTGTTTGCGATCAATGGAAGTGAACGTCAGCGACTGGTTTTTGCTCTGTTCCAGGATGAGCGCCGCCGGTGAAAATGTCTCCACGTACCCCTCCACCACCAACTGGTTACTTTTAACAGCTGTAACGCTGGGCCTGTACGTCTTCGGAACGTGGAACTATGATTTCTTTCGGAAGCGAAATATCGCCTCCACACATCCCAAGCTGCCTTTCTTGGGAGACATGTTGGCAGAACTTTTAGGTCTCCGCGCGACTCCCGACAGCATTAAGCAGCGTTACAAATGGGGAAAAGGCCATGGTGTGTTCGGATTCTTCGAATTCACGAAGCCCATCTTCTTAATTCGCGATCCAGAGATTGTGAAGGAGATCACAGTAAAGCAGTTTGGAAACTTCACAAATCGGCGACCCATTCCATGTGAAAAGTCATATCCCCTATTCCACAAGAATATTTTCACGCTCGAAGGTATCGTCAAAAAATATTATTTAGTTATGAATAGTACTTGATTCATACAATTTTTGTAACAGTAGTAGTAATTTACTTTAAAATAAAAATATATAACATATGTTTTAGGCCGCATCAACCACTTGCGCGACCTCATTCTCAATACATTTACAAAAACCTTACAAACACATCAAAGCCGATTCCTTTACTATATTGTAATCCATTACATTATGCGTGCATAGAGCTCGCCCGTTGTGTCAGTGCGCGCTGATGCATTGTTGGAGATATGTGATAGCATTTGTTTGTAAATTATATCACTATATTGTTATGCTGCTAAATTATACAACTATACCGCTCCAAAGCGCCTGGTTATTTGAGTAAATTCCATGGTGGTAGCAGATATCTGGTGGTAATCCATAATGGGAGAAGGAAATGATCGTCCGTAAAAAGTATAATAATTTTATTAATTATTGCCTAGAGTTAACATTCGGGAAACACTTTTACCATCCTCAGTGAGTCTCTAGAAAGGAAGAAAAAATGAAAAATTAATATAAAGGGAGCAAAAAGAAATACAGTGAATTTATGTGGATTTAAGTTGGATTACTCCTACAGGTATTCACGGAGGATTACTCCACGGTGCGCTCAATGCTCCTAGGAGCTAGGAAACGCGTTGCCTACATATATATGCAACAAAAGGAATGCCCCCGAAAATAAAAAGTATATTAGTAAAGTATAAAAAGATATGGTCATCCTCTTTCACATACCGTTACACACTACTTTATGTCATTGCAAAGATTTGTGCATGCGTATTAACGATGTATTTCTGGTGAAGTAAGAAAGTGTTACCTTCATCTTTTCTGTTGTCCAGATGATACGTGGAGGAACATGCGTTCTAGATTAAGCCCCTCTTTCACTCCTAGCAAACTGAAAACAATGTTTCCAATCGTTTCGAAATGTGCCGAGAGGATGACGGACTATCTGAAGCAGAAATACGATGCTCTTCCCATTGCGGGTGAGTAAGAAGATAAAAGTTCAAATTCAATTGAAATGTTGAATTTTAAATCTCTCATTTTGCACAACTCACAATTCTCTTAAAATATATATGCAATGGAAAAATATACTATTATGTAATTTGGTACCCCGTCAAAAGATCCAATGCAAAATGTTCATAGAAAACTCCAAAAATGTTAATGACCAACGTATATCAATGCCTCAGTTATTAAAATGCTCAAAACATTCGGTAATTTAAAACAAATGTTCAAAATCTTTATTACTGAATGGTATAACTCATAGAAATGTTCAGAATAAAAAAAGAAATTTAACACAAGTGTAAAGTATGAAATTATTTTTTTATTCATAGAGATATTCTTGCATATAAGGGTCCACTTTTCAATATAAATCCTACTTATAGCACTGCATTTTCTAAAAGTGTTGTACCAGAAACATTTGTTTTGTGCATATGTTTGTTGGTTCCATTTTTCGTCATTGGTTATAAGAAAATAAACTAATCGTAATCGTCGGAGGGTCACTCCGAGGTTCATTCAAAACATTTCCAATACAATTTTTACTTTCTCGCCATTAAGAATGTAAGAAGAGAAAGTACTATAATCGTGAGCCGGAAAACAGCGAATTTTCGACAGAAAAAATCTTATTGTCGTCCCCTTGTAAAGAAAATTTGGATACTTCCTTTTCTCAAATGCAGTTGATTACTTTCTCTTACACGTGGTGTACACAGTATCGTTAAAATCCCTGGTTTTTCGAAAATTACAAAATAATTTTTTAGCGGCTTCCTACAACAATACTGAAGATAGAGATTCCCCCTTAATGAATTTTTTAAAACAGATTTTGAAACAAGGTCATGTTCTATTTTTCGAAAGTGTGTAGGCAGTTAAAACGTTTTTTCAAAATCGCTCCAATTTTTTTCTTTATTCTCCTCGCGCGTATCTGGGAAAGGTAAAAAATATGGCGCTAGCCCCATTTTTCACAAACTTCCGTATTTTCGAAAACTGCAAATAATTAACATTTCACAACTACAAAATTTAAAATAGAGAGTTTTGCCTTAGAAACAGTCTGATGTAAAAAATAATTACTTTAAGAAAGGTCATGTTAAAGGTCATGTTTGAAAACAATATCTGAAAGTTGCCTTGCGTTGTATAAGAAAGTTATATATTTTTAATAATAAAAGTCTTTTATTGAACGTGAATGGCTGTTTAAAAGAAAACAAAATAGGACATAAGTTATGATGTATAAAAACACTGTTGGTTGTATTTTGTATTTTCAAAAGAATTTTAAAATACTATTTTCTATTTTGTATAATACTTTTATGGAAGTATTTTGCTTTTGGTATCTAAAATGCATTTTTCAAATATTTTGCCCAACCATGGTTGTACACCTGTTTCCATCAATCTTCTTCCGGGGGATTTACTACATGGTAACTGCATATTTGTTGTCTATCTTTCCTGCGGCCTTCAAGGGTTTCTCCTTCCAAATGGTATCATATCCCTGGCTATCTTCACCAGTCTGTCACCGCTCATTCGTGTGGTGTGGGTATGCTATTCTTTTTGCTTATTTTCACAAATTTGAACAGTTTTCAGTTATTTTACACTGGTTTCTTATTACCTGATTCCTTATCCTGTCACTCCTGATCTTTCCTACTATCGATTGTATGTGTTCATTTCTACTGATCGGTAAAGTTGTTTTGTTTTCCTCGTATCAGCTCGAGTTTCGTGTCGAAATTGGTCTTACCGTTGTCCGGTAGATTTGAACTTGTCCTTAAGTACTAAGGTATTTATTTTTCCAAGTTACATCTCTTAATTTTCCTGATACGCGAGCATCTTCCATGCGCGCTAGCGTCTTTGCAAATATGGCCATCCCTCGAGGCATTCACTCCCGGATATTGCAACTTCATCACTTGCTCGATTACTTTGCCTTTATTTCTAATTTATATCTTACTGATCCCTTCGATATTACCATCGATTTGGTTTTCTCTGTTGAAAGTATCATTGTATATAATAAGTCCACTAATTAAAATACATTTTATATGCAGTACAAACGAAAATCTTTAAAACAAAATATCAAATCGGCTGGACACTATACCTGTAGCCCGCCCCCTGCAAGTTTCCCTAGTGTTTTAGAAAAGTATGCTTGTCAATGCTGTTTTCTCTATCCAAGAAACTAAATTGTTCTAATTGGATGTAAGGTGCTTGAGACACAACTAACTTTATACCCATAGAACTCATCATTTAACCTCTACTGTAGTTCTCGGAGTAGACTATTATAATTCCATAAACTTGCGAAGTAGGCTATTTTAATTCTATAAACTTGCGAAGAAGAACATTTGGCTTACTCCAATAACAATATTATACTATGAAATATTCCTATAAGACATGCTGGATCCCTGCACATTCGAAGGTTGGTTATAAACTGCATCATACAATCTGGGGCGCTTAAGAGGAGAATGCGCTGTACTTATCTGTGGAGACGGTTGAGAATATTCCACGGGAGCTGTAGACAGCTACGTGAAGGTTGAATTTGCTGATTGGCTCGGTGCTTATAGCTGCTGCTGCTGTGATTAATTAGATGCGGCTCCGTATAATGGTAGTCGTTAAGTGCGTATAAAGTTGACGACACAACATCTGATAGCGGCGGAAATGATCGCGTTTTCTGCCATTGTTAGATTGAACATTTAACCTTACGAGACTATATTCACTTCTGAGTACTCTTCTATAAGATGGGGAAAAAAAAAGATCGCACTAAGTGCTTGAGAGGGCCCGTTGCCGGGGCGACAACACCTCGTCCTGATAGTTCTAGTAATAAACACTGATTAAAATGCACTTCACTGCACTGAGATATTTAAACAAGTCACTCGCTTGCTGAACACTGCCCCGCTGGGGCACTTCTTATCAGTGGTCACAGTCGAGGTACTACTGAGCGATAAGGAGCGGACGAGGTGTGCACCGTTCAGTAGCGAATTTTCTATTAAGCTTTGCGGATTGCTAAAAAATAAATACATCAATACATTGTGACACCCCCTCTAATTTTAATCAGTTTTTGGGCGCTTATATACTACTTACACTATTTCAGGGTATCTTCGTTTTCTTTCCGTGGGCTAAAAATCGCGACTCATACAAGTATCGGACGGTGAAGGTTTCAATTTGTTAGGAAATGTTTTATTACTTATTCTTTAAAACTAATTGTAATAAAAAATCAAATACTTGGTAATTTCTTTTGAAGTTGTGAGCGTCATGAAGTGTCGACTACAAAGTTAATTTTATTTTGAAGTTTTCATTTCAAATATGACAAAAAATTATATTTTTACTTTCTTTAATTTTACCTATCTTTGATGGCCATCGACCATCTATTTGGAAAATGACAATTTTCTTTCTGTTTTAAATCTATCTCTGGTAAATTAAAATATGACTTGGCCTTGTACATTGTTTATAAAGTCCTTTAACGTATTATCTATACTTTCCTTAACGAAGATATTAAGGCACATTTGGCGTTGTGACAAATTCAGCGACTATTTCGTATTTTCATTCTGGAGCTCTTCACATTTCAACACAGAATTTATTATGTTCACATTCCAGCAATTCACGATCTAATTTTCTCCAGGATATTATTCTGTTCTCATTGACCGGTTTTTAACTTAACTTGTTCTCCTATTCTCTACTAGACGAGAACACATGACAATTTTCTACTTTTCACCAACTAAAACATATAACAAAATTAAACACTAAATTAAGTTCATTATGTTACGCACTCAAAATTCTTTCAAATTCTGTCAGCCTTGATGCAGCTCGTTACTGTACATTCCCGCCTGAGATATGGCATAAAATTCTGGAGAAACTCATCATGCAGACCATTAGATTGCAAAAGAAAATTATTCGAATAATGGAAAAATGCCATCCACGCGATCCCTTTCATTGAGCTTGAAATCTTACCAATCCCTTGCCTATAAATTTACGAAACTGCAATATTTGTCCAAAGTGACTTACTTAACGGTAGGAATATATTTTCATGCAATACTGATACTTATAATTACTACACACGTCGTAAAAATCACGTTCATCAAGTGTCAGTATCAACAGCTCCCTATCAGATATCCACATACAATACCTTAACCACTTCTGTAGGTGGTCTGGTAATTACAATTGGTAAAAGAAGATTAGGCCCTCGTAAATGTACGTTATTTTATAACGCCTTGCCAGATGACATTAAACAATTGAAGTCGGTTCACAAATTTAAGTTAAAAGTAAAATATTTCCTGCTGCATAACTGTTTCTATACAATTAGAGACTATATTGATTATCAAAAAGAAAAAAAAATGTTAATTTTAACAAAACAGTGATATATAATGAATTAGTTCACATTTGTATTGTATAATTTTTTTAAAAGATTTAATATGTTTGTAACAAATAATGTACTTAAGCTTCCGGGTCAATGACCCCCCCCCCTCTCGATCTGGTTTTTGTCCAGTTTCCCTGATCCATTGAGCAAATGCTGAGATGGTCCCTTGTTTTGCTTCTGGACGTAAATGTAGCTTCACTATGCGCACATTTTGTTGAACTCTCCTTTTGCTTGTAATGGTAGGAGTAGAGGTAAGGGCGAGTTACTATTTTGTTAGCAATGCAGAAAAATCATACTCGCAATGCGTTTACCGATGCAAATAAGTTTTCTATAACTCGGAAACGAAAATGTACATTTTTTCAAATACTGCTAATCTCGCGATTTTTTAAAATTTATTTTTATTTATTTATTTTAAAATTTCACTCATCCTTCAACAATTTATAGTTAAAATGTCGTGAAGGGATTCTGGAACTCAAGAAAACGTGCGCAGATAATCTTCTCCCCCATATGCCACATACAGTTATTACTGTTTTTTGACAAAATCTAAATCTAAACAAAATATTTTTGCATAATACTCTGACGGCCTTCTCAGGCCACCAAATCTTTCTTAGTTCTGACTCATAGAAAAAGTATTTTCAGCTACAACCAGTGCTAAAGTTCACCTCCTTTATTGTTACTCTCTCAACTCGATGCGCTCTCGGCGCCCCCGCAACCATACATCTAGCTCTCTCTTGTCATGCAAGTACGTATTACAAGGTAATAAAAACAGAAAAACAAATCAAAATGTCTTTGAAATACAGGACCAAAGAAAAGTCAGATCATCACAGCCAAATTCCGGTGGAGATGGAATATTAGGATACCTCTTTTGGAAGGCAGCAAAATTTGCAGAATTTTCTGGTAAGAAGAAGAAACAATGGAACATGTTTTTAAATGTATGCAACAACGACAAAAAAGAAGATAGATCAGATACTAGATGAAGGAGGAGAGGGAGAGGCCATTTTGAGACTTATAGAAGAAACGAGGAAGGAGGAAGAGTAAATTTTGTATAATATTTTTAGTATCTGTATAATATTTTGTATTGAGTCGTATATTTTGTATAATATTTGGATTTCAAGGATGGAAGGCGTGAAAAAAAATAATACTACCACCACCACCGCCACCACAGCTACTGCTACCCTAATCAGGAGCCCTATCCCTACCTCTACCGCTATCGCTACCGCTATCTGTACCGCTATTGCTACCGATATCGCTACCACTATCACTATCACTACCTCTATCACTATAACGTCCACTACCACTAGTAAACCAGTGGTTCAGATGTTCTCATAGTTAATAAAACGAGTGCTCAAACAATATATCTTTTATCACTGAAATTTTGTCTCTTTTGAAAAAAATAGATTCTACCGAGCAATACATCACCTGTGACATAAAGGACTTCTGTACCAGCATGGCAAACGATGTGTTTCTAAGCACCAGTATGGGAGTGCAGTGCGACTCTATGCAAAAACCTGAGAATGAAATATACCAAATGGGAAAACTTCTCACGGATTTCAACACGTGGAGAAGTTTGGTGTTTCATGGATACTTGGTAATACCCAAACTGATGAAGGTATGTTGATCTAAAGATATATATATATATATATATATATATATATATATATATATATATATATATATTAGTATCTGCATAATAATGAATATAAATAATAGAATCTGTATAATCTGCTAAATCGAAAAAACAGAAGGTAATGGCATAGCGAAAAAAGTTAGGTTTCGATGCAAGAACAACTTCGGCATCAATAAAACAGTTTTTAAACATGTTTACGGGTGCTACAAGCTCCATAAACAACCCATTTTCACCTTATTTAGCTACTTTTAGAAAATAACGAATAAATATTATTTAATGCTCCTTTTACCAAAGGAGTTTTGGCTGAGGTGGTACCCGCGTTTTTCCGCAACAATTTTATGATGAACAAACAGTAGTTATTTGACTCAAACAGTGTGCCAAATTAACCCGAATATGGCCAATTTTACGTTAAAACCATATAAGCAGCCATTTTTCAAATTTGAGAAACCGGGTAACAGCCGAGATGCTCCGATTGTAGCGACGATTAGTAGCGCTCATGGCTGTGCGAAAGGCTACGAAGTGTTACGGACGGTTGCGATATTCTGATCAATTGATTGATTCGTGTTTGTGGGCGCGGCGACTACTAAGGTTGTAAGGTAGTGCATGTTTCTGTCGAGGGAGGTGGCTAAGATCTCTCCTCGCTGGATGGCGAGATCCGTCTCCGAAATACAGGTCCGGCATTTTTCCTCTGACGGAGATTTCCCCAACCAGATATTTCCCGCCAGCGATGCACCGCCCCAGCTGGGACGAGCTCTACCCTCCCGACTGGTCCCCCGACACATGTGGTAGTGTGTTGCATGTACGTGTGAGTGCGTAAGTACGGGGTAAACATATGGCAAGGAAGGAAAGATCGAAAGCTGTCCGTGGCCCGTTTGTTAGGGTACTGCTCCGGCATTCGCCTGGCGTTGATCGGATACACCGGCGCCTGGCGTTGAACGAAAAACTGCCGATCAAAACAGCCGACCGTGAGAATTCTCCTCCAGACAGCACGACTGAATTTGACCTAGCCATCTACCTAGTGTCGAAAACCCTGCCACCATCGGGTCTCGAACCCCTAGCTCTTTCCAGTCGGATGCACTGCAGTGGCGTCAGTTGATTCCCTGAGCCAACCAAGCACGTCCGCTGAATCGGAGCTCATGAAACCACATTGCTAATCACAGAGCTGAGACGAAAATGAAGCCCTGTTTGGTAAAAGTCTTTAGTAATAATATTTGAGGAAAATCTAGTTGCAAGACACCATCTCTTTCCTTCTACCGTAGCTGATGACTCTGCCCATACTCAATAAAAAGGCGACGGATTTCTTCGGCGGCCTGGTGCGAGAGGTGACTGCCGACAGGCGGGCGAAGGGGACCATTCGTTCTGACCTGCTGCAATTCCTGATGGACGCTCGTCGTAGGACAAAATCAGTGCACAGCTGCCAAAGGCGGGACAGCGGAGATAATATAGGTAAGTTCAAAGAATCCGAAGTTATTTATTTATTAAATAGAATAATATCCACAAAGCTAATATTACACTTCTTATTTATTACGCAAGTTATAAGAACAAAATCCATTATAATTACGAGTAATTTCTAATAAACCCCATATTTCTTCCACTGTAGTGCCTCAATCCTAAACCTTATATTTTCTTTCTTTAATTTACTAGACAAGTTATTATACATCCTAATACTATGACACAACGATGATTTTTTGTTTCCCGTTTAAAATATATTATACGTTTACAAAAACAACTTCGTCACGTGTAGTGAATATTATTATTATTATTATTATTATTATTATTATTATTATTATTATTATTATTATTATTATATCTTACATTATTCACAGTATCTACTGGTCGGTATGTCAACCACACACAGGTATGATGACCAGGTGTGTGGTTGCTTTACTGAAGGTTCAGATGGCTTCTGACAATACGGCATGTATTCAAAATTACTGTCTTTTGCATGTTATATACATTCCTGGTATCCAAGTGAAGACACTCCAGTGCCCGAAGTGTCATTTTCGGGATCACTCCTGTAGCTGATATTATTATAGGCACAGTTGTCACTTTACTGAAGTTCCACTGAGTTGCGACTTCATAGGCGAGATCGGCATACTTCTGGATCTTCTCTTGATATTTTCCCGATATGTTGTGGGTATTGGGTATTGATATATCGATAAGGAAAACCTGCTGTTGGTTTCTATCAATGTACGTTATATCGGGTCTATTGCCGCCGACATGTCTGTCAGTGATAATGGAACGATCCCAGTAGAGTGTGTGCTCACTACTTTCAAGCACATTCTGAGGCACATATTTATAATACGGCACGGAAGTGGCGAGTAAGCCTGTTCTCAATGCCAATAGTTGGTGTACCTGCTTCGCCACTTCATCATGCGTCTTTTTGTATTCCACCTGTGCGTGGCTGCTACATCCACTTGTCACGTGTTGGATAGTTTCGCTTGCAGCCTCACATCTTCTACACGAGTCGGAATGAATGGTAGAATCTCTCAGAATGTGTTTTCTGTAGTTCAATGTTGGTACCACTTGGTCCTGGATAGCTATCATGAAGGCTTCTGTCTCCGGAAAGAGATCCCCGTGCTGGAGCCATGCGTGCGACGCAGAGATGTCGACTTCTGGTTTACTCAGCTCGTGAGGGTACCTTCCATGCAGTGCCTTCGCTTTCCATAAGGTTATCTTCTCTTCCGTTTCAATGATTGGTTGAACAGGCGGATCAAGCTTTTTCAAGTTCAGAGGACTATAGTTATTATCAACTGCGCTCACTGCTTGCTGAACTCTCCCACAATGTTCCAAGAAGTATCTTCTAAGTGAAGCAATTTGAGAGCTGTGTAGATTTATGAGATCTACAATACCTCGCCCTCCTTGCGACCTTGGAAGGGTAAAACGCTCAGTACTTGAATGGGGATGATGTTTTCTGTGTTGAGTCATAGCGGTTCGAATTGTTCTCTGGAGGTTGTCGAGGTCGGTATTGCTCCATTTAATAACGCCAAAGGAGTATGTCAGCACTGGAATAACAAATGAATTGATGGCCTGCACAAGGTTTCTAGAAGAGAGTTGAGTTTTTAAGAGTCCATGTAATCGTTTACACACTTCAGTTGTTAGTATGTTCTTAGTAACAGTGTGTTTGATTCGGAGTGACTGTTGGAAACCCAAGTATTTGTAAGTTTCATGGGGTTCCATGAAGGTAATCTTTGGTTCATTATCAGTTTCCAAATTTATAACTTGCATATGACCCCGAATGATATTCACTCTCCTGCACTTATCCAAACCGAATTTCATCTTAATGTCGTCAGTGAACTTCTCCGTCACGTTTATTAGTTGCCGCATATGACTCTCAGTGTCTGCATAGAGCTTCAGGTCATCCATGTAAAGGAGATGTGAGACACGAAGAAGAGTTGAGTTCCCCTTTTTAAGAGCGATTCCATAATTAGATGAATTAAGTAGAGTAGAGAGGGGATTCAAGGCTAAACAGAACAATAAAGGGCTTAAAGAGTCACCCTGGAAAATCCCTCGGCGGATGTGTATAGTATCTGTGTGGACGGATTGTTTTCCATTAGAGAGATACAGTTTTGTATTCCATCGACTCATCGCAGTTTTCAGGAAGGTTTGGATAAACGGGTGGACCTTGTATACATCCAAACATTGAAGGAGCCAAGAATGGGGCACGGTGTCGAATGCTTTAGCGTAATCTATGTAGCATGCGTACAAGTTTCTTTGTTTTTCAAGCACTTGCCCCATAATTACAGAGTCTATAATGAGTTGCTCCTTGCATCCCTGAGATCCAGGTCTACATCCTCTCTGTTCATTTGCTAAGATATTCTGTTCCTCAATGTGTGTCATCATCATTTGTGAAACACAAGATGTTATGAGTTTGTAGAAAGTTTGAAGGCAGGTTATAGGCCTGTACTTCGAGGGGTCTTTAGTGTCACCCTCCTTTGGTAACAAAAATGTTCTACCTTCAGTGAGGAAGTAAGGTAGATTTTCTGGATTGTGAAGAAAATATTGAATTATATTAGCTATATGATGGTGAGTGCTGGTAAATTTTTTGAGCCAATAATTGTGCAGGCCATCACTGCCTGGTGCCTTCCAGTTATGTGCTTTGTTCAAAGCTGCTTGGACAATTTCTACGGTGATGATTGGTTCACCCATTAGAGGAATATCTCGGTGTCTGTCATATTCCATTTCAATCCACGTCCTATCTGGGTTGTGGGACACAGCAGATGACCAGATAGGGTTCCAAAAGTCCTCTATTTGTGACTTTGAGGGAAGCTTTGACTCTTGCATATCATTTACAAGCCCTTTGCCCTTTGACATATTCCTGTAGAATGCTTTCTGGTTATTATTATTATTATTATTATTATTATTATTATTATTATTATTTTTTTTTTGTTAGTTTGAAGGCTTGGCATCTAAGGCCTTTAGCCTTTTTACTGATTGATGTTATGATTAATCATATATTAAATCTAAATTTTGAAGAAAAGATTGGATTCTTTCAAGAACTGTATTGTTTTGTCAGTTGCTGTCTTGTCGGTGCCGAGATCTATCTTCATGTTGCCTCTCATGCCGCATCTGTGTCTAAGTCTTGAGAGATCTACGCAGTCTGTCAGGATGTGTTTCACTGTCAGTAGTCTTCCGCAGCTGCAGATGGGTTGTTCTTCATTTCTTAACATGTATGAAGAAGTCATTCTTGCATGGCCTATTCTTAGTCGGGTTATGCACACTTGTTCTCGTCGAGGGTAGCTGACATTTGGTGACCATTTACTGATATTTTGTTTAATGGGGTGTAGTTTCGTGTGAAGACTGTTCCACGTGGTCTGCCATTCTGTGAGGATGTACTTCGAGACAGCATTTCTTGCATCCTGAGGTCGTATTTCAATATCCATTTCTGATTGGATGTTCCCGGCATTTCGTGCTGCAGAATCGGCTTCTTCATTGCCTAGGATACCCACGTGTCCAGGGCACCAGATAAACGTAACTGATGCTCCTCGCTGTTCTAATTTATGGCATGCTATGAGAATCATTTGTAGCAGTGAATCTACAGTTTGGCGCCTGTCTATTGCAGTGAGAAGACTTAGAGAGTCTGTGCAGATGACGAACCTTCCTGAATCGAGAGTTTCACAGTGTCGCAAAGACTGCAATACTGCATATAATTCGGCAGTGTACACACTTGCTTCAGGTGGAAGCGCCCAAGCCCTCGACAAGTTCTCAGTTACAAATGCGCTTCCAACCTGATGTTTTGTTTTTGAACCATCTGTGTAGATTATGATGTGATTTGCCATGTATTCTTCGAGAACTGATTGAAATCTAACTTTTAAATCTATGGGAAGGCATTCTGTTTTCTTTACACTGGTAGTATCGAGTCTTACTTCTGGCATTTTCAACATCCAAATTGGAATTTCATATGGTTCGTATTTCAAAACTGGTGGTAGGACGATGTTGTAGCATTTGGCTATCTCGATTGCGCGGATGTTGGCTGGACGAGTAGTTGAAGGTCTTCGATCGTAAATATTTACTAGCTTAGGTCGAGTCATCAATGAGTGGTTTAAATGTTTCGGTAGAGACAGCAATTTTGATCTATAGTTGAGTAGCATTGTTTGTCGTCTGTGATGTAGCGACATGGTGCTGGTTTCACAGTAGAGGCTTGAGGAAGGACTAGTGCGGAACGCGCCAGATGCATATCTGAGGCCTGCATTGTGAACGGGGTCTAGTTTCCTTAAACTTGATTTTCTGGCTGAGGAGTACACTGCACATCCATAATCTATTTTGGACATCACCATGGATTTGTACAGCCGGAGTAAGATGTCTCTATCTGCTCCCCAATTTATATGGGAAATGCATCTTATTACATTCAGAGCTGTTTTGCATCTACGCAAGGTGTATTCTATATGCTGTTTCCATGTTAAATGCCTATCAAAAATCAAACCAAGGAATTTTGCCGTTTCATTGTATGTCAGTTGAACACCATTCAGCGTCAGTTCTGGATCTCTGTAACTTTTTCTTTTCCTACTGAAGTGAACGCATTTCGTTTTGGCTGCTGTAAATGAGAAACCAATGTTTTTTGCGTTCTGTACTAATTTATTGATGGCATTTTGCATTTTGAATTTGACCATTCCCAGTGATTTGGCTGAGTAAAATATAGCAATGTCATCTACATACATGCATTTTCCTATTGACGCTTCTATGCCGTCAAACATCCCGTTAATCGCTATGATAAAGAGCGTGCCACTCAATGGAGAGCCTTGCGGTACACCGTTCTCTAGTACGTAGCTTTCTGAGATAGACTGCCCAACGCGAACTTTGAAAGATCTGGTACTAAGGAAGCTGGATATGAATTTTGGTAGATATCCTCTTATTTGCCAGTTATATAGTTGTCTCAGAATGTTATGTCGCCAGGTCTTATCGAAAGCTTTTTCCAGGTCAAAGAATACGGTAACCATATGTTTTCTTTTGATGAAGGTATTCTGAATTGCATTTTCTAGATATATTAGCTGATCGATTGTAGAGTGATGTTGTCTGTATCCGCACTGGTTGATGTTTAGGAGGTTGTTTCTTTCGAGATACCATGTTAGCCGGTTGTTGACAATTTTTTCCAATATTTTTCCTAGACAGCATGTCAGCGATACCGGGCGATAATTTTCAGGATTTAATGGATCCTTGCCTGCTTTTAAAATTGGAATTATTATCGCTTCTTTCCAGACTTTGGGGTAATTACTTTGTGTCCAAATGTTATTGTATATATTTAACAGAGTGGACAGTATTTTCTTCGGTAATCGACGTAGTATGATGTAAGGGATATTGTCTGATCCTGCTGCGGTGTCTCCAGCTGCATTTATGCCGTCTTGCAATTCTCTCCATGTGAAAAGAGCGTTATATGGCTTATCTATATTGGTTGTAAAGTCAAGTACTTGTTCTTCTTCTTCTTCTTTCTTTTTGTCGAGAAAGTCTTTAGGATAGCTATTTGTGCCACTGGCTTTGGAGTATTGGGTCGCTAATGCATTGGCTATTTCGTCAGGGTTGCATATTAGTTGTCCTTCGTGTTCAATGCATGTTATTGGACTGAAAATATTTTTCCCAGCTATTGACCGGATTTTCTGCCATATTTCCGGGACTTTGGTCGTCCGAGTTATGGTGGTTACGTACTTTTCCCAGCTTGATCGTTTTGCTGTTAGTATTTGTCTGCGAGCGAGCGCACGCAGACGCTTGAAAGCAATAAGATTGTCTTGGGTTGGAGCACGTCTATATCTATTGAGGGCTTTTCTTTTCTCCCTTATTGCTTCTTTGGTCTCCGTATTCCACCATGGTACTGGAATCCTAGATGAGCGGCCACTGGTCTGTGGAATGTATTTTACATCGGAAGATATGACAGTGTTGGTGAAATCGGTAACGTCTTCCTCGGAGTTTCCACTGACATTTATTGGTGGTATATGTCTGGTGAAGCTGGACCAGTCTGCGCGGTTGGTACACCAACGTTTTGATAAGTGTACTGTGTTCTTTGGCATGTTTGATGATATCAACAGAGGAAAGTGATCACTCTGATGAAGATCTGGCAGTGGTTTCCACGTCAGCCGAGTTGCCAGATTTGGACTACATATTGAGAGATCTATGGCTGAGAATGATCCATTTCTAGCATTAAAATGAGTGCTTGCTCCTGTGTTTAAAAGTACGTATTCGTTGTTAAGTAGCAGGTCATCGATTCTGCGACCGGAGTCATTTGTATTAGAACAGCCCCATGTGGTACTGTGAGCATTGAAGTCGCCTAGAATTAGAAATGGAGTCTGTAGTTGATCGATCAGGTCTTGTAGATCTTCATTTCGCCATGAGACATCGGGTAAGCATATGCAACATACCGTCATCTTCAATGGCTTGTATAGGGTTACAGCTACGGCTTGTAGAGGTGTGTTGAGATCAAGACGACTAGCAGGATGAGTATTGTTGATCAATATGGCAACACCACCTCTAGCTCGTCTATCAGGTTCTACGTCACTGCGAAAGGTTTTATAGCCTCTAAAATTGAAACGGTCTTCTGGTTTAAAATGAGTTTCTTGTAAGCACACACACATTGGTGTGTGATTGGCCAGTAGCAATTTCAGCTCACAGTAATGCAAGATACAGCCGTTGATATTCCATTGAATTATATTTTCCATGGTTGGAATGGGGTTTTCTGCTGTAGGATGCGTAGATCTTGCTTATTTTCTTGGTTTTCCTTTTGGCCATCCTTTCTTCTTTCTCTTCTTACGCGGGGTATTACATAGATCGATGGATTGGTAATCATTATTTTCAGCACTTACCATCGAACTTGTCTCAGAGCCAGTGGTATTGTCTTGATCATTGGTCATTGATTTCATTTTTTGTTTGAGGAAGTTGTCTTTGGTGTGCTTAGGAGAACGAGGCGATCGACTTCGATAGCCTGTTGTCGATACTTCTTTGCTGGGTATGGCTTCAGGCGCAGCTACTGGATTTCTGTCTGCCTCATTTGGTGGGGGACTTGAAGATTCTTTTTTATTTACCATTTCACTTTGAGTGTTTGTGGTTAAGTCTTCTGTGTTGATTTTGTTCTTGTGAATTTCATTAAAGTACTTTTCTATGCATCGGGTTATTGCAGGCATTAGTTCTTTCACTACTAAAGAAGGTAAATTTGTGTTTTTAGTAACTGCTTCCACGTATGTAATATTTCCTTTATTTTCAGGACACACAAGTTTTTTTGCTTCAGGATAGCTGATCTTCTGTCTGGCTTTAACTTGTTGTATTGCTGCCTCCTGCTTATATATAGGGCACTCTCTTGACCTTGATGAATGTTGTCCACTGCAATTAATGCATTTGATAGGATCTAGGCATGGATCATCACTATGAAATGGCTTACCACAATGACAAACTTTGATTCTCGCACATCTAGATGCTGGGTGTCCAAATCGTAAACATTGGAAACATTGCATTGGTTGAGGAATGAACATGCGTACGGTTAGTCGATGAATGCCTGCTTTAATCTTCTCTGGTAACGTACAACGCTTGAACGTCAGGACATGGGACGCAGAAGGAATTATCTGCCCATCCCGCCTCATTGTTAGCCTACGACAGGCAATGACTCCTTGAGAAGCTAGTTCTTGAACTATTTCCTCTTCACTGCAGTTTAGTAAGTCACTACAAACTACAACACCTTTGCAGGTATTCAGTGTGCCGTGAGCACTTACTTCAACATCTATAGTGCCTATTTTCTTCAATTCTAGTAACTTTTTACCTTGATTGTCATTAACTGTTTCTACCAAGAGTCCAGATGAAGTTTTCTGTATATCTTTTACGGCAGATCCAGCGCAGGTGCTAATACTCCTCTCTATTATAAACGGGCTCACTTTATCAAAATTTCCTTCAGTTCTTTTTACTGTAAGGTACTTTAGTACCGCTGCGGTGTTCTTGAACAGGTCATCATAGTTTGTTGATTTTCCAACTTTCATTCTTTTAGCATTAAACTCCGGGCTTTTTTCTGGACGAGGGTTTTTAAGGGTTCCCTCAACCCTAGGTTCGCAGACTTCCATACGAGTCCCGCGAAGCTTGCTATCACTCGTAGCACTATCTGCCAGCGGTGCCGAGTGATCCGCACCCCTGGCATTGCAGTCGCTGGGTGACGACGCCCGGTGGCCTGCTTGCGCACCACCGACCGCCGGTACTGGGGCTCCGATCCCCTGCACCGTAACTGTTGATCCTGACAGATCCTCCATCTTGGGTTTTTTCTTCAGGGTCACCTTCCCCTAGCGTTTTTGAGCTACCGCCAGCTTAAGGAAACGGAAGGAACAAGGGGGGACAGAGAAGACAGAGTTAGAATAGAAGGGTAGAATGGAAACGACTCCCTAGCCCTCGCAACCTAATAGCGTCGGGGCGGAAACACAAGAGTTGGCCGACACAAGATTGGCCTACAGGACAGAAAACAGATGTGTGCCACAAGTAAGTGGAAGCAATGACACACAGAGTTAGTGGGAATGACGGGATGTTTAGGGGAGTGACAGCGGACAGCTGCTCCGATTAGTCGCCTTCTACGACAGGGGGAGGTCCCGTGGTGTTATTCTACTAAAATCCCCGACACCACACGGGGAATTATTATTATTATTATTATTATTATTATTATTATTATTATTATTATTATTATTATTATTATTTTTATTATTATTATTAATGTTATATTATTAAACTTAATATATTAAATAATAATAATAATAATAATAATAATAATAATAATAATAAGGGTGTGTTTCTGTATGTTTGTATGTGTGTGTGTGTGTGTGTGTGTGTGTGAGTGTATTTCATCCTCATCATTGCACCCCAACCCCAGAGGGCTTACAACCTTGGGGTGCAATATGGAATCTGCATTAAAAATCCTGATCCCCCCAACAAAAAAGTAACGTGCACCAACCTCGATAATAATGACTGAGCCCTGGCGGGATGAGCGCATCCTGTGGCTCTATGTAGGAAGATTCGCGAAAATAATAGTAATAATAATAATAATAATATTAATAATAATAATAATAATAATAATAATAATAATAATAATAATAATAATAATAATATTAATAATAATAATATTTATTATTGCAAGTGAGCTTACTCTCAGTGGCTGTTAAGCAAACAAAATTACAGTCGACTTCTGTTGGAGTGAACTCGGATATAGTGAACTTAAGCCACTGGTCCCCTTTAACTTAAGCATAATAAAATTAGGTTATAGTAAATCTGATCCTCAGTTATATTATTAAACGACCTGAAAATTAATTCCCTCCTGGAAAAGAATATATCGCCTCAGTGCCACACATTTCAACAGTAAGGAGCTTGAAAATTCGTTTGTGCTGTAAATATTAAATAGTAATTATTTGCTGATATCGTAAATAAAGCAATCGATATACATACATATATATAAATAGATATATACATAGTTATTTAAAAAATCAAGCACATTGATAATTTCTATAAGATGATATACTTACGAGTACATATCACGAGCAAAAGTAGTATAATATAATTTATTTCTGTTTCGGAAATGAATATGTCTATTTTGCAATGAATACACTGCCCAGAAAGTAAAGTTCATTACAGTCTTAAAAGAAACTAGAACACAGAATGTAAATTAAATGAAAGTGGGGTTTGTGTTTCAGAACTGACCGATGAAGATATCGTGTCGCAGGTGGTAATTTTTCTTTTCGCTGGTTTCGAGACACTATCTACTGCGCTATCTTTTACTCTATATGCTTTGTCTCATCACCATGATGTTCAAACACGTTTGCAGGTCGAAATAGACCAAGTTATGACCAAAACTAATGGAAAATTTACTTACAAAGCAATACAGGGGATGAAGTATCTTGATAGTGTTATTAAAGGTAAGTTTCTCTTGAGTACGCAAGTTTTAATAAGAATTATGAAAATAAATCATTACTGTTCTTCTCATTAGAAGTAAGGAGAGAGAGAGAGAGAGAGAGAGAAAGTGAGAGAGAGACAGAAAGAGAGAGAGAAAGAGAGATATAAAACTGCGTATTAACAACAAAAACAATAAACTATTATTTTGAATTATTATTCCTTTCCGACTTTAAAATGAAGCACTTCAACATTGATTAGCAGTATTTTGTTTTTGAATGTTAGAGAAAACGTATCAATTTTCATAATTATTTCAAATGTGATTTAAACATTTCACATTACTTACTTATCGTGTATAGACCCCCTACAAAGAACGCAGTTTATTTAAACACCCTTAATTCCCCTATTCTGACCAATCACAATGCCCTGCAATGCTTTACAGAATCGCTGCGAATGTATCCTCCGGCAGTAGAAACCGCGCGGTTCTGCAGCGCTGATACAACAATAACGTCTGCGTCAGGTGACATCGTTTTTCCGAAAGGCAGTGATATCTTAATACCTATTATGGGTTTGCACTACGACCCTCAATACTGGGAAGATCCGAACAAATTCAACCCTGATCGGTTTAATGAAGATAATCAACGAAAGATCCAACATTTTACCTACATGCCTTTTGGTGCTGGTCCCCGCATGTGCATTGGTGAGTAAAATCGAGTCATAGTCAGATATACAATGGAATTTTTGTGCAAATAACTATTGATCCAGTTATCAGGTTCCTTCGGAAGAGCAATACTAGCGGAGGAGTGCACAAAAGAGGTACATTACTGACGACCTAACCGACTATAAAGTCCGTAAATTGTTGTCTCATCCAACAATCTATCGTTCTTTCCTATGCTATAGGAGAGGCTGTGTGAGGAAGCGAAGCTCTAGATTTGGTGAGGGATTAGAAATCTTCACCGGGTTTTATGATTCTTAGCTGCATCTACATTGTTAGTGCCAAAGCTGGAGCGTTTGGACCTCCACGCCCTCACGATTCACTTAGGCGCTCACCACTTGGGTTCAGATATGCCATGCCTGCGACCGCCTCTCAGGGGAAGTTGAGTAGGGACACATGCCGACTGCGGAATAATTAGTACGACTTCTTCCTTGACCAACCTTTGAACTATTAGTTTATGATTGGCTAAGCACCCCATGCAGGCAACTAACGAAAACCACGGCTGAGAAGATCTGTTGGAATTAACAACTAGGCGATAATGCTTATCTCAATCGGAGGGACTTGCGCTGTGGAAAGGGATGAAATCCGGACGTAGTGGTTGCATCCAATTAGGGGGTCTTAAAATCTTCTACATGTAATACACTGAAAAATACAACATAGTGGCTTCTTAAGTGACCGGACCTTGTTCTAGCATTGGTCGCCTACGTTTAGATCGTCATGTCGCCTTTTTTTTCAGGGCAAAATCCAAAGGTCGCAGAATGATGACCCAAACTTTTATGAATTTTCTAACTCGGGCCCCGAAGCCTACGTTTTGAGTTATGATATAGCTAAAGCATCCAGCCTTATCGACTGAGAAGGCTCAGCTCATCAACTGTTGTCACTGCAGCCTCTTTGGCAGCCTCTTTGACCTGGAGTTTCTAGGGTTCGAGAGCTGATTTTCGTCACTAGCTCGATAGCTAGGACGAATCCAGGCGGTCTGGAGAAAAATCCTAGAGAGAGGCTGCTCTGATCGGTACTTTTCAGCGTTTTCTTTCCTTTCCCTCCTCTCCCCCTACACACATCTATATTGACAATCCCCTCACTACCACACATGCCGATCTGACTTTCTAAGCAAGGAAGTAACCCCGGCACATCTCTGAATATAACGTGCACTACACTTACGGGATTTACTATCATAACCTTTTCTTCGCCCGAAAATACTTATATACTCCGATTTAAATGTAGTGACCCTTGAAGATCACTAGCTGAACGGAGAGAGGGACATTCAACCAATAGGGGGCTTCGTCTCGACATAAATTTTCGGTACTGAAGCTCCTTATCAAATGACAGTGTCTCACTCCCCTTCCAGCTCGTGTCGTCGAAGAAACACCACATTTAAACGGAGAATAGTCATGGCTCTGGCGGGCGTCCTGATGGGCGCGTGGTGTTGCAGGGGAGCGGTTGGCGCTGCTGGAGATGAAGATGGCGCTGGTGCATCTGCTGGCGCGGTTCGAGCTGCTGGCCAGCGCGCGCAGCCCGTACCCGGCGCGCTTCCAGGCTTGCTTCAACCTGACGCCCGAGGGCGGCTTCTGGTGCCGCGCGCGCCCGCGGCCCCCCAGCCCACTCGGCCAGCAGCGCCCCTCGGAGGCAGGCGAGCTACCAGCACCAGCTTAGTCGGCGAGACGTGCTCGGGAGACAAGCTTCTAACTCTGCTTAATGTAATGCGTTCTTATGAGGGCAGGGGAGCTACTAACATCTCTTCCTCTTCTTCTTCAACAGTAGGGTTAGGACTGGTGAGGTGCTCCGTCCTCAGTATGGATTACTCCATCTTACAAGGGTTATCGGCTTCACACATCCACCTCATTGGATCTTATATTTTTGGTTTCTTCAGGTATTGTTGGAATTTTATCTAATTCCTTAGCTACATCTCATTCTTAAACATGACAAGTTGATGTCGAATTACTTAGTTACTAACACCTCTTCCTTTTCTTCTTCAACTGTAACGGTTAGGATTGGTGAGCTGTTCAGTTCTCAGTATGGATCACTTTAAAGGTTTCAGTAAATAGGTATTATTGCTTGGATTAACTTCCGCTCACATTGATTAACTTTAGTAATGTTCATTTGTATTCTGTGTATGAATTTCTGTATTATTATTGTTATTATTAGCAGTAATATTATTATTTTTATTATTATTTATATAATCTATACCTCATGTTCCATAATTCATTTAAGTATGTAGATGCCAATAGAGTTTAGGCAATGAAGTAAAACAGAAACATTTCAAACATATAGAGATCCGTCAGTTTTGGATCCGGATCTCTATCAGTTTTGTTCTTTAGGAGCCACTTTTGCAGTTTTCTATTGAGTTGGAAAATATGTGATTTTTAGACACTGATTATACAGTTGCAACAGACTATCTCCTAAGAATGGTAGAGCCAATTTCACCATTCGTCGTTCACTCTGTCCATATCCGGAACCTTACCCATCCTTAATCCGCCGAATGAAGTTTTGTAAATAACTGTCCATCTATGATTCTACTCTTCAAATAGCTCACCTTTAAAAAATATTTTCAGTTTCTTGTCAATCCACCATCTGAGATCCGCCACTATAGAATTTGAAATTTCTGAAAAAATCTGTGTCCGTAAATGTCGGCCCAAAAAAACTGTGTGGACAAGTTTTCAAGATTATTTTACCGATTTATCTATTCATGATAGGTTTCCTACATTTCGTGAAATAGATCGGGAGGAAGGCTGTCTTACCTGATGTGAACAAGACAGAGAATACCGCCCTTCTCGTCAACAATGCCGGAGCTAGGCAATTTTGGACCCGGGACAATGCTGAAACCTCCACCCCGCCCGAAAAAACAAAAATTGGAAATTAAAGTCATCTCAAAGTTTTTCTTTTGTTTTTTAATTACAAAAATGTATTTTTTTGACTTGTCTCTCACGTCATTAATATTTATATTGTATTAGTGGCAATTTGTTCACATTATTATATTTATTAGTACATGTGCTTTAAATGTCACATAAAGCTTGTCGAAAACTCGACCGTGTTTTTGTCAAAACTATCTCAAAATTTCACATTAAAAAAAACGCTCAAATGCCATTTTCTCAAAAACGGTTCCTAATTTTTCCTTCAAACTTTTCTCTTCAAAACGCTAATTGCATTTTTTTAATATGATGTAAACTTAATTTCAGTGTTTTTTTGTTTTTTGGAAAATTACACAAATGTAATTTTTTAAAGATTTCTCCCACCGTTAATATGCACATTTCCAGCAATTTGTTATCACTATTGAATTTAGTGTAATAGTGAGTGAAAGTGCTTCAAATGACTTGTTTTTCGGAAAATCAAATATTTTCTGTGAAAAAGTGTTAGTAAATTTTACAAAGATTATTTCAAGAGCAATTCATTTCTCTGTAATGGAACTACCCTCAAAAGTCGAAATATTGCGAAGTAAGACAAATGAACATGAAAACCTTTGGTATGATATCACTATATAAAAGTCTTATACTTTGAAATATATATACGAACAAAAAAATTCGACGTTGTTATTGAAGGCCCTCATCAGATCCACGATGACACGAATGTAAATGTAAAAGATGAAGTTTTATCGTCAAGTACTAAAAAACATTGAGTATTCCTTTGGTTATCCAAAGAGAGAGAGAATACTTCGTCATTCCTCGATTCCAATCATAGCCTTGAGTAAAGGTAAGGATATGAAGCTGAATAGCCATTAGTATGTAATGTTGATTAACGTATTAGGGATTTTTAGGTTATTCTGAGTAAAAGGCAACTGCGACAGATAATGGCAGAATCTATTCAAATTAATGTAAATATATGTATGTTTATTATATTTGTGTGATATGAATGTCCTATAAAATAATAAGTTATTAAGATACATTAATTTTTTAATTGTTATTTAGTGTTAGTTGCAAACAATTCAAAACAGAAGAAAATTTGACTTAGCAATGCATTTTCTATTTCTAGATAATGAGAAAGTCTTCGATAATATTAGTCGGAACATACTACGGAAAATTATGAATGGGAAAAGGTATACAAAACAACTGAAAATATTACATAAAAAATTATGAAATCTACCGTTCTTATTTCAAATATTCCTATATTACTATTCTTTGGTAATTTGTTACTAAATGTACTCAAATTTCAATTTTCTTTCCCGTTAGCTAAACCAAAAAAAAAAAAACTAAAATAAAGGAATGAATATGTTGTATGGGCAGTACGCACCTGTCCAAAAGAGATCTTAGGCTTAGACCAATTACAAAAAAATACAATAAATGACAATGTAGTAGTTCATTTCATACATTACATGACGCCGTACTCATATTTCCGCGTGCTCACCATTCAAAACTATGAAAATTACTTTATTCATTATTTGCTATTCCTTCAACATATTTATGACCATGTTTATGTCTTATCAGAAGTAATAACACAAGATGTGCTGTAATAGCCGGTAAATTCACGACTCACTTAGCGAGTATTGAGTAGGGGAGACATAAGTGAGTTGTAGAAGCACGGACATTCAAACACGATGGTAGACTCCTCGGCATAAACGACAAAGTACAGCGTCCACGCGTAGACATTCATACTTATCATTTAAGCTATGTGACGTCTTGACCCCGTCTGTTACCAACCTGACCTATTTACCTTCGTAGTCTACGAAAGCTTGACCCCCTTGGCGTTCCTTTTTTATATCTTCTTTCTGCACTACCGAATTCATGCGTTGATTGGTTATTACCTGGAGACGGACTTCAACTCTTGAAAAACAGACTGAGCACGTCCATCGTCAACACATTTCTCATTCATCTGATTGCGTTTCTATTGTCTTATCGATTACTACTTGGCTACTTTCATAAACACAAATTATTAATTGTTTTAGTTAATAATAATAAAATTTTTATTGTTAATAAAGCAATGCTTTGTTCCGTTTACTCACACATTACATAGTGACACACTGTAAAATATGTTTGAAATGTTTCTGTTTTACTTCATTGCCTAAACTCTATTGGCATCTACATACTTAAATGAATTATGGAACATGAGGTATAGATTATATAAATAATAATAAAAATAATAATATTACTGCTAATAATAACAATAATAATACAGAAATTCATACACAGAATACAAATGAACATTACTAAAGTTAATCAATGTGAGCGGAAGTTAATCCAAGCAATAATACCTATTTACTGAAACCTTTAAAGTGATCCATACTGAGAACTGAACAGCTCACCAATCCTAACCGTTACAGTTGAAGAAGAAAAGGAAGAGGTGTTAGTAACTAAGTAATTCGACATCAACTTGTCATGTTTAAGAATGAGATGTAGCTAAGGAATTAGATAAAATTCCAACAATACCTGAAGAAACCAAAAATATAAGATCCAATGAGGTGGATGTGTGAAGCCGATAACCCTTGTAAGATGGAGTAATCCATACTGAGGACGGAGCACCTCACCAGTCCTAACCCTACTGTTGAAGAAGAAGAGGAAGAGATGTTAGTAGCTCCCCTGCCCTCATAAGAACGCATTACATTAAGCAGAGTTAGAAGCTTGTCTCCCGAGCACGTCTCGCCGACTAAGCTGGTGCTGGTAGCTCGCCTGCCTCCGAGGGGCGCTGCTGGCCGAGTGGCCTGGGGGGCCGCGGGCGCGCGCGGCACCAGAAGCCGCCCTCGGGCGTCAGGTTGAAGCAAGCCTGGAAGCGCGCCGGGTACGGGCTGCGCGCGCTGGCCAGCAGCTCGAACCGCGCCAGCAGATGCACCAGCGCCATCTTCATCTCCAGCAGCGCCAACCGCTCCCCTGCAACACCACGCGCCCATCAGGACGCCCGCCAGAGCCATGACTATTCTCCGTTTAAATGTGGTGTTTCTTCGACGACACGAGCTGGAAGGGGAGTGAGACACTGTCATTTGATAAGGAGCTTCAGTACCGAAAATTTATGTCGAGACGAAGCCCCCTATTGGTTGAATGTCCCTCTCTCCGTTCAGCTAGTGATCTTCAAGGGTCACTACATTTAAATCGGAGTATATAAGTATTTTCGGGCGAAGAAAAGGTTATGATAGTAAATCCCGTAAGTGTAGTGCACGTTATATTCAGAGATGTGCCGGGGTTACTTCCTCGCTTAGAAAGTCAGATCGGCATGTGTGGTAGTGAGGGGATTGTCAATATAGATGTGTGTAGGGGGAGAGGAGGGAAAGGAAAGAAAACGCTGAAAAGTACCGATCAGAGCAGCCTCTCTCTAGGATTTTTCTCCAGACCGCCTGGATTCGTCCTAGCTATCGAGCTAGTGACGAAAATCAGCTCTCGAACCCTAGAAACTCCAGGTCAAAGAGGCTGCCAAAGAGGCTGCAGTGACAACAGTTGATGAGCTGAGCCTTCTCAGTCGATAAGGCTGGATGCTTTAGCTATATCATAACTCAAAACGTAGGCTTCGGGGCCCGAGTTAGAAAATTCATAAAAGTTTGGGTCATCATTCTGCGACCTTTGGATTTTGCCCTGAAAAAAAAGGCGACATGACGATCTAAACGTAGGCGACCAATGCTAGAACAAGGTCCGGTCACTTAAGAAGCCACTATGTTGTATTTTTCAGTGTATTACATGTAGAAGATTTTAAGACCCCCTAATTGGATGCAACCACTACGTCCGGATTTCATCCCTTTCCACAGCGCAAGTCCCTCCGATTGAGATAAGCATTATCGCCTAGTTGTTAATTCCAACAGATCTTCTCAGCCGTGGTTTTCGTTAGTTGCCTGCATGGGGTGCTTAGCCAATCATAAACTAATAGTTCAAAGGTTGGTCAAGGAAGAAGTCGTACTAATTATTCCGCAGTCGGCATGTGTCCCTACTCAACTTCCCCTGAGAGGCGGTCGCAGGCATGGCATATCTGAACCCAAGTGGTGAGCGCCTAAGTGAATCGTGAGGGCGTGGAGGTCCAAACGCTCCAGCTTTGGCACTAACAATGTAGATGCAGCTAAGAATCATAAAACCCGGTGAAGATTTCTAATCCCTCACCAAATCTAGAGCTTCGCTTCCTCACACAGCCTCTCCTATAGCATAGGAAAGAACGATAGATTGTTGGATGAGACAACAATTTACGGACTTTATAGTCGGCTAAGGTCGTCAGTAATGTACCTCTTTTGTGCACTCCTCCGCTAGTATTGCTCTTCCGAAGGAACCTGATAACTGGATCAATAGTTATTTGCACAAAAATTCCATTGTATATCTGACTATGACTCGATTTTACTCACCAATGCACATGCGGGGACCAGCACCAAAAGGCATGTAGGTAAAATGTTGGATCTTTCGTTGATTATCTTCATTAAACCGATCAGGGTTGAATTTGTTCGGATCTTCCCAGTATTGAGGGTCGTAGTGCAAACCCATAATAGGTATTAAGATATCACTGCCTTTCGGAAAAACGATGTCACCTGACGCAGACGTTATTGTTGTATCAGCGCTGCAGAACCGCGCGGTTTCTACTGCCGGAGGATACATTCGCAGCGATTCTGTAAAGCATTGCAGGGCATTGTGATTGGTCAGAATAGGGGAATTAAGGGTGTTTAAATAAACTGCGTTCTTTGTAGGGGGTCTATACACGATAAGTAAGTAATGTGAAATGTTTAAATCACATTTGAAATAATTATGAAAATTGATACGTTTTCTCTAACATTCAAAAACAAAATACTGCTAATCAATGTTGAAGTGCTTCATTTTAAAGTCGGAAAGGAATAATAATTCAAAATAATAGTTTATTGTTTTTGTTGTTAATACGCAGTTTTATATCTCTCTTTCTCTCTCTCTTTCTGTCTCTCTCTCACTTTCTCTCTCTCTCTCTCTCTCTCTCCTTACTTCTAATGAGAAGAACAGTAATGATTTATTTTCATAATTCTTATTAAAACTTGCGTACTCAAGAGAAACTTACCTTTAATAACACTATCAAGATACTTCATCCCCTGTATTGCTTTGTAAGTAAATTTTCCATTAGTTTTGGTCATAACTTGGTCTATTTCGACCTGCAAACGTGTTTGAACATCATGGTGATGAGACAAAGCATATAGAGTAAAAGATAGCGCAGTAGATAGTGTCTCGAAACCAGCGAAAAGAAAAATTACCACCTGCGACACGATATCTTCATCGGTCAGTTCTGAAACACAAACCCCACTTTCATTTAATTTACATTCTGTGTTCTAGTTTCTTTTAAGACTGTAATGAACTTTACTTTCTGGGCAGTGTATTCATTGCAAAATAGACATATTCATTTCCGAAACAGAAATAAATTATATTATACTACTTTTGCTCGTGATATGTACTCGTAAGTATATCATCTTATAGAAATTATCAATGTGCTTGATTTTTTAAATAACTATGTATATATCTATTTATATATATGTATGTATATCGATTGCTTTATTTACGATATCAGCAAATAATTACTATTTAATATTTACAGCACAAACGAATTTTCAAGCTCCTTACTGTTGAAATGTGTGGCACTGAGGCGATATATTCTTTTCCAGGAGGGAATTAATTTTCAGGTCGTTTAATAATATAACTGAGGATCAGGTTTACTATAACCTAATTTTATTATGCTTAAGTTAAACGGGACCAGTGGCTTAAGTTCACTATATCCGAGTTCACTCCAACAGAAGTCGACTGTAATTTTGTTTGCTTAACAGCCACTGAGAGTAAGCTCACTTGCAATAATAAATATTATTATTATTATTATTTTTTTTTTTTTTTTGTTAGTTTGAAGGCTTGGCATCTAAGGCCTTTAGCCTTTTTACTGATTGATGTTATGATTAATCATATATTAAGTCTAAATTTTGAAGAATAGATTGGCTTCTTTCAAGAACTGTATTGTTTTGTCAGTTGCTGTCTTGTCGGTGCCGAGATCTATCTTCATGTTGCCTCTCATGCCGCATCTGTGTCTAAGTCTTGAGAGATCTACGCAGTCTGTCAGAATATGTTTCACTGTCAGTAGTCTTCCGCAGCTGCAGATGGGTTGTTCTTCATTTCTTAACATGTATGAAGAAGTCATTCTTGCATGGCCTATTCTTAGTCGGGTTATGCACACTTGTTCTCGTCGAGGGTAGCTGACATTTGGTGACCATTTACTGATATTTTGTTTAATGGGGTGTAGTTTCGTGTGAAGACTGTTCCACGTGGTCTGCCATTCTGTGAGGATGTATTTCGAGACAGCATTTCTTGCATCCTGAGGTCGTATTTCAATATCCATTTCTGATTGGATGTTCCCGGCATTTCGTGCTGCAGAATCGGCTTCTTCATTGCCTAGGATACCCACGTGTCCAGGGCACCAGATAAACGTAACTGATGCTCCTCGCTGTTCTAATTTATGGCATGCTATGAGGATTATTTGTAGCAGTGGATCTACAGTTTGGCGCCTGTCTATTGCAGTGAGAAGACTTAGAGAGTCTGTGCAGATGACGAACCTTCCTGAATCGAGAGTTTCACAGTGTCGCAAAGACTGCAATACTGCATATAATTCGGCAGTGTACACACTTGCTTCAGGTGGAAGCGCCCAAGCCCTCGACAAGTTCTCCGTTACAAATGCGCTTCCAACCTGATGTCTTGTTTTTGAACCATCTGTGTAGATTATGATGTGATTTGCCATGTATTCTTCGAGAACTGATTGAAATCTAACTTTTAAATCTATGGGAAGGCATTCTGTTTTCTTTACACTGGTAGTATCGAGTCTTACTTCTGGCATTTTCAACATCCAAACTGGAATTTCATATGGTTCGTATTTCAAGACTGGTGGTAGGACGATGTTGTAGCATTTTTCTATCTCGATTGCGCGGATGTTGGCTGGACGAGTAGCTGAAGGTCTTCGACCGTAAATATTTACTAGCTTAGGTCGAGTCATCAATGAGTGGTTTAAATGTTTCGGTAGAGACAGCAATTTTGATCTATAGTTGAGTAGCATTGTTTGACGTCTGTGATGTAGCGACATGGTGCTGGTTTCACAGTAGAGGCTTGAGGAAGGACTAGTGCGGAACGCGCCAGATGCATATCTGAGGCCTGCATTGTGAACGGGGTCTAGTTTTCTTAAACTTGATTTTCTGGCTGAGGAGTACACTGCACATCCATAATCTATTTTGGACATCACCATGGATTTGTACAGGCGGAGTAAAATGTCTCTATCTGCTCCCCAGTTTATATGGGAAATGCATCTTATTACATTCAGAGCTGTTTTGCATCTACGCAAGGTGTATTCTATATGCTGTTTCCATGTTAAATGCCTATCAAAAATCAAACCAAGGAATTTTGCCGTTTCATTGTATGTCAGTTGAACACCATTCAGCGTCAACCCTGGATCTCTGTAACTTTTTCTCTTCCTACTGAAGTGAACGCATTTCGTTTTGGCTGCTGTAAATGAGAAACCAATGTTTTTTGCGTTCTGTACTAATTTATTGATGGCATTTTGCATTTTGAATTTGACCATTCCCAGTGATTTGGCTGAGTAAAATATAGCAATGTCATCTACATACATGCATTTTCCTATTGACGCTTCTATGCCGTCAAATATCCTGTTAATCGCTATGATAAAGAGCGTGCCACTCAATGGAGAGCCTTGCGGTACACCGTTCTCTAGTACGTAGCTTTCTGAGATAGACTGCCCAACGCGAACTCTGAAAGATCTGGTACTAAGGAAGCTGGATATAAATTTTGGTAGATATCCTCTTATTTGCCAGTTATATAGTTGTCTCAGAATGTTATGTCGCCAGGTCTTATCGAAAGCTTTTTCCAGGTCAAAGAATACGGTAACCATATGTTTTCTTTTGATGAAGGTATTCTGAATTGCATTTTCTAGATGTATTAGCTGATCGATTGTAGAGTGATGTTGTCTGTATCCGCACTGGTGTATGTTTAGGAGGTTGTTTCTTTCGAGACACCATGTTAGCCGGGTGTTGACCATTTTTTCCAAGATTTTTCCTAGACAGCATGTCAGCGATACCGGGCGATAGTTTTCAGGATTTAATGGATCCTTGCCTGCCTTTAAAATCGGGATTACTATCGCTTCTTTCCAGACTTTGGGGTAATTGCTTTGTGTCCAAATGTTATTGTATATATTTAGCAGAGTGGACAGTATTTTCTTCGGTAATCGACGTAGTATGCTGTAAGGGATATTGTCTGATCCTGCTGCGGTGTCTCCAGCTGCATTTATGGCGTCTTGCAATTCTCTCCATGTGAAAAGAGCGTTATATGGCTTATCTATATTGGTTGTAAAGTCAAGTACTTGTTCTTCTTCTTCTTCTTTCTTTTTGTCGAGAAAGTCTTTAGGATAGCTATTTGTGCCACTGGCTTTGGAGTATTGGGTCGCTAATGCATTGGCTATTTCGTCAGGGTTGCATATTAGTTGTCCTTCGTGTTCAATGCACGTTATTGGACTGAAAACATTTTTCCCAGCTATTGACCTGATTTTCTGCCATATTTCCGTGACTTTGGTCGTCCGAGTTATGGTGTTTACGTACTATTCCCAGCTCGATCGTTTTGCTGTTAGTATTTTTCTGCGAGCGAGCGCACGCAGACGCTTGAAAGCAATAAGATTGTCTTGGGTTGGTGCACGTCTATATCTATTGAGGGCTTTTCTTTTCTCCCTTATTGCTTCTTTGGTCTCCGTATTCCACCATGGTACTGGAATCCTAGATGAGCGGCCACTGGTCTGTGGAATGTATTGTACAGCGGAAGATATGACAGTGTTGGTAAAGTCGGTAACGTCTTCCTCGGAGTTTCCACTGACACTTATTGGTGGTATATGTCTGGTGAAGCTGGACCAGTCTGCGCGGTTGGTACACCAACGTTTTGGTATGTGAACTGTGTTCTTTGGCATGTTTGATGATATCAACAGAGGAAAGTGATCGCTCTGATGAAGATCTGGCAGTGGTTTCCACGTCAGCCGAGTTGCAAGATTTGGACTACATATTGAGAGATCTATGGCTGAGAATGATCCATTTCTAGCATTAAAATGAGTGCTTGCTCCTGTGTTTAAAAGTACGTATTCGTTGTTAAGTAGCAGGTCATCGATTCTGCGACCGGAGTCATTTGTCCTAGAACAGCCCCATGTGGTACTGTGAGCATTGAAGTCGCCTAGAATTAGAAATGGAGTCTGTAGTTGATCGATCAGGTCTTGTAGATCTTCATTTCTCCATGAGGCATCGGGTAAGTATATGCAACATACCGTCATCTTCAATGGCTTATACAGGGTTACAGCTACTGCTTGTAGAGGTGTGTTGAGATCAAGACGACTAGCAGGATGAGTATTGCTGATCAATATGGCAACACCACCTCTAGCTCGTCTATCAGGTTCTACGTCACTGCGAAAGGTTTTATAGCCTCTAAAATTGAAACGGTCTTCTGGTTTAAAATGAGTTTCTTGCAAGCACACACACATTGGTGTGTGATTGGCCAGTAGCAATTTCAGCTCACAGTAATGCGAGATACAGCCGTTGATATTCCATTGAATTATATTTTCCATGGTTGGAATGGGGTTTTTCTGCTGTAGGATGCGTAGATCTTGCTTATTTCCTTGGTTTTCCTTTTGGCCATCCTTTCTTCTTTCTCTTCTTACGCGGGGTTTTGTATAGATCGATGGATTGGTGATCATTATGTTCAGCACTTACCATCGAACTTGTCTCAGAGCCAGTGGTCGTGTCTTGATCATTGGTCATTGATTTGATTTTTTGTTTGAGGAAGTTGTCCTCGGTGTGCTTAGGAGAACGAGGCGATCGACTTCGATAGCCTGTTGTCAACACTTCTTTGCTGGGTATGTCTGCAGGCGCAGCTACTGGATTTCTGTCTGCCTCATTTGGTGGGGGTCTTGAAGATTCTTTTTCATTTACCTTTTCACTTTGAGTGTTTGTGGTTAAGTCTTCTGTGTTGATTTTGTTATTGTGAATTTCGTTGAAGTACTTTTCTATGCATCGGGTTATTGCAGGCATTAGTTCTTTCACTACTAAAGAAGGTAAATTTGTGTTTTTAGTAACTGCTTCCACGTATGTAATATTTCCTTTATTTTCGGGACACACAAGTTTTTTTGCTTCAGGATAACTGATCTTCTGTCTGGCTTTAACTTGTTGTATTGCTGCCTCCTGCTTATATACAGGGCAGTCTCTCGACCTCGATGAATGTTGTCCACTGCAATTAATGCATTTGATAGGATCTAGGCATGGATCATCACTATGAAATGGCTTACCACAATGGCATACTTTGATTCTCGCACATCTAGATGCTGGGTGTCCAAATCGTAAACATTGGAAACACTGCATTGGTTGAGGAATGAACATTCGTACGGTTAGACGATGAATGCCTGCTTTAATCTTCTCTGGTAACGTACAACGCTTGAACGTCAGGACATGGGACGCAGAAGGAATTATCTGCCCATCCCGCCTCATTGTTAGCCTACGACAGGCAATGACTCCTTGAGAAGCTAGTTCTTGAACTATTTCCTCTTCACTGCAGTTTAGTAAGTCACTACAAACTACAACACCTTTGCAGGTATTCAGTGTGCCGTGAGCACTTACTTCAACATCTATGGTGCCTATTTTCTTCAATTCTAGTAACTTTTTACCTTGATTGTCATTAACTGTTTCTACCAAGAGTCCAGATGAAGTTTTCTGTATATCTTTTACGGCAGATCCAGCGCAGGTGCTAATACTCCTCTCTATTATAAACGGGCTCACTTTATCAAAATTTCCTTCAGTTCTTTTTACTGTAAGGTACTTTAGTACCGCTGCGGTGTTCTTGAACAGGTCATCATAGTTTGTTGATTTTCCAACTTTCATTCTTTTAGCATTAAACTCCGGGCTTTTTTCTGGACGAGGGTTTTTAAGGGTTCCCTCAACCCTAGGTTCGCAGACTTCCATACGAGTCCCGCGAAGCTTGCTATCACTCGTAGCACTATCTGCCAGCGGTGCCGAGTGATCCGCACCCCTGGCATTGCAGTCGCTGGGTGACGACGCCCGGTGGCCTGCTTGCGCACCACCGACCGCCGGTACTGGGGCTCCGATCCCCTGCACCGTAACTGTTGATCCTGACAGATCCTCCATCTTGGGTTTTTTCTTCAGGGTCGCCTTCCCCTAGCGTTTTTGAGCTACAGCCAGCTTAAGGAAACGGAAGGAACAAGGGGGGACAGAGAAGACAGAGTTAGAATAGAAGGGTAGAATGGAAACGACTCCCTAGCCCTCGCAACCTAATAGCGTCGGGGCGGAAACACAAGAGTTGGCCGATACAAGATTGGCCTACAGGACAGAAAACAGATGTGTGCCACAAGTAAGTGGAAGCAATGACACACAGAGTTAGTGGGAATGACGGGATGTTTAGGGGAGTGACAGCGGACAGCTGCTCTGATTAGTCGCCTTCTACGACAGGGGGAGGTCCCGTGGTGCTATTCTACTAAAATCCCCGACACCACACGGGGATTATTATTATTATTAATATTATTATTATTATTATTATTACTATTATTTTCGCGAATCTTCCTACATAGAGCCACAGGATGCGCTCATCCCGCCAGGGCTCAGTCATTATTATCGAGGTTGGTGCACGTTACTTTTTTGTTGGGGGGATCAGGATTTTTAATGCAGATTCCATATTGCACCCCAAGGTTGTAAGCCCTCTGGGGTTGGGGTGCAATGATGAGGATGAAATACACTCACACACACACACACACACACATACAAACATACAGAAACACACCCTTATTATTATTATTATTATTATTATTATTATTATTTAATATATTAAGTTTAATAATATAACAATAATAATAATAATAATAATAATAATAATAATAATAATAATAATAATAATAATAATATTCACTACACGTGACGAAGTTGTTTTTTAAACGTATAATATATTTTAAACGGGAAACAAAAAATCATCGTTGTGTCATAGTATTAGGATGTATAATAACTTGTCTAGTAAATTAAAGAAAGAAAATATAAGGTTTAGGATTGAGGCATTACAGTGGAAGAAATATGGGGTTTATTAGAAATTACTCGTAATTATAATGGATTTTGTTCTTATAACTTGCGTAATAAATAAGAAGTGTAATATTAGCTTTGTGGATATTATTCTATTTAATAAATAAATAACTTCGGATTCTTTGAACTTACCTATATTATCTCCGCTGTCCCGCCTTTGGCAGCTGTGCACTGATTTTGTCCTACGACGAGCGTCCATCAGGAATTGCAGCAGGTCAGAACGAATGGTCCCCTTCGCCCGCCTGTCGGCAGTCACCTCTCGCACCAGGCCGCTGAAGAAATCCGTCGCCTTTTTATTGAGTACTAGCGGACCCGACAGACTTCGTCCTGTCCAAAAGATTTGCAATGTGACAGTTTTGTTCCTACATATTTTATAGTCTGGGCAAAAAATCTCCTGAACCGAACCGTCACCCTGGTGATAGGGCGTTGTGAATAAGAAATATAATTAAATAAAACATATATAAGCATTTAAAAGTAAGTAATCGCTTTATTGTAAATCACGTGAATCATAATTATTAACAAAAATCAGTTCTATTTTCATTGTAGTGCTTTGTGATATACAATGTTTTTTGTTTGATTACCTGGCGCATAGACAAACAAATCTGATGGTTTACCAACACGGGAACAGGCAACACACAATTGACCATGTGAGAAACATGGGTTTTCCAGATTAATACCACAAACACTTAATGATTGCCCCTGGGACTTGTTTATGGTCATAGCAAAAGGAAGCCGAACTGGAAACTGTAGTCGTTTAAAGTTAAACGGCACATCAGTCGGAATCATTGGGATGCGCGGTATGAGAACGTCTTCTCCTTTATACTTTCCTTTCAGATAGTTGCTTCTATCACGTTGTTTAGTAATTTTTTTATCGCTAACCGTGTGCCGTTGCAAAGACGTGGTTGGTTGATATTTCGCAACATTATAACTACCGATCCAACCTTTAATTGAAGATTGTGAGGTGGCAATCCTGGTAAATCCAGCGAGTTTAAAAATTCTGGTGGATAGTTCATTACATCATCTTGGTTAGTAGCCAAATCAACTGATTTATATATCCTCGATTCGCCTGTAATTTGTTCTTGAACTTTTAAATTTAATTCATTTACATCTATGTTTTTTGCAGCCAATATAGCTCGTTCGCTCAACCAATCATGGTTTCTGTAATTTTGAGAAACATCTGGAAACACCTTCTGAATAAGTTCATCTTTTGATCGAGTTAACTCACAAAAACTTTGAGGAAAGTTAATGCAGCCAGTCAACATGTCTATAGGAAATTTGCCATTACCAATGTCAATGAGTTGTTTAGAGAATATGTTTCCAGATTGGTCATTTTGCAACTCGACACGCATATTCTTGCTTAAATAAAGTACTCTGACATGTTTCCACAAATTGGAGGACTTTAGACATGCATTGAGTTCATCAGCTGGTGTTGATCGTGGAATCACGGGCAATGTTTGACGAAAATCTCCTGCTAATAAAATCATTGCACCACCAAATTGGTTATGATTGCTCCGTAAATCTTTTAAGGTTCTGTCTAAAGCCTCCAAAGATTTTTTATGTGCCATCGTGCATTCATCCCAAACAATTAATTTACATCGCTGCAAGACCTTTGCCATTGCAGAGTTCTTCGAAATGTTGCAGGTCGGAGTTTCATTGCTTTGCATATTTAATGGCAATTTTAATGCTGAATGTGCTGTTCGACCACCTTCAAGCAAAGTTGCTGCGATTCCCGACGAAGCGAGTGCAAGTGCAATTTTATTTTGTGAGCGAATCGTTGCTAATATTAATGAAATCAAAAATGTTTTTCCTGTACCACCAGGTGCATCCAAGAAGTAAATCCCTCCAGTTTCATCATTTGTTACTTTCATAAGAGTATCAAATACATACTTCTCTTGTTCATTCAACAGTGCAAATTTGTTTGAATTAATTCTTTCAAAGTGTTGAGATCCTACAGTTTTTCTCGATTCAACTCTTGGTTAAAAGCATTATGCATTGGACGATTGGGCGCGGCCAGGTCTAATTGAATTAATAGTTTGTTTGACATCATCAAGCACATGTCCTCAAATGAAATCAATGCTTCATTGTAAATTTCTTCACTGATTTGTATATTTGGATTTCCCATTCTATTTCGTATTTGATACAAAATATCATCACACATATAATCTTTGTACTTGATCCACAAATCAATTAGGTTTGATGGGAAGCATGTAGATATGGTGTGGCAATGGCATCGGTGGAATACACATTTGGGTATCTGGAACTTATTTTCCTTGTTTCCGTCGTATAAATCTCCTTGAGGATTGATTCCAAGTATAATATTTTGGCATTTCAGAATATAGCAATGTTTGTGCAAAGTCGTTTTGGCATGTCTAAAAAAAAGTTATTATATTTATTATTTATTTAATGTAGTAGATGGTGGCTGAGCAGCTCTTTGTACTGCGCTCTGTGCTGTAAAATACACTCTTTGTCCATTTTGTAAATGCACAGCTAAGTTAACAACGGAATGGTGTCTCTCATGAATAGGAAAAGAAAATATTCGCCATACTGCTTCATTACTACTAACATAGCGGCCCATTTGGTATTGGGTAACTTCATCATTGGAATTCTCTGCACCAATTCCAATCACAGCATTATCACTCCCTTTGGTTACATATTTGCAGATGTATTTAATAGATTTCACTGAATGGCAATATTCAACGTTGATGTGTGCTTTGAAGGTCTTTGATAAAATGGGTGAATATGGAACAATACAACGATTATCTATTTCAATATCTTGTTGATTTAATTTGACAATTGTTGATCTTCCATTGTCTGCCGTCGATCGTCGACGATACAATGGATAACCGTCATTACCAGTAATTGTTTCCGATATTAATGTCCGTGGATATCGTTTTGAACATTTACCATCCATCACACATGGTGAATTTTGATTAAGAGTTCCACAGGGACCATGTATCATATTTTTGATAATTAGCTCATGCAATCCAGGATCTACTTGTACATCAGGGATTTCAGCTGATATCACTGCATCAACTTCATTTGGCCTTATCTTGTCAACCAACCAAATCAAAATGTATGCATGTGGCAATCCTCGTTTCTGCCACTCCACAGAATACATCCAGCAGCGTGTCTCACCAAACACATAATGTTTTACGATGAAATCCATTAAAGATTTCAATTTTTGTCTAAAGACTCTGGCTGTAATATCATGACGATCAATGGGTGATTGCCCAGGGAATAACTCCTGCTTGATTTCTATCCAGTGCGGATTGCATGTAAATGTGATGAACAAATCTGCTGTACAATAATGACGAACATACGACATGGCATCTTGAGCATATTCGTGCATATGTCGAGGGCTTCCGATGTATGTTGCTGGAAGAATAGTCATCCGACCAACATTCTGTGCATTTCCATCAGTATTAATCGCATCTCGAAGGTGAATATACTCTTCAGATCGGAGTTTGGTCTGATTCAACCTGATGAATGTTAATCTCTCCGTTTCAATTTTAACATACATGTCAACAATATATTTGTGATATAATCGCCGACATTTCAATATGTGATTGTCTTCATTTTCCCGAATCATTAGGCGGTATGAATAATAGTTCATTGAATTGACTTTTTTGTTAGTTTCAGAACCTGTAAATAGATTTTGTTTTAATAACATTGAAATATAAAATTAAAATACATAATATAAAGACTGAGATATTAACTAATATTTTAATTACCTGTAATGGGATTTATCATTTTTATTGAGAAATCATAGCCTTGCCAAAATATAATGGGATATTGCAGTGCATCATATGAGCGGTGTATTTCCTTTATACGTTGTAATTGATCATTCCGACGATGTAAAACAATATCACGGGATTCCAAGTTTTCTCCAACTACAACGATAGCAACTTCATCAATAGTTGGTGCATTAAAACGTCTTGCACGTTGACCCGCAGGTGTTTTATCAGCTCTGATTACAATTTTGTGATTATCTGATGGCATCAGATCCAGGGCAGTTTTAAACAATATAATCAATTGATTGTGTTCATGAAATAAAGTTTGTAATTGTTCTACAATAGACCTCTTTACTAAATTATTATGTGCACAACGCAGATTAGTTTCTTGTGATGAATTGTCCATAAAATAAATTTGCAGGAATTTGTAGTTGCTATCTGACACTGGTAACAGTGAACCTGCTCTGTGATATATTTGGCCTTGTATCTGCAAATTTAAAAAAAAAATTATGTTTGTACCAGACACTATAAAATAAAATAAAATAAATAAGCAATGTGGGGTATAAATTTATGGATTGTCAGTGATCAAACTTAAATAATATTTGTTCTTTAAAATTATATCTGTCTCCTAATTAGTTGTAACTAATATCTATCATCAAATATATTGGGTTTCAAAATAATAATAGTGTCGCTAAAACTGAATCACCAATTAATATGGGGACTAAGAGATGATTATGATCTTAATGATTAAGACATTGAAGATTAGTAACACATCTTAACTTAGGTGACAGAACATAAAATAATTATATTTAACTGCTATACTACACACCTTGAAAGTTGGCATAAAATTTTCCCGAACTACGTTTGTTGACCCAAATGAAGTCATTTGAAAGCAATTGTTATATTGTTGGATATTTGTCAAAAAGTGTATGGAATCTGTTCCTATTCCTGAAACCAATGAGTACAATGGCTCTGGTGGTGGTTCCAATGGTATCAATTTCACTTTACCATTTGGGCAACACAATCCATTAGCTTCGTTTTTAAATTTCAATGCCTTACAATATGAGCAAACCGAGTTCATAGAACCAATAACAACACATTGGTAGTTACTGTAGTCAATTGACACATCGTAACTGAAAGCAGCTCGATTCAAACTTGCGCGATTATTAGTTGAATGCAGCGCTCGCGCTTCACGCGTTCGTGATATCCGAATTCTTTCACGTTCATTTCGGTCGTCACGTTCTTGTGCAGCATGATTAGATCAGTAATTAGCTTGCTTTGTAGCATTTCGGGTTCTTCTACCTAACTTGCTTGGTCTAATAGGAGGCATATCTATATTATAATAGTTTCGGAACGCGACATTAAATCCTCCAACCATGTATTCTGTGCTCCAACGCACACACGCACACTGTTTTGATAGATATGATTGAGTTTGAACTTTGTATAACGGTAATAAAGTGCACATTGACTCTTTGACGTTACGAACATACCTACAACAATGAGTGCTTTAGCTGAGTGAGAGATAAATAGTGAGAGATAGATAGAGATAGAGTGATAAAGCTCAAATTGACTCTACGTTTTAGTTAGAAAACGTTTGTATGGGAAAAAGAAAAAGGCTGTTTTTAGGTTTTTTCCGGCAATTATTCGAATTTTTCTCGACGTAAAAACCATCCTTGGACTTCAACGAACATTTTAAAAAAAGAATTGGCCAAATTGGTCCAGGCGTTGTTGAGTTATGCGGTTACCAACACATTTTGCGATTCATTTTTATATTATAGATGGGCAGAGTCATCAGCTACGGTAGAAGGAAAGAGATGGTGTCTTGCAACTAGATTTTCCTCAAATATTATTACTAAAGACTTTCACCAAACAGGGCTTCATTTTCGTCTCAGCTCTGTGATTAGCAATGTGGTTTCATGAGCTCCGATTCAGCGGACGTGCTTGGTTGGCTCAGGGAATCAACTGACGCCACTGCAGTGCATCCGACTGGAAAGAGCTAGGGGTTCGAGACCCGATGGTGGCAGGGTTTTCGACACTAGGTAGATGGCTAGGTCAAATTCAGTCGTGCTGTCTGGAGGAGAATTCTCACGGTCGGCTGTTTTGATCGGCAGTTTTTCGTTCAACGCCAGGCGCCGGTGTATCCGATCAACGCCAGGCGAATGCCGGAGCAGTACCCTAACAAACGGGCCACGGACAGCTTTCGATCTTTCCTTCCTTGCCATATGTTTACCCCGTACTTACGCACTCACACGTACATGCAACACACTACCACATGTGTCGGGGGACCAGTCGGGAGGGTAGAGCTCGTCCCAGCTGGGGCGGTGCATCGCTGGCGGGAAATATCTGGTTGGGGAAATCTCCGTCAGAGGAAAAATGCCGGACCTGTATTTCGGAGACGGATCTCGCCATCCAGCGAGGAGAGATCTTAGCCACCTCCCTCGACAGAAACATGCACTACCATACAACCTTAGTAGTCGCCGCGCCCACAAACACGAATCAATCAATTGATCAGAATATCGCAACCGTCCGTAACACTTCGTAGCCTTTCGCACAGCCATGAGCGCTACTAATCGTCGCTACAATCGGAGCATCTCGGCTGTTACCCGGTTTCTCAAATTTGAAAAATGGCTGCTTATATGGTTTTAACGTAAAATTGGCCATATTCGGGTTAATTTGGCACACTGTTTGAGTCAAATAACTACTGTTCGTTCATCATAAAATTGTTGCGGAAAAACGCGGGTACCACCTCAGCCAAAACTCCTTTGGTAAAAGGAGCATTAAATAATATTTATTCGTTATTTTCTAAAAGTAGCTAAATAAGGTGAAAATGGGTTGTTTATGGAGCTTGTAGCACCCGTAAACATTTTTAAAAACTGTTTTATTGATGCCGAAGTTGTTCTTGCATCGAAACCTAACTTTTTTCGCTATGCCATTACCTTCTGTTTTTTCGATTTAGCAGATTATACAGATTCTATTATTTATATTCATTATTATACAGATACTAATATATATATATTGTGACATACCTGGTGGTGCCGGGTATTTTCACTGCAATACAACACTAAGAGAGGGTATCTTTTACGTGAATGGGTCCCTGGATAAGTTGGTGCAACGTTGGGGTGGTTAATCATAAATTGAAATACAATTATAAACAAGATTTATTTTAAATCAAATTTGTCATTTACATAATCAGACAACGTTCTTACACTCTGCCTTGGTACCAAGATTAAGAGTGAAATGCATTTCTCATACCTTCGGGGCCCCAATCGGATACCTATGATGTTAGTAGAGCCGCTCGTGCCGACGGGGTTGTCGACCTCTGCTACTGCTGCGGGCCGTCAGCAGCGGATGGCGTGGTAATCGTCCACGGCTGATGCTCCAGCAATTCTTCCCCAACCAGGATCTTGATACCTCGGCTTCGCACCTTCCTCGAATCACTGTCCGTCAGTGGGTTTAATTACACAACCCGCGCCTACTCTGGATACTGGTCACAGTTCTGTACCGCGCAATTTCAAGAATATTTCCACCGCGCCAACTAATAAGAACAACATCAATTATTCTACCAACACTAATCTTTCACTATACTGATACTTCTAATGTTCTATTTACACGTTTGTGATATCCTACAGTTTCAGATATTTCCATGGCTATATTGCCTGTCTACTGTGTCCATGTATTACTCGCGAGCTCTCGCGGCACGTCCGCACTCGCCGCCGCTCCGCGGGCGTCTCTCCGGTCAGCGCTCTGCCAACGGCTCTCGTCCGCGATTCTCGTAACGAACTTTTGCACGTGCGCGGTGCCCAGTTCCAACCGACATTCACACGCTAGCCTCCCGGCGGCGGGCACCGTCGGCGGTGGCAGCGGCTGCTCGCCGGCCCCGGCGCGCCGCGCTCAGCGCGCGCACCGCGCAGTTCAAAATAGCAATTGGTTTCTTACACTAATGATCTAATTAGTGTAATGAAACACATATTATGGGTTTCATCACCCCCCCTTTCTTTTTTTGAATTTTTCCCGTTTCTGGAAAAATTCACACTAATAACATCGTCACTGCCGATGGTCGCACTGTCTTGCATGTTGCCCAACATCCTATATGCACTTATAACCTAGAATCGACTTAACATGTGATTACTTATATTAACACTAATATTACAGTTATTTACACTTCACTGTTTTCCATACATGTTGAACCAGGTTTCCGATTTGAAGTTTGTAGTGTCCTACTATGTCTTGTCTCATGTACGACAGTTCATCCCCATTTTGCTGACAGTGATTTCCTAACTCACAATTGTAGGACATAGCTTCCAGCGTGTTGAACACATCTTGATAGGTATCATCCCATTTCCAGCTACGACCTCTTCTACGTTTGTACCAATGGTTGACCATACCATCACTCTTCCCTCGCCCCTGACTTCGCTCCATTCTTGACCTGCCTACATCTCCTTCATTCCCACACTTTGGGGCATCTGCAAAAGTGACTTCGTACCCCTCCAATATCTTCAAACCCCATCCTAAATCGGTATGATCTGCTCTGCCCAGTATGCTCTGCACAGTGACAGGATACTGTCGCGTTGACATGCAAATGATTCCTTGATATTTTATAGGAGCAAATAATGTGTTTGGCTCCATAACGCTCTTCGTTCTGTATTCACTACGACTTCCCGTGATGTAGTTGTAATGGCTATTCCTCTGGTCGCTCTTGATGTTTATTTGGGTTTCTTCATTCCACTTTCGTACAGAAATCTTGTTTTCAAATTCCTTCAAAAATTTCGGAAATATACCAAAATTCTCTGCCCATGTCCTGGCGTTCTCTTCTAAAATTAGGTGTGATAACTGGATCTTGTATCCTTCCAATATGTTGTTTGATGCTAAGTGCCGTTCTTCTGCTCGCATAACTACCTTAGGGTTTTCCGCCCCATCTCCCAGAGATTTCATCGACTTTGGAGGCATAATTTGTGTCACCCCATACTTGACACTTGGCGACGTTTTCCCGTCTTCTTCCTGTTTAAACTCTTCTTGTGCTCTTTTCTCTTCGCACCCTTGTATATTTTCCCCGATTTCTTCTTCTACTATACGCTCCATTTCTTCTATTTTCATTTCCATTTCTTCTTCCATTATTAACTTCAATTCTTCCGTTTTCACTTTCACTTTATAAACATCCTCCTCGGTCTCGATTTGGACCTCCACCGTTTTGCCCTCCGCTGTCTTGACTTCCTCATGGATTTGGTTCGTCATCCCCTCGTTTCTATCTGTTATCGCTACCCTAGCATCTACTTGATGGCATGATTGAAATTTTAGCACCTCATCTTTCCTATCCAGTTCCTCCGCTTTCCCATACGGTTTTTCGCATATTTCGATGAGCTTCCTATTCCGTTCTTCTGTGATTCTTCCCATTTCTTCTGCCGGCTTCTTAATCTGTTCGTCAACCACCTTCCCGTTCTGTTCTTCTATTAGTTTTCTATTCCGTTCCTCCGCCTTCCTATTCTGTTCCTCCTCGGATCTTTTCTGTTTACCTAATTCTTTGCTCTGTTCTTCCGCAAGCTTCTCAATCTGCTTCTCCGTTTGCTGCCTCAGCTGTTCTTCTAATGAATCTTCTGCCATTACGCCCGTACACGCTTCGTATTCTTCGTCCATCCCCAGGTCAAATCCTACCGCCTGGCTCCCCAGTTCTACCACCTGCCGTTCTAGATCTATATTTACTCTGTGATCGACCAGAAAATCCATCCCTATGATTACCGAATACAATAATTTTTTGACTACCAGGGCCACTATCTCATATACTTGGTTGCCAATCCTGGCTTGAAACATAATTTGTTTTGTGATGGGGCTTGACTTCTTCTGAGTTGCCCCAATCACATACGCCCTATTCATAGGCAAACACATTACTTCTTTTCCTGTTGCTTTTAACTCCTCATACATTTCTTCTGATACTACTGTAGTCGTGCACCCTGTATCCACTAAAGCTTCTTTAATTATACCTTCACATTCTATCGATATCGTGGGACATTTCCTGATTCTGACCGCTGAGTTCTTACATCTCCGCCACGGTTGGGTATCGTAGGTTACCGGCTGCATAGCGTTTATGGAGACCGCGTTTACGTCATCGATTTCCGCGTCCGCAATGGGGCCACCTATCACCGCGGACTCTATTAGTTTAAATAGTGTCCTTGATCACTACTTGTGCTAGGCTGTGCTAATCGGTCGGGTGCATTCCCGCCCCCGCCTCGCGTCTCCGTACGGTTTGAATTAGATCTGTTCCAGTCCGGGCTCTGGTTCCCCGGCTCTGGTCTCCATCCGTCTCCCCCTCTTCCGCGTTGGTTTCTCTGGTAATCGTTGCTCCTATCATTCCCTTGCCCCTGGTTACGTTCCGATCTAACCATATTAACATTCCCTTCATTTCTGTTCTTTGGTACGCCTGCAAATGTCAAGTCGTACCCTCCTAACACATTCTGGAATCTTTCCAGGTCGGTGTGCTGCACACTACGTAAAAGATTCTGCACCGTAACTGGGAACTGTCTCGTCAGTACGCATATTATTTCCTGATCGCTCATCGGTGGGGATAGCGTTTTGTATTCCATGATACGCCTTGTTGCGTATTCCCGCAAGCTTCCCATCGACTGGTTGTAATGATTATTCATTAAGCTGATTTTAAAATTAATTTGAATTTCCTCATTCCAGTACCGCTCAAGGAATCGATCTTTAAATGCCTTTACTGAATCGGGAAACTCATCAAATGTATCAGCCCATATCCTTGCGTTCCCTTCCAGCATTAAATATAACAGTTGTATTTTACACCTTTCCGAAGCATTGATGACAGCTAAATGTCGTTCTGCCGCCTTCATGAATATGCACGGATTCTCTTTCCCGTCTCCTGAGAATTTTAGTGATCTTGGAGGGGTAAATGGTACCGTCCCGCTTGCTGCAATTGGGGATGCCTTGCATTCTTTTATTTGTTCAATCTCTGTTCGTAGTAACACAACCTTCTCTTCGCATTCCCGCTTATTTTCCTGCATTTCTTCCTTGACTACCAATTGTATCCTTTCAATTTTCTCGTCCTGCTTAGCGGTTTTAACATCTAGTTGCTGATATAGCTTATTCTCTAATTCTCCCCCCAGATTGATTACTTGGGATTCTAACTCCTTCTTCTGTTTCCCTAATTCATCGGCGGTCCATTGCTCATGAATTTCTACCCGCTCCGTGATTTTGGTCATCTCATTCTTCGTTACCTCAATTTGTTCTTCAGCGCGTCCCATTCGCCCCCCTATTGCATCTAATTTTCTATTCTGTTCTTCTGCCAGCTTCCTAATCTGTTCCTCTGTGAATAATTTCTGTTCGTCTAATTTCCTGCTCTGCTCTTCTGCCAACTTCCCAATCTGTTCCTCTACTTTCCTATTCAGTTCTTCAGCTAACTTCCTGTTCTGCTCCTCTGTGAATATTTTCTGCTCCTCAGCTGACTTCCTAATCTGCTCCACTGTGAATATTTTCTGTTCATCCAGTTTCCCATTCAGTTGTTCGAACATCTTCCTATTCCGTTCATCTGCCTTCCTATTCTGTTCTTCTGCCGCCTTTTTCTGGTCTTCTGCTGATATTTTCTGTTCGTCTAGTTTCATCATGATTATCTGCATGAAGTTTGTAATAGCATTTTCCCCACCCCCCAGATTTGGATTTCTTGTTGCCTGGATCATCGGTGTTGATGTCACTTCTACTTCTTTATTAAAGCTATCCCCTGACGTTTCGTCCAACCGACTTCCAATACCACTATCCCTACTTTCCGATGACCTGCTGTTATCGATTCCTACATCTATTTCCCCTACTTCATCCGCCTTTTCTTCCCGGTCCAGCACTACATTTTGCGCCTCCATTCTGTTGCTTTGAGCTGTCCGATCGATTCTCACTACACTAAAATACCGTACAAATTTTCCACTTGCCTCACCTACCAACGATATCACAGTTATCCTATGAAGTCACTATATCCGCCACAACACTGTATCCTTCGTGAATGGATTAATTCACACCTATTTCAATTGCTAACTAATGACGGACAACCCTCACTCACCACCAAAACACAATAACACTAATTCAATAGCCATATAAATTTCCACTCACCTACCAATGCATAAACATAACCCTTACAATACATAATATTATTACCATTGAAACACATATACACTGCTAATGGACTCATTAATACTATTACACAAAAATGCTTTCAAATTATAATAAATCCCTTATTAATTGAAATTACTTTTCAACGCACCTATTGCTATATTATGTACATCATCATCATTCACATTTGCATGTCATATCTCCTCCCTGAATTTTCCTCAATAATATAATATAGATATTCACAACAAACATTCACACTGCTGGTATATATTTCCCAACCTGGTATCTTTTCTAATAAATTCCCCACACTTTACCATCACCAATAGATAATGCACTACTGAGTGAATGTTCCCAGCAAAAAACAATTTTGTGCATAATTTGTACAACACTATTAACCACCTTTATATTCTCATAAGAATTATTACTACTTCCCCATTTCTTTGATTTCCATGTTATAAAAAAAATGCCAAGCAGTTCAAATATTATTAATATGTCTTACAAAATTTGGAATTCTATTACATTATATTATTTGTAACATGTACATGTATAACCTTCATAACCTCCGTAACTACAATATTAACTATATATTGGATGCTCACAAATAATTGCCTATGTCAGCCCGCAATTAATTACGCAACAACATTTTTGTAATTATCAACATTTCATTATGCTTACTTGACTTGTGCATGTTTTTTGCTAACATATGTATTGTTATTTTTTTTGTACTCTATAATAATACACTTTGCACTGCCTGCTTCTCATCTATACCCTGCATTACTATACATCAATTACATGCACATTATTTTCCAACATTTCACCAACTTTCCTAAGGCCACATTTCTTAACTATACGTTTTCCACTTGTTCGGGCGCCAGCTGTGACATACCTGGTGGTGCCGGGTATTTTCACTGCAATACAACACTAAGAGAGGGTATCTTTTACGTGAATGGGTCCCTGGATAAGTTGGTGCAACGTTGGGGTGGTTAATCATAAATTGAAATACAATTATAAACAAGATTTATTTTAAATCAAATTTGTCATTTACATAATCAGACAACGTTCTTACACTCTGCCTTGGTACCAAGATTAAGAGTGAAATGCATTTCTCATACCTTCGGGGCCCCAATCGGATACCTATGATGTTAGTAGAGCCGCTCGTGCCGACGGGGTTGTCGACCTCTGCTACTGCTGCGGGCCGTCAGCAGCGGATGGCGTGGTAATCGTCCACGGCTGATGCTCCAGCAATTCTTCCCCAACCAGGATCTTGATACCTCGGCTTCGCACCTTCCTCGAATCACTGTCCGTCAGTGGGTTTAATTACACAACCCGCGCCTACTCTGGATACTGGTCACAGTTCTGTACCGCGCAATTTCAAGAATATTTCCACCGCGCCAACTAATAAGAACAACATCAATTATTCTACCAACACTAATCTTTCACTATACTGATACTTCTAATGTTCTATTTACACGTTTGTGATATCCTACAGTTTCAGATATTTCCATGGCTATATTGCCTGTCTACTGTGTCCATGTATTACTCGCGAGCTCTCGCGGCACGTCCGCACTCGCCGCCGCTCCGCGGGCGTCTCTCCGGTCAGCGCTCTGCCAACGGCTCTCGTCCGCGATTCTCGTAACGAACTTTTGCACGTGCGCGGTGCCCAGTTCCAACCGACATTCACACGCTAGCCTCCCGGCGGCGGGCACCGTCGGCGGTGGCAGCGGCTGCTCGCCGGCCCCGGCGCGCCGCGCTCAGCGCGCGCACCGCGCAGTTCAAAATAGCAATTGGTTTCTTACACTAATGATCTAATTAGTGTAATGAAACACATATTATGGGTTTCAATATATATATATATATATATATATATATATATATATATATATATATTGTGCCGAGACGGGATTATACACCCCCGTCACACCACAGTTTCGTCGGCGTCAACGCCCACAGACGGCGAGAAGAGCAGTCGAATACCTGAGCAGCAAAACGCGCAGCCTGGTATCCGTTGCTCGCACTAGCAGCCACAAACTATCGAGTCACGTTTTTCCTGAAAGGAGTGAAGTAGGAGAAATTACCCCCCCTTCTCAGTATCTGCTCAGAATTTCCCCAGCGCGGCGCTAATAAATAGGCTGACGCGCATACAGAAAGTCTCTTTTGTCGCCATCTCGCCTGGAGTCAACATCTCTTCTGCTAGCACGCGTCAGGTCTGCAGTTCTTCACGTAAGGCACCGCTTGGCAAGTGTGCAGATTTTATCAGAGCGTTAGATTAGTTAGAAATTGCCGCAACGACTGTTTAGAATAGGAGTGTACGGCGTTGCAGAGAAACGTCTAGCTAGTCATCCGCGCAGTAGTCAGGAATTAGAGAAATATTCTTCTGTTAACTATTGCGGGAAGTAAAAGTGTGCCCGTTCTCAGGAAAGCTCTGAAAGTTCTTAATTAACAGAATAAAGTTAGGAACGAGCGAAGTACTTGCACTGGCAGTTAGGGAAGTGCAAGGGACATTTTCTGCAAATTGGGCGTAATCGAAGGCGATAGCAGCCGTGGAGGAGAAGAAATCGGTTAGTGGAGACGGAAGAATACGCGAGGCGACCGAGAAGACGACGACTGAGCAAAAGGACGGCGAGAGCAGCGCAGAACTTCGGAGTCGAGCAACGCGTTGCGGAGCGCAGCACGCTGTTTCAAGGTTGAAAGGCGGACAGTTTCGAGGTAATCCGTAAAACTGAATTTAGGTCAAGTTCACGTCGGCAGGAAAGTGAACAGTTTCAGAAGTGTTAAAAATTGAGGACACGGATATTAATAATTTGTAGCTTGGGAGTGGGAGATTTAATGCGTAATTGCTTGCCTTTAGCCATTCTATTGTAGCAGCCATTATTCTGTTACTAGCACTTAGAATTTAAGGAGAAATTGAGAGTGGTGCGCTTGCCCACAAGTTAATTATTGTATGTATAATTTTGAAAAGGCAAGAAATTGTAAATTAGGATTAGTTTCACGTGCAATTGTAATTAGAATAAGTTAAATTTAGACGTAGTGAATTTTCAAAGGGAATCCCAGTACTGGTTAAAGAAATTGGTTCAGAAAGTCGGTTCTAAACAATATTAAGTGTTCATTTGAATAGGGTGTCAAAAGTTTCTTATTTGTGTTATTCAATCATTTTTTTTGAAGTGTAATTCTATGTGTGATTTGTTTTTCGTTATTATCAATTCATGCCAAAGAATTTTGAGTGAATTATATGCTCGTTTATGTGTGATTTGTGTGACTTTTATTGTGTCAAGGGTTCAGACCTTTCTCGTACCCCAAAGATCCTGCTTCCTGAGATTCTAAGCTCGCTTCACGAGCATAATATCTTAACCACTTGCTTACAGTGCATGCTGCGTGTGCAGAAGAAGGTACGAGGGTGTACGATAGGTAAGCCGGTTAGATATTTTGGCGCCCATAACGTGGGGCAGCGATCGATTGAAATCGTCGAATGGTGCAGGTGAGGGCCGGTTAGATATTTTGGCGCCCATTACGTGCGGCAGCGATCGATTGAAATCGAGCAAGCAAAGGTGAACCCTAGACACAATAAACGAGCATTTTGTGGTATTTATTAGGCTGTGTACTGTGTTTTCTTTTCAGCAAGTGTTTTCTGTGTACAGTGAAGTGTTATATAGTGTATTGTATTGTGATTTTGGAAGGGAAGTGCATTTTGTATTAGAAAGGTAAAAGGCAAACGCAAAGCATTAACATGGCAGGTAGTCAGGAATATAGGGAACCTAAGCAGATCAGGAGTGGCGAGGACAGTGAGGGCGACGCGGGGGACGAAGTACTTCGTAGGATGCAAAATTTAGGGTTACACGAGGCGGAGGAAGTACGTGAGCCGACCGCGGATCGCACAGAGTCAGCAGAGACCACGTCTGAACAACAGTTGCAACGCGCGAAAGAAGATTCGATGATAACATTAATGCAGGAGTTGTTAGAAGATTTTGCGCGAACCATCGCACAACAATTAGAGGAGCAGACACAAAAATTATCAGCCGAAATTAAAGAACAATCGCGAAAAATAGAGGAGCAAGGGCAAAAATTAGCAGTTGAAATTAAAGAACAGTCACGAAAATCAGAAGAACAAGAACGTAAGATTCAAGAACTGCGAGAAATAGCAGAAAGTAAAGTAGAAGGAGGAGGAGCATGCCGAGGAGGTAATATTAATGTACCGGCGTCACTTAGATTCTCAGGTCATCCAAGCGAGAATCCGAACGCGTTTGTTAAATCATTGCAAAGCTTTTTCGTGCTTTCGAATGTCCGCGAAGCACACAAAACTTTACTATTGCATCAAGCGCTAGAAGGCAATGCAAAGGCGTGGCTAGAAACGTTATGCCCGTTGCCAAATTCATTTAACGAATTTGTAGTGAGGTTCCTAGACCGTTACTGGGGAAAGGAACAACAAATGAATTTCAAAATTTCGTTAATGAGTGGGTATTACCGTACTTCTAGCGGAACCATGCGAGACTACGCGGCACGAAAAATAGCAGCTTTGAAAATGTGTTCTCCTCCCGTGCCGGACGAAGAAATAATTTGTATTCTCACGAGACATTTCCCGTTAAGCATCCAGAATCTATTACGCAGCGTTGATGTAAAAGACGTAGAAAAATTTCAAGTTTTGTTAGGCAACTATGATTTGGCGTTTGAAAACATGAACCAAACACCGAAGACGACCAAATCCAATATTAACGCGATGCAAGTTGTTCAAGACACGATAGTTTCTTCGTCGAAGAAAGGAGGAAGCAAGAATAAAGGTGAATCTCGACAACATGGGCAGGACGCGAGGCCGCGGAACGGAGAGACGGCGAGCGGAGAGCTGCGCGGTCAAGGTTACGGCGGCGAGCAACCATGTACGAGCAGGAACGCGCACAACTTTCAGCGGGCAAGGTCACGGAGTCCGCGAAATGAAATTAGTACAAGAGATCGAACGGGACCGGGAAACACGCCAAGTTCGAGTTGAAAAGGGGTCCCAAATCGAACAAAATTTACGACAAACACGCGATCCCTATAACTGCAAACCGAATTACAAATAATGGAGAAAATTTATGGGAGAACTGGAAGCCGAGAAAAGGGGAGAAATGTCCCGTAATTGAAATTAGTTGCGCTGGTGTGCATAGTAAAGCATTGGTAGACACCGGATCAATTAAATCTGTGATATCGGAAGAATTATATGAAGAGTTAGTAAGCAGGAAAATAAACGTCTTGGAATTACCAACCAATAATACTCGAATGATAGATGCATGGGGGCGGAAATCTCATCCAGTAAGAAAACAAGTAATGGTGGAAGTGAAAATTAGAGGAAAAATGTTTGACATAATTTGTTTGGTAGTGAAGAAATTAATTTACCCATTAATTATCGGAGTGGATTTTTTGGCGGAACATGGCGCTGTTATCGACATCGGAGAAAAGCAAGTTTTGATCAACGGAGAAAATGTTTGGGAGGAAGATGAAAATGAAGAGGCGCGAAATACACATGCAGATGAGGGAGACGAATCGGAAGAATTCGCAGAAATCGAAATGTGTCGCGTAGAAATGGAGGAAGATGAAAATAAAAGGGCGCAAAATGCACAGGTAGACGAGAGAGTCGAATCAGAAGAATTCGCAGAAGTCGAAATGAGTAGCGTGCAAATGGAGGAGAATGAAATAAAGGAAGAAATAAGGAAGAAAGTAATGGAGCAAGAAAAATTGAGGGTTGATCAGAAAAATGCGTTGTACGAAATGTCGATAAGCGTCAAAGATGTCTTCAAAAATCACAACGGACCGATAAAGGGGTATGAGCTTCAGATCAAGTTAACGGACTTGCGACCAGTTAAAGCGAAGAATTATCCTATCCCCATAGCCTACCATGACGAAGTGAGAGAAGTAACGAACGAGATGATCCGAGAGGGAATAATTTGGAACGCGATTACGGTGCACATCAACCCAATTCTTGTGGAAGTAAGGAAAGAACAAATAGGGAAAGCGGTAGAAGCAAGGAAAACGGTAAAAGAAGCAAGGAAAACGGCAGAAGAAGTAAGAAAAGCGGAAGTAGTAACGAAAGCGGAAGAAGTAGGGAAAGCAGCAGAAGTAAGGAAAGCAGCTGAAGCAACTTAAGATTTTATTTCGACGACGAAAAAAAATCTTAAGAAGAAAAGGAGGGGGCAATGTGCCGAGACGGGATTATACACCCCCGTCACACCACAGTTTCGTCGTCGTCAACGCCCACAGACGGCGAGAAGAGCAGTCGAATACCTGAGCAGCAAAACGCGCAGCCTGGTATCCGTTGCTCGCACTAGCAGCCACAAACTATCGAGTCACGTTTTTCCTGAAAGGAGTGAAGTAGGAGAAATTACCCCCCTTCTCAGTATCTGCTCAGAATTTCCCCAGCGCGGCGCTAATAAATAGGCTGACGCGCATACAGAAAGTCTCTTTTGTCGCCATCTCGCCTGGAGTCAACATCTCTTCTGCTAGCACGCGTCAGGTCTGCAGTTCTTCACGTAAGGCACCGCTTGGCAAGTGTGCAGATTTTATCAGAGCGTTAGATTAGTTAGAAATTGCCGCAACGACTGTTTAGAATAGGAGTGTACGGCGTTGCAGAGAAACGTCTAGCTAGTCATCCGCGCAGTAGTCAGGAATTAGAGAAATATTCTTCTGTTAACTATTGCGGGAAGTAAGTGTGCCCGTTCTCAGGAAAGCTCTGAAAGTTCTTAATTAACAGAATAAAGTTAGGAACGAGCGAAGTACTTGCACTGGCAGTTAGGGAAGTGCAAGGGACATTTTCTGCAAATTGGGCGTAATCGAAGGCGATAGCAGCCGTGGAGGAGAAGAAATCGGTTAGTGGAGACGGAAGAATACGCGAGGCGACCGAGAAGACGACGACTGAGCAAAAGGACGGCGAGAGCAGCGCAGAACTTCGGAGTCGAGCAACGCGTTGCGGAGCGCAGCACGCTGTTTCAAGGTTGAAAGGCGGACAGTTTCGAGATAATCCGTAAAACTGAATTTAGGTCAAGTTCACGTCGGCAGGAAAGTGAACAGTTTCAGAAGTGTTAAAAATTGAGAACACGGATATTAATAATTTGTAGCTTGGGAGTGGGAGATTTAATGCGTAATTGCTTGCCTTTAGCCATTCTATTGTAGCAGCCATTATTCTGTTACTAGCACTTAGAATTTAAGGAGAAATTGAGAGTGGTGCGCTTGCCCACAAGTTAATTATTGTATGTATAATTTTGAAAAGGCAAGAAATTGTAAATTAGGATTAGTTTCACGTGCAATTGTAATTAGAATAAGTTAAATTTAGGCGTAGTGAATTTTCAAAGGGAATCCCAGTACTGGTTAAAGAAATTGGTTCAGAAAGTCAGTTCTAAACAATATTAAGTGTTCATTTGAATAGGGTGTCAAAGTTTCTTATTTGTGTTATTCAATCATTTTTTTTTGAAGTGTAATTCTATGTGTGATTTGTTTTTCGTTATTATCAATTCATGCCAAAGAATTTTGAGTGAATTATATGCTCGTTTATGTGTGATTTGTGTGACTTTTATTGTGTCAAGGGTTCAGACCTTTCTCGTACCCCAAAGATCCTGCTTCCTGAGATTCTAAGCTCGCTTCACGAGCATAATATCTTAACCACTTGCTTACAGTGCATGCTGCGTGTGCAGAAGAAGGTACGAGGGTGTACGATAGGTAAGCCGGTTAGAAAATATATATATATATATATATATCTTTAGATCAACATACCTTCATCAGTTTGGGTATTACCAAGTATCCATGAAACACCAAATTTCTCCACGTGTTGAAATCCGTGAGAAGTTTTCCCATTTGGTATATTTCATTCTCAGGTTTTTGCATAGAGTCGCACTGCACTCCCATACTGGTGCTTAGAAACACATCGTTTGCCATGCGGGTACAGAAGTCCTTTATGTCACAGGTGATGTATTGCTCGGTAGAATCTATTTTTTTCAAAAGAGACAAAATTTCAGTGTTAAAAGATATATTGTTTGAGCACTCGTTTTATTAACTATGAGAACATCTGAGCCACTGGTTTACTAGTGGTTGTGGACGTTATAGTGATAGAGGTAGTGATAGTGATAGTGGTAGCGATATCGGTAGCAATAGCGGTACAGATAGCGGTAGAGGTAGGGATTGGGCTCCTGATTGGGGTAGTAGTAGTTGTGGTGGCGGTGGTGGTGGTAGTATTTTTTTTTTCACGCCTTCCATCCTTGAAATCCAAATATTATACAAAATATACGAGTACAATACAAAATATTATACAGATACTAAAAATATTATACAAATTTACTCTTCCTCCTTCCTCGTTTCTTCTATAAGTCTCAAAATGGCCTCTCCCTCTCCTCCTTCATCTAGTATCTGATCTATCTTCTTTTTTTGTTGTTGTTGTTGTTGCATACATTTAAAAACATGTTCCATTGTGTCTTCTTCTTACCAGAAAATTCTGCAAATTTTGCTGCCTTCCAAAAGAGGTATCCTAATTTTCCATTTCCACCGGAATTTGGATGTGATGATCTAACTTTTCTTTGGTCCTGGATTTCAAAGACATTTTGATTGGTTTTTCTGTTTTTATTACCTTGTAATACGTGCTTGCATGACAAGAGAGAGCTAGATGTATGGTTGCGGGGGCGCCGAGAGCGCATCGAGTTGAGAGAGTAACAATAAAGGAGGTGAACTTTAGCACTGGTTGTAGCTGAAAATACTTTTTCTATGAGTCAGAACTAAGAAAGATTTGGTGTTCTGAGAAGGCCGTCAGAGTATTATGCAAAAATATTTTGTTTAGATTTAGATTTTGTCAAAAAACAGTAATAACTGTATGTGGCATATGGGGGAGAAGATTATCTGCGCACGTTTTCTTGACTTCCAGAATCCCTTCCCGACATTTTAACTATAAATTGTTGAAGGATGAGTGAAATTTTAAAATAAATAAATAAAAATAAATTTTAAAAAATCGCGAGATTAGCAGTATTTGAAAAAAAATACATTTTCGCTTTCGAGTTATAGAAAACCTATTTGCAGCGGTAAACGCATTGCGAGTATGATTTTTCTGCATTGCTAACAAAATAGTAACTCGCCCTTATCTCTACTCCTACCATTGCAAGCAAAAGGAGAATTCAACAATATGTGCGCATAGTGAAGCTACATTTACGTCCAGAAGCAAAACAAGGGGCCATTTCAGCATTTGCTGAATGGTTCAGGGAAACTGGACAAAAACCAGATCGAGAGGGGGGGTGTCATTGACCCGGAAGCTTAAGTACATTATTTGTTACAAACATATTAAATCTTTTAAAAAAATTATACAATACAAATGTAAACTAATTCATTATATATCACTGTTTTGTTAAAATTAACATTAATTTTTCTTTTTGATAATCAATATAGTCTCTAATTGTATAGAAACAGTTATTCAGCAGGAAATATTTTACTTTTAACTTAAATTTGTGAACCGACTTCAATTGTTTAATGTCATCTGGCAAGGCGTTATAAAATAACCTACACTCACTACACACACATACTATTACAATTTGCAAAAAATCAGTTAACCATAAAAAACAGACCTACGCCACTCTATTCTTAGAATAAATTTAAAGAGAAAAACAATTGGAGCCATGTTCTAGAAAATAAACCAGGGGTTTTATGTAAAGTACCTCCAAAAATTAATGAATGGTTTTCAAAATCGCAGAGTTTTGACTCAGGCCAGTTCCACAGTGGTTGCTTCAATTAAAAAAAAATTAGTTTAGGGACTAATGTTGTTCACATATGTCCAACGGAGGAACGTTTGAAAAAAAAACTTTTCCGATATCAGGGCACCTCAGTTTTCGTTGAAAGCTTGAACAATATATATATATATATATATATATATATATATATATATATATATATATATATATATATATATATATATTGTAATGAAACGGTCGCACGCGTCACTTAGCGTTTCAAAATTTTATTCAATATAACTTTGCTGAAAAGAGGCCTGGAAATGTGCGTTTTTTTGCTACCCGCAAACGTGTTAGAAGCGTGGGGGACGCGGGGGCAGCTCTATTGTCTCGATAGGGGCGCACCGCGAACCGCATCCGGTGACTCACCGGGAACCGTTTTTTTTTTTACTGTTTGAACGTATTGGCACTGTTTAATTTAACTTATGCTGTTGTATTATGCTCTTAAATGAGTTATTTTGTCATGTCGTGAGTGTAACTACCACACCCAAAATCTTTGCCATTACTAATCAATCTGTTTGTGTTATGCAACTAGCCAACATTTGCTTCCCATTAGTAGTTATGAATTCATGCCAGGAATAGTTTCTTCGTTTCATCAATTACATTAGGCGACCAGCTGATAGTCAAATATTAAATGTCTAATTCCATTTAAAAATATTGATTTATCATCTTTCAACAGTAAAATTATCATTTTGTTTACTATGTTTTCAATTACATGTATTAACTCAGCTCAAGTATTCTGAATTCCCCAAATATCAGCAACCTTCCTGGAGTCATAATCAAGAAATTTGATTGTGTGTGTATTCGCTTGCAATAAATGCAATGGTCCTTCAGCTGTCGAGGTAAGTGATCAATTTGGTGCTTCTTTTTAAAGGTCATTGCCTCAATCAGTCCACTCTCAATTACACCAACTCCATCAATGTCTATGAATGACAATAAATAACGCAAAAACACGTATTTTCGAAAAAATTGAACATGTTATAATTAACATGTTAAAATTATAGATGTGTTTTTGATGAAGACATTTCGTTAAGAAAAAATATATCTTCATAATTGTAGTTGTAAATGACAAAAAAAGTTGAATTTTTGCCATTTTCGAAAAATCAGAGATTTTAACGAAAATGAGACCTGTACCCTTCTCTTAAGCGTCCTTTAGGCTATCCGAGGTCAAAATTTGATCAAAGAATATAGTTCAACGAAAATGACACTCACAGGAATCTAATAGGATATTTTTCGTATCAGTGGAAAAAAGTTAGCGTTGTTTTTGAGAAAATGATTTTCATAAATTGCGTTTATTTTGAGCCCAATTTTGTCGAAAAAGTATTATTTATTCTAAAAATTTAACATGACCTTTCTTAAAGTAATTATTTTTTACATCAGACTGTTTCTAAGGCAAAACTCTCTATTTTAAATTTTGTAGTTCTGAAATGTTAATTATTTGCAATTTTCGAAAATACGGAAGTTTGTGAAAAATGGGGCTAGCGCCATATTTTTTACCTTTCCCAGATACGTGCGAGGAGAATAAAGAAAAAAATTGGAGCGATTTTGAAAAAACGTTTTAACTGCCTACACACTTTCGAAAAATAGAACATGACCTTGTTTCAAAATCTGTTTTAAAAAATTCATTAAGGGGGAATCTCTATCTTCAGTATTGTTGTAGGAAGCCGCTAAAAAATTCTGTTGTAATTTTCGAAAAACCAGGGATTTTAACGATACTGTCTACACCACGTGTAAGAGAAAGTAATCAACTGCATTTGAGAAAAGGAAGTATCCAAATTTTCTTTACAAGGGGACGACAATAAGATTTTTTCTGTCGAAAATTCGCCGTTTTCCGGCTCACGATTATAGTACTTTGTCTTCTTACATTCTTAATGGCGAGAAAGTAAAAATTGTATTGGAAATGTTTTGAATTAACCTCGGAGTGACCCTACGATGATTACGATTAGTTTATTTTCTTATAACCAATGACGAAAAATGGAACCAACAAACATATGCACAAAACAGATGTTTCTGGTACAACACTTTTAGAAAATGCAGTGCTGTAAGTAGGATTTATATTGAAAAGTGGACCCTTATATGTAAGAATATCTCTATGAATAAAAAAATAATTTCATACTTTACACTTGAGTTAAATTTTTTTTTTTATTCTGAACATTTTTATGAGTTATACCATTCGGTAATAAAGATTTTGAACATTTGTTTTAAATTACCGAATGTTTTGAGCATTTTAATAACTGAGGCATTGATATACGTTGGTCATTAACATTTTTGGATTTTTTCTATGAACATTTTGCATTGGATCTTTTGACAGGGTACCAAATTACATAATTGTACATTTTTCCATTGCATATATATTTAAAGAGAATTGTGAGTTGTGCGAAATGAGAGATTTAAAATTCAACATTTCAATTGAATTTGAACTTTTATCTTCTTACTCACCCGCAATGGGAAGAGCATCGTATTTCTGCTTCAGATAGTCCGTCATCCTCTCGGCACATTTCGAAGCGATTGGAAACATTGTTTTCAGTTTGCTAGGGGTGAAAGAAGGGCTTAATCTAGAACGCATGTTCCTCCACGTATCATCTGGACAACAGAAAAGATGATGGTAACACTTTCTTACTTCACCACAAATACATCGTTAATACGCATGCCCAAATCTTTGCAATGACATAAAGTAGTGTGTAATGGCATGTGAAAGAGGATGACCATGTATTTTTATACTTTACTAATAGACTTTTTATTTTCGGGGGCATTCCTTTTGTTGCATATATACGTAGGCAACGCGTTTCCTAGCTCCTAGGAGCATTGAGTGCACCGTGGAGTAATCCTCCGTGAATACCTGTAGGAGTAATCCAACTTAAATCCACATAAATTCACTGTATTTCTTTTTGCTCCTTTTATGTTAATTTTTCATTTTTTCCTTCTCTCTAGAGACCCACTGAGGATGGTAAAAGTGTTTCCCGAATGTTAACTCTAGGCAATAATTACAAATTATTAAACTTTTTACAGACGATAATTTCCTTCTCCCATTATGGATTACCACCAGATATCTGCTACCACCATGGAATTTACTCAAATAACCAGGCGCTTTGGAGCGGTATAGTTGTATAATTTAGCAGCATAACAATCTAGTGACATAATTTACAAACAAATGCTATCAGATAGCTCCAACAATGCATCAGCGCGCACTGACACAACGGGCGAGCTCTATGCACGCATAATGTAATGGATTACAATATAGTAAAGGAATCGGCTTTGATGTGTTTGTAAGGTTTTTGTAAATGTATTGAGAATGAGGTCGCGCAAGTGGTTGATGCGGCCTAAAACATATGTTATATATTTTTATTTTAAAGTAAATTACTACTACTTTTACAAAAAGTGTATGAATCAAGTACTATTCATAACTAAATAATATTTTTTGACGATACCTTCGAGCGTGAAAATATTCTTGTGGAATAGGTGATCTGACTTTTCACATGGAATGGGTCGCCGATTTGTGAAGTTTCCAAACTGCTTTACTGTGATCTGCTTCACAATCTCTGGATCGCGAATTAAGAATATGGGCTTCGTGAATTCGAAGAAGCCGAACACACCATGGCCTTTGCCCCATTTGTAACGCTGCCTAATGCTGTCGGGAGTCGCGCGGAGACCTAAAAGTTCTGCCAACATGTCTCCCAAAAAAGGCAGCTTGGGATATGTGGAGGCGATATTTCGCTTCCGAAAGAAATCATAGTTCCACGTTCCGAAGACGTACAGGCCCAGCGTTACAGCTGTTAAAAGTAACCAGTTGGTGGTGGAGGGGTACGTGGAGACATTTTCACCGGTGGCGCTCATCCTGGAACAGAGCAAAAACCAGTCGCTGACGTTCACTTCCATTGTTCGCAAACACCGCCCAAGACATTACAAGTGTTCATTATAACATTGTTGAATTTGTATTACTATTTGTTGTAATTAAGATAGAAAATTATTTTCGATGTTTTACCTTCATTTTCTCTACTCCAACCAAGTTGTTAAATTTATAAGTGCATACGAACATTATTTATGGTTGATATTACAGTACACATTGATAAATATGGAAGTTAAACATTCTTTTTTTATCAAAAATAATGTTAATAAAAAGACTGACATCACTAATTTAATTAAAATTGCATGTCAACTTGTTAATTATCATGGCGATTTGATATTAAAGGGAACCCTTTTAAAAACATGATAAATATTATTTTTCCGGAAATATTCGGTATTTGTTTCCAATTACTACAACTAAATAAATATTTATGAAATAAGTTATAAAAACATAGTGTTTATGTTCCCCGAAAACTCAGGTTGTGAAGATAAAAGAAGATTTTAAATTTTAAACAGTGATCAAGATCTGCGAATTTCCTAATGGGTACATTTTCCAAAATAAAGACATTGCATCACACACTGAAAAAAAGGAACACCTATATCACAACAAGGTTTCAACAGTTACACAAAGCCTTGTTACGAGAAACGGAAACATTGATGCTTTATTCCTTTCCCTGGATGCGACAGCATCAAAGAATAAAGTCAACCTTGATGGACTATCCGGCCTGTGATAGCTGAAAAGGTGATGCTTCATAAACGGACCTGGTCCCCTCCTCAACGCTAAACACGTTGCAGAGCAGTTACAGGTCACAGCAGCAAGGTAGTCTTGTCAGATGACCCCGAAGAGCTATGTGCTGATGGAGAGGGGGGTGGAAGTGGAAAGGGCTCTGTGCTGATGGCAGGGGGGGGGGGGCGCCCGCCCCGCCTCCGGGCGCCAGCAGAGCGAATGACTCACAAGTTGGGTATTGCACGCACCTGCTCGCTCAGTTTCTGAAGAATCTGCAGTGCAGATACTCTTCAGTCTGTTCAGCGATTTGGTGTAAATTTGAATCTGGTGGTGATTTCTTTAATTGTCTGAATTATGTATTCGAAGTGAAAGAGATATTCGAATTAAGTGCCGATTAAATATTTTAAGGTACGTATTTAAGGTACGTTCATGTGTTCATTCATTCCTATCATGTCAGAATGGTCTGCATTAAATAAAATAACCTTGAGAATGTCCAAATTTAAACAAACAACCAACAATCTCCGTCACGAAACAGTAACCGTGAACCTTGTTGGGCCTATATTATCATGCATTCCCTTGTTACAGTATCATGGATCAGGTATACTGCAACTGTTCTTTTTTTCCGTGCATGTTTTGCTATACAAGCACTATTATACAGACACTTTTAACAATTAATGTCTTATTATGCAGTATAAACATTATGCACTTTCTGATATATCTAATATTTTTAAAAGGAGGAAAATACTTGCGCTCCAAGCTGAGATGTTCCGCATAATCTACTGACGCGACATACTTGCTAACAAGAACCCCTTCCATATCGTCACTTGTTTCGTAAAAACACAGTATCGATGGGGCTTTATGCAATATACTGTAGTTTTAAACACGTGTTTTCTTGCATATGACCTTATCATTATCGTTGCAGTTACTTACGAACGGCCATGGAAAATTAAGATCCTTTATCTACTGATTTGTTTTATCTGTTAAAACAACATTATTGTTAGTGTCTTCCTCAAATTAGCGAACACACTTTGCAACACGCTACTACTACTAAACTACTAAAACTATGTCTGTCTCTCTGCTCGTCTTTTCGTCCGTCTTTCCGTCCGTCTTTTCATCCGTCTTTCAATCCGTTTCTCCGTCCCTGTCCATTTCTGTGTCTATCTGTGTCTATCTCTCTGTGTCTGTATTCTCTCCCTTCGTCTGTCCATCTGTGGAAAACGCTAGCGGCTAAACCGTTCAGACGACTTTCTCCAAATTTGATATTCCGCCATCGGTTTGGCTGATGTCGCGGTGCATTGAATTTTAAACCAACATTTGAATTCTTAGGGGTTCTTTACATGAAGCCACTGGGACAGTTACATGATTTTCAAAAAATAGCTTGATCGGTTTTGATTAAAATTTATTGTTGGATACTGTAGAGGACATTTAAGAAAATGGAGCAGGTCTCTTTTTCGTTGAAAACCCTGAATTTTTGCGTATTGCAATAATTCAAAATTTTTTCGGTGTCTGGATTCGTAGTCTTCCGCGGTTGGTGTCATTAGATTCTTGGCTCTCCAGGATAAGCCGCTTCTCAGTCGATCGAGCTGATATTTCGGGCATCATATTGTGGCTTTCTTCGGATATATCATAGCTTTTTCGGCGTCTTCCTATATCTATAATTACGAAGATAGATATTTTTTCCATAATGAATTCTGTTTCTTAAATATATATTTTCAAATAAGGCTAAGTACAATTTTTCGAAAATTTTAGAACTTTTTGCGTATTTTTGCGAGAAAGTACGTGCTGTTTTAGTACCACTAGTTTAGCCGGTCAGGGCTCGGATGGCAATGGAATGATGTGGAATTTGGTACAGGCGGGCGGCAGAAGTGGTCAAGGAAGCAGGTGTCATGGGTACGTTGAAGTATCCTCTACTTCATTCTGGAAGCTCTAGACGTCTTTCAGTTTGTATGAAATAACACCACAGGACAACATGCACAGTATCATGTCGTGAAAATTTACTTACGTGACTTGGAGGTGTCCAAGTTTTCATAGTCTGATATATTTCCGCGTTCTGATAAAAGTAGCACTAGTATTAAATATGTTTATTGTAATATTGCATTGTAATATTGCTACGTCACAGACAGTTTTTACTGTTTTTTGGAGTGAATAAATCTAAATTTTCAAGTGTGTTCAGGACTTTTTCGATAGATTTTAAGAGTTCAAAAATCCAGTTTAAAAGGAATATTTGACTTCAAATATTTTTAAATAATGCGAAATTGAATTAATTCCGTGTTTATCTTTGTGCTCCTCGTATAAGATAACAATTATATATAATAATTATATAATTGTTATCTTATATATATTATATAAGATAACAATTATAGATAACAATATTATATAATAATTTGTTTGATAAACTCAAAATTTCTCACGTAAAAATCCTTTTTGGATTTGCTGCTGGTAAAACTTTCATGAGCATTGTGATCTTTTTAGAGTGAATAATCCCAATGTGACCTCTTGTTGTTCGAAACCATGTCGAGATTGTTCTGGCGTTGTCTACCAGAATTTGCCCTTCTATGATTCCCACAATAAAAAAAATCGTCATTTTATGTCTCTCAATCACTTGTTCCTTTTGTTCACGACAGTTTTTCCACAAAGATCCCTCCCCTTGTTCTTTATTCTACGAAGCAACGTTTCATTACTTATCATTTTTGTTCATGGTGTACTTTACACCAGGACCAAAGCACGTATTTGCTTTCTGAAATCTTGATTATCCACGTTTCTGCTTCGTAAGGAGCAACTGTTGCATGGGGATTAGATTATCAAAAAATCATTAAGTTTCGATTGGTCAGTTAATGACAAGTGATATTATTTGGGCTGAAAGCTTCCTTTGCTTATGCTTATCTTATTCAGCTGAAAGTTTCTCTTTTTGCATTTTTGATCATCTGTAATTTAGCTTCCAAGATATGTTTTTCACAGCTGCCAAATTTGTCTGCCAAGTGATAATAAGTTTGTTCCCCGTTTGTATTTAGCTTTCGTCACTTCTTGGACTTTATTTTCCAGCACAAATTTTGTTTTTATTGCAACTGATTTTGTGTTCTCAGGGCGATAACTCCCATACTTGAAGAATCAAATCTGTTCCGTTCATTTCCGCGAAAATTGACACTCGTCAATCGATAAAATGATATTTCTACAAACTTTTTAGATTGAGTATTAAAAATTACTTCTGTGAATTGTGTTAAGTTAATGAAATAAGCTAAATGGAATGTGAAATGGACGTGAATAATTCAATTTAAATGGACATTAAAAATGAAAAGAAAGTAGCCTTCCTTCTACTATTTGGAATACTGCTGCAGAATCTACAGACTTCTAAATAAACTGACAAAATCGCAGAAAATCGAACCCTCACCTTTAACCTCATAAGATCACATCCTACCAATTTCTATTAGTTAATCTCCCTGAACAGTCCACTTTCTTCTTTTTTTCATGACCAGCGGCATTATAAGGAAGTTATTTATTTACACGAACGAATCCTTTGTACACGTAGCGTGTTGTGTTTTTGGTATAAGGATCACTGCATCCTGCGAACTCACAACTTTTGTAGCTTTCTGTGGAATTACCTTCTGTAAAAAATGGTCACCAAAACATGAAAAAGCATGATAACGGGAGGTAGTTGTCTGTGTTTCCAGCAAACCACTGCAAGTTATTTTGCCTCTATCTATGCAATACCGAAACAATAACTCTCCAAATTCTCTTAGGTGGTTCAGTGCATCACTCGAAGTCATTGCTGTCCCTGACCGGAAGAGGCCTAGCGTTTGAGTCCCGACGATGGCAGGATTTTCGCCACTGGCTGGATAGATAGGTCTAGTTCAGACTCTGTCGGGAGAAGAATTCTAGCGGCCGAATACTCTGGTCAGTAAAGGGTCAGGTTTTTCCGTTAAATACCAGGCGAATGCCGGAGCAGCACCTAAACAAACGGGTCAAGGATCGCACACGATCTTTCCTTCCTCTTTCTTGTCCTATCCTCCTCCCTTACATGCACCACACACCACACAGTGGCTGAACGAATTGGGTGAAGACTTTTACCCAGGCCCTCTTCATGAAATTAATATTTAACTCTATTTTATCCGAGCCCCGTTTTTTAAAAATAACATCAATACTAATTTTCTTTAAACATGCCACTTCGAGTTTGTCCTGGTATGGGGCGCTGCCCCCCTGGTGGGAGATACCTGGATAAGGAATCCCCGCAAACTGATGTGTAGGATTGCGCCGAATTTCGCCATCGAGGGGGGGGGAAGAGAACCTTCACCTTACGAGTTAATATGTAAACTAATACCACAAATATCTAATGAGTTTCAATACTAATATCATCGAATAGTATTGAACACGTATCTATAAGAATACGCAGTTTTTGTGCCATCCAACATTAAAGCAATCGAAAGCACTATCGATCTTCTGTGTATGAGCAGTTCAAGTTTCATATCAGTTTCGTGCGTCTGCTCACGCGCAGAAGATCGATATTGCAGTCGATCGCTGTCCACTACGTCGTGCAAAAACGCTCTAATGCCCGAAGTAAGTATCAACACCAACACTACCCGTGGGTATCGAACGAGGACATTAAAAGCAGTTCCCCCAAGACGTACCGAAGTAGAGTATCGAGTCATACGTGTAATTGATATGTCAACTATCGAAATATCACTTCCCCCCAAATGTGGCGGTGGCGTCCCTCGTCGTTTTATTACGTGTGCCAAATGCGCCAGATCAGAGACGGAACTGAATTGAATTGAATTGAATTGAATTGATGCCTTATTTTCCATGGCAAAACTCGGGCGAAACTAGCGGAGAAACGAAACTAGCGATTTGAATTGAGCTCAGAGGCTACATTTAGGCTTGAGGACCTTTTACATGCAGTAAACCTACTAACATGGGACAGCTGGCTTTACTTCCCCTCCGAAGGACGGCGTACGAAGGATTTTTTTCGCCCTTGAAAATTCACGAGATCGTGTTAGAACCCGCGAACATGGGTATAACAGCCCGATACGCTAACCGTTACACCATCGCTGCCGCACGGAGTAATCTGCGAGCCACGGGTTCACTCCCATCGGGGGGATTGGTGCTCTCTCGCCTTCCTGTTGGGTACGGTACTCTTCCTTGGCATTGGCGGTGGCGAATCCGATGGCGGTGATGGTAGCGGGGGCGGGGGCGGAGCGGTGGCGACGGCACGACGGTGGCCGTAGCAGTGGGGGAAGCAGTGGTGGGTGGGTGGGTGGGGGGCGAAGGAAGATGAGGTGTGGCAAAAAGCACAGCATCTGTGTCCATTCCCTTAAATTTTTAATTCAGTTCAATGATGTCTTATTTTAGTAGTAAAGTTTTAGGAGTAAAATAAACAATTTTACAGAGTAAAATAAACAAACTAACTGGACACGTTCGAACATTCCGAACATTGCACGACATTGTTTTGAAGATGAAACTAGCTTCGCACTGGACCTCAACTACCGAATGATTTACGCTAACTGCACGTTTAATTTTGAAAATATCGGAGGAGCTTCGTGTAAAGTCCCCCAAAATTTTGAAGAAAGTTTTTCAAAATCGCGGCGCCTCGAGTTATCCAGATCGAATGGGGAAAATATTTTTCGGAAAAACTCGTAAGTATGGTTTAGACATTATTGGTGTCCACAGACGGACTGACGTGTTACCGTCAATTAGCATTTTTGGGCCCCCATGACGGGCAGACCACATTATAGGCGCGTCATGACAGTAGATTTTTCTAAAAAAAATTTATCTATCACAAAGTCACACTTTTAAATCATTGTTTTAAAATTGAAAAGAGTTTCTCGCTGAAACACCTGAAGTAATATACATACTATAGGGAATGTAATGCTGTGCGAAAAAACGACGGATTTTCGGCGGAAAAAAATTCATTGTCGCGCCTGGATAACGAAAAAGTGAACAAATCCAGTTGCTAATTTTTTAACAAATCCTCTAACACATGGTGTAGCCAGAAATGGTGTAAAATTAAATTCTTATCTAAGGTAGTTTATTTTTGAAACACGATTGCTCATAGAAATAAACACAAATACTATTTTCTAAATTGCACCTTTTACAATATACTATCCCTTCCAATTTCATTATCCGACATCGAAACTAAAATACTTAATTCATATTTATAAGGACTTTATTATTATTATTATTATTATTATTATTATTATTATTTTATTTTTTTATACAGTATTCACAGTATTACTGGTCGGTATGTCAACCACACACAGGAATGATGACCAGGTGTGTGGTTGCTTTACTGAAGGTTCAGATGGCTTCTGACAATACGGCATGTATTCAAAATTACACACTTTTGCATATTATATATATAATGGGACGGACTTTATGAAATCATCAGAGTTTTGGTTTTTTGATGTTAAAACATAAGCGTACCGTGTGAAATGGTCGACCAATAAGTGTAGGTATTTTTTTGTTGATCGGGATCCTCCGAATCCTCCTATGGTGTCTATAGACATGATCTCAAATGGGTACGTTGCTGGTCCTAAGTGTGACATTAATCCAAATTTCGATTTTTTTCGTGATTTATTCTTTATGCAGATGTCACAAGTTTCACAAATCTTCTTAATGTTTATAATCAAATTTTTCGCTGTATAGAATGGTGTTATTTTATTTATCATCTGGGTTCTTCCCAAGTGACAATAAGTATTGTGTACGTTTCTTATTAATGCTTCACTGAATTCTTCTGATAATAAAATTTTGTCTCTTCTTTTTGATTTTTTATAATAAATTTCATTTTTTAATATCAGCTTATTCTTATTATTTTGAACTTCTGTGTGTTTTCTTTGATCATTCTTTATTTCCTCTAGGTTTACTAGGTTTACTATTTTTAATATGTCATCTGAATTTTCATCAGGTTCTAAAACTGGATTCCGGCTCAAACAGTCTGCCTCTTGATTTAATTTTCCAGGATTGTATTTGACTTTGAAATTGTATTGAGACAAATAATATGTCAAATCACCAAGTTCTTCATCTGTTCTCGCTTTTATATTAAGATTTTCTAAGGGTTTATGATCAGAATATACTAAAAACTCTCTTCCAAGAAGCCAATGTTGCCAATATTTCACGGCTTCTTTTATTGCCAAGCACTCAAGGTAAATTGCTTTTTTATTTTTCTGAGCTTCACTCAATTTTTTTGAAAAATATGCCACTGGCTTACTATCTCCATTGTTGTCTTTTTGTTTTAATACTGCTCCGATTCCCTTGATACTTGCATCAGTGTAAATATGGATTGGTAACTCTGGATCAAATATTTTCAAAATTGGTTCTGAGCATAGTAATGCTTTTATTTTTTCAAATGATTCTTGACATTCCTTGGACCATATAAATTTCACATTTTTTCGCAAAAGATTATGTAGTGGATCTAAAATAATTGCAATGTGTGGGACAAATTTATGATGATAATTAATTTTCCCAAGAAATTGGCGTATATTTTTTTGGTTTTTTGGTGTTGGGAATTGTTTTATTGCAATTAGATAATCCTGTAGTGGTCTTATAGAATTGTCTTGTATTATATGGCCTAAGTATTTTGCTGAGTCTTTTGCGAAAGAACATTTTGAAAATTTTATTCTGAAGCCTTCTTTTTCTATTGCTTCTAACATCATCGATATGTGTGTTATGTGTTCATCAAAAGATCTTGAAAAGACCAGTATATCGTCTATGTAGTTTACTGCAAACTTTGTTAGACCATATTTTCTCAAAATATTGTTCAAAATCCTTTGAAAAATAGCCGGTGCCGTTTTTAAGCCAAAAGGGAGGCTGGTCCATTGAAAATGCCCTTCTTGCGTTACAAATGCGGTTTTTTGTCTATCTTCTATTTTCAATGGAATTGACCAGAAAGCTGAATTAATATCTAAGGTTGTAAAGTATTTGCAGTTGACTGTTTTTACCATAAGATCCTCAATCAGTGGAAAGGGTTGTGATTGAGGTACAATGATTTTATTTAATTCTCTAAAGTCAATGCATAACCTTGATTTTTTATTATCTTCTTTTTTATATGCTAGAGTTACTGGTGCGGCAAACGGACTATATGATTCTTCTATTAAGTTTTTTTTTAGTAGCTTTTCGATTTGGCTCTCAATTTCTCTTTTGTCTTCAATCGTACATCTGTACGGACGTTTATAGCAATACTTGTCCACTATCAAATCAATATGTGCTTCATAATTTTTTACAGTGCCGATATCATACTTATCTTTTGCAAATACTGATTTATATTTTTCAATCAATTTGTCAATCTCAAATTGTTTATCTACATCTAGATGATTTACAATAATTTCGAATTCATCAGTGTTTACATGCTCGTTGAAATTGACTTTATATTCTTTTTCTGCATCATCTAAATACTTAGAATTGGTATTATTTGTTTTTCTTTCCTGTCCGTTATTTTGAAATTTTTCTCTCAAGTCACCTGGCACATCAGGAATGTTTTCATTTTTATTTTTTTCTTCTTTCTCTTTTGGATTATAATATTGAGTTATTTTTAAATCCTCATTTTGGATCAGTTTAAATTCTTTTATACAATCCAGACCTATTAAAAATTCGTAATTGAAATTTTCGTTGTCTATAATAAAGACGTTCATTTCTTTCTCTATATTGTAGATTTTTATTTTCAGTGTTATCATACCTTTTGTTTTTTTCGCACCATTAATGGTTTTCAAGTTTACTGTTTGGAAATCATTCATGTTTTTCTGTTTTAACTTTAATAATTTTGCGTTTATTAATGACACATTCGAGCCTGAATCATAAATGCCCGAAATGTTGAGAGTGTCATTCAACAGTAACTCGATTTTTATTAATGGTGGAATTTCTAGTTTTTTGGATTGTTTTGATTCAAATCCACTTCCAGTTCCGAGTTGTTTATAGATTTTATTGGTTCAGTCTTATTGTCATTTTTTCCTTTAAACCAACAATTAGATTCAGGATGGAAACGTTTACCTTTTTTTGCATTCTCACAGATTCGGCATGGTTTTTTTTCTTCAAGTTTTTTTAACTTATTGTCGGGGTAAACTTTTCCTTTGTAATCAGTTGTATTTTTTTTTACCAGGTGTTCCAGCTTACTTATTTCATTATAGAGATCTTGAGTTTCTTGTAAAATTTCTCTGTCGATATTGTTTAACACATAATCTGGTAAACCAATAGCTATAAGATCGATTAGAGTTTCTGTATCCATAGATTTTCTTATTTGTAACAGCAGTTTTTCTTTTTTTAAAGCATAATCGAGCAAAGACCCAGATTGATACTTAAATGAAAAAGCATACTTTATCGGAGACCAGCCTTTATTTCCAAAAGTTTCAATAAAGTTCTTTTTCCAATCGCTCCATTCTGATTCTATTGTATATTTCAAAATCATACATGTATACCAGTCTGCGCTTGCATTTTCTAGGAGAAATTTTAAAGCTTCAATTTTTTCCTGATCTTCTACCACCATAAAGCGTTCACATTCTTTCTCAAACTCATTTATCCATTGACATGCATTTGAGTTTTTGGCATTAAATTTATCAATCATAAAATCATTAGCAATTTTCCCAAAGTTTTTTACTTCAGATTTTTGCTTTTTATCATCTAAAATTTTTTTCAATAACTTTTCAATTGTTTCATTTGAAATACCCTGTGCAGGTTTTTCCACTTCTTTCTCTGTAATCTCTTCTAAATAATAATTTTCAAATTGCAAATTTTCCTCGTCGTCCAAATATACTTGTTTTAAATTCTCTGTCAAAGTGATCCAGACTTTTCGAAATTGATGTCTTTTCTTGAGTGTATTTTTTATCTTACCAAACATTTGTGTTTCAGTCAGATCTTTGTGCAAAAGTGTGTTTTGCATTTCATCTGGTAAGGCAAAAGTTCTGCCATCCGGTGTGCCAATTGAGGTTAGGCATAATACCGTTGATTTTCCATCTCCTGCTCCTTTCATCATAAAGTCGAATCGTAGTTTATCCATCTTCATTTGAAGTTTCCAAAACAAAAATGTTGTTTTATAATGGGACGGAAATAGTTCTCCAAAATTGGAAATAAAAACTCAGTTGCGTTTCTGTAAAAAAAACAGTTTGATATAATTTTGTTTCACTATTTACAATATTTACAATGGTTAAATGAAAAAAGAAGATTACCTGTAAAAAAAGCAGAAAACAACATTTAAAGTTTTTACTTCAGGTAATGTTTTAACTTTTAATCACGTTTTTAAACACGTGTGATCTCAACGCGATCTTCTTATCTTCTGCCTTGCTAGTCAGTCATCAGGCGGCTCTCGGGACGGTGTCAGCTGTCGATAGCGCGGCACATTTGAATCGAAGAAAACGGTGACACCGATGCAAGTGTCGATGTTTTCTTTACATATACATTTCTGGTATCCAAGTGAAGACACTCCAGTGCCCGCAGTGTCATTTTTGGGATCACTCCTGTAGCTGATATTATTATAGGCACAGTTGTCACTTTACTGAAGTTCCACTGAGATGCGACTTCATGGGCAAGATCGGTATACTTCTGGATCTTCTCTTGATATTTTCCCGATATGTTGTGGGTATTGGGTATTGATATATCGATAAGGAAAACCTGCTGATGGTTTCTATCAATGTACGTTATATCGGGTCTATTGCCGCCGACATGTCTGTCAGTGATAATGGAGCGATCCCAGAAGAGTGTGTGCTCACTACTTTCAAGCACATTCTGAGGCACATATTTATAATACGGCACGGAAGTGGCGAGTAAGCCCGTTCTCAATGCCAATAATTGGTGGCCCTGCTTCGCCACTTCATCATGCCTCTTTTTGTATTCCAACTGTGCGTGGCTGCTACATCCACTTGTCACGTGTTGGATAGTTTCGCTTGCAGCCTCACATCTTCTACACGAGTCGGAATGAATGGTAGAATCTCTAGAATGTGTTTTCTGTAGTTCAATGTTGGTACCACTTGGTCCTGGATAGCTATCATGAAGGCTTCTGTCTCCGGAAAGAGATCCCCGTGCTGGAGCCATGCGTGCGACGCAGAGATGTCGACTTCTGGTTTACTCAGCTCGTGAGGGTACCTTCCATGCAGTGCCTTCGCTTTCCATAAGGATATCTTCTCTTCCGTTTCAATGATTGGTTGAACAGGCGGATCAAGCTTTTTCAAGTTCAGAGGACTATAGTTATTATCAACTGCGCTCACTGCTTGCTGAACTCTCCCACAATGTTCCAAGAAGTATCATCTGAGAGAAGCAATTTGAGTGCTGTGTAGATTTATGAGATCTACAACACGTCGCCCTCCTTGCGACCTTGGAAGGGTAAAACGCTCAGTACTTGAATGGGGATGATGTTTTCGGTGTTGAGTCATAGCGGTTCGAATTGTCCTCTGGAGGTTGTCGAGGTCGGTATTACTCCATTTAATAACGACAAAGGAGTAAGTGAGCACTGGAATAACAAATGAATTGATGGCCTGCAAAGGTTTCTAGAAGAGAGTTGAGTTTTTAAGAGTCCATGCAATCGTTTACACACTTCAGTTGTTAGTATGTTCTTAGTAACAGTGTGTTTGATTCGGAGTGACTGTTGGAAACCCAAGTATTTGTAAGTTTCATGGGGTTCCATGAAGGTAATCTTTGGTTCATTATCAGTTTCCAAATTTATATCTTGCATATGACCCCGAATGATATTCACTCTCCTGCACTTATCCAAACCGAATTTCATCTTGATGTCGTCAGTGAACTTCTCCGTCACGTTTATTAGTTGCCGCATATGACTCTCAGTGTCTGCATAGAGCTTCAGGTCATCCATGTAAAGAAGATGTGAGACCCGGAGAAGAGTTGAGTTCCCCTTTTTAAGAGCGATTCCATAATTAGCTGAATTAAGTAGAGTAGACAGGGGATTCAAGGCTAAGCAGAACAATAAAGGGCTTAAAGAGTCACCCTGGAAAATCCCTCGGCGGATGTGTATAGTATCTGTGTGGACGGATTGTTTTCCATTAGAGAGATACAGTTTTGTATTCCATCGACTCATCGCGGTTTTCAGGAACTTTTGGATAAACGGGTGGACCTTGTATACATCCAAACATTGAAGGAGCCAAGAATGGGGCACGGTGTCGAATGCTTTAGCGTAATCTATGTAGCATGCGTACAAGTTTCTTTGTTTTGCAAGCACTTGCCCCATAATTACAGAATCTATAATGAGTTGCTCCTTGCATCCCTGAGATCCAGGTCTACATCCTCTCTGTTCATTTGCTAAGATGTTCTGTTCCTCAATGTGTGTCATCATCATTTGTGAAACACAAGATGTTATGAGTTTGTAGAAAGTTTGAAGGCAGGTTATAGGCCTGTACATCGAGGGGTCTTTAGTGTCACCCTCCTTTGGTAACATGAATGTTCTACCTTCAGTGAGGAAGTAAGGTAGATTTTCTGGATTGTGAAGAAAATATTGAATTATATTAGCTATATGATGGTGAGTGCTTGTAAATTTTTTCAGCCAATAATTGTGCAGGCCATCACTGCCTGGTGCCTTCCAGTTATGTGCTTTGTTCAAAGCTGCTTGGACAATTTCTACGGTGATGATTGGTTCACCCATTAGAGGAATATCTCCGTGTCTGTCATATTCCATTTCAATCCACGTCCTATCTGGGTTGTGGGACACAGCAGATGACCAGATAGGCTTCCAAAAGTCCTCTATTTGTGCCTTTGAGGGAAGCTTTGACTCTTTCATATTATTTACAAGCCCTTTACCCTTTGACATATTCCTGTAGAATGCTTTCTGGTTTCTGTTAAAAAGAAAATTCTGTTGCTTCCTCGTAGTGCAATTCCTGTAGCGTCGAAGGCGTTTTGTTAACGCCAAAAGCTTTTGTCGTAGGGTGTCAAGATGTTCTGTTATTGTTGAATTCAAGGGTTCGTGCTTCGTATGTATTTTTGTATTGATAAGGATGTTATTCACCTTTCTTCTCAGTTTTTCTGAGGTATTTCCTTTTTTAAATTGCGTGAGTCTCCCAATATCTCTCCTAGTGCTTTCTATACGATTCACCAGCCGTCTTTCCCAAGGTGGCATTCTTTTTTCACTTCGATCATTGTGGGCAGTTGCTATGCGGCTGAAAAGCTTGGAACCGTTACATCTTGAAGCCACAACTGCAGCACAATAAATTGCTGTGTGTACTTCTTCGAAAGATGGTCTTTGTTGTAGATGTTGTGGCAGTACTTTCTCATTCAAGACGCTGATTGCTCTTGCTAATTTCTTCGAGCAATTTTGTCTGGGAATGAGATAGCGGTTCAGTGGATCAGTTCCATCAAATTCTGCAAGTGCGACTGCAAATTCATTGCGAATTTGCACCTCTTCACTACTCTTATCATCCATACTTTCTGACATGCTTGTACCATTGTCATCCTGAGTTTGCACAGCTGATATCTCCACTGCCCTCAGATTACTAGGTTCTGAGGAGTTAAGCATTTTTCTCACTTTATTATTATCTATTATTATTATTATTATTATTATTATTATTATTATTATTATTATTATTATTATTATTATTATTATTTATTGCGTCTTCAATTGACGCAACGCGTCTCCAAGCCCTGAGGGACGTTGATCGCTTTGCGCTTCCGAAGTAATCCTCCATTAATTCACGTCATATCTGTCAGGACTCGTCGCAGTCAGTTGGCAAGAGGACCGCCAAGTAGCCTCTCCGCGTACGCGCCCCTGCGTCACTACTCAGCGGCCAGAATTGGGAAGGAATTAGGATTGGGGTAGGTTTTAGTGCACTTCGCAGGAGTTGGATTAGCCCCTGTAAATCATGCAAACTCGTTTAGTTGTAACAAATTTCACATAAAGTTCTATGGGAATCGAACCGGGAACTTCAACACTGAGCCACGAGAGCATTTCTTTTTTAAAATTAATAAAACATATAATCATAGTATATGAAAAGTCTAGGCAATTAACGATTGATTATTTTTGTGATTCCGGGCTCGACGTACAGGGATAGTATAGTGATGCAAGTATACGTGTGCGTATGTGTAAGGGGATAGGAAGGGGTAATATTGGGTAAGGAAAGATCGCGCGTCGTCCGTGACTCGTTTGATAGGACGTGGTACGATACTGGTATGGTATTGATCAAAGACACCCTGGAAAACTATTGATGAGAGCAACTGACCGTTAGAATTCTCCTCCAGTCAGCGCTTAGGTTCAGTCTAGCTATTTAACTAGTGTTCAAAATCCGTCACCATGGGGACTCCAACTCCAGGATCTCCGGATCAGTCATTGCAGTGACAGCTATTATTGTCCTGAGCTAAGTCATGCGGTGAAGGCAATTAAGATGTCGCCACTTTGTCGATTAATCTGAATTTTGTAATCATTATCTCGTGGTTGATAATCCGCAACGAATACACAAAACCAAAACAATAGACTCGTTTTTTTCCTTTTATTTTTTTGTTGTTTTTTTTTACTATTTTTCTAGAATTTTTCACGTTGCAAAACGAATACAATTATAGGAACGTCGCGACATGGAACTTCGAAATTATCAGAATAGCTACTAATTGTTGGATGGTGTTTCTGGATTTTGGATTGTCGAATTCGTGTTGATGTATCGTCTCCTGTATTATTTCAGTGATATACATACCTTTTACTGCTTTCACACGCAACCGATCTCCATAAATGAGGTGTCTAAAGAAAGAGAATTTCACGGCTACGTGACGAAATGCACTTTAACTTAACAAATGTGAAGGATTTGTTTTAAAACGCATCTAAATATTCATGTCAAATGCAACCTGCAGCACTCAGTCAGCTATATCGTTAAATAACTCAAAACAAAAGCGTTCTAGGGCCTTAAAAACTAAAATTTTGAAGTCAAAGAAACTTTCCTTACACTTTAATCTATATATGAGATATTTTTGGGCATTCTATTAATTTTTTCCTGGTTCGGTACTTATCGATATTACCAATGCCACCTATATTTCAACACATGGTGATGATATCTTTGTGACGTCACGCTTAGAAGGCGTAGATTCCTCTATCTTATGCTAATTACGCTTTCTGTTAACACTGAAGTTTTCGCATAATAACGAGGTTTATTTGCATAATTATTAATTTAAGATTCGCTCTCGCAGAAACAATTAGAACTATTAACTAGCAAAATGTGGCGCCGCTGACGTTGTAAACTGTTTTAAAAATAGTTTCATGAGTTGAAAATTTCTTTCATAGTTCATCTCTTTCATGCCCAGCTATGTTTAAATATGTTATTTCAGTATCTGGTATTGGACTTATCAATGAATCGTAGTGGCTGGTAATGTTATAATTCCATTCAAAAGTTCCCAACACCCAATGGCTTTGTGTGTTATCTCCATACGGGATATGAACTGGTTTCATTGCAATTTCAAAATTATATTCGTCGTAACAAAGACTTGCAGTTTTTCATGCTAACAATTAAATTTGAGTACAGCTACAGTTTTACGCTTCTCTGGTAATATTGTAACGAATATTGCATCACCTGCCGAAGTCGCTGCGCGTGGATTGCGTCATCTACCGCCGCCCCTTCCCTTCCCCTGGAACTAGACGGTTCCGGACAATCCGCGAGCCGCGGAGAAACGCCGAGAAGTTGCCGGTTGCCTGGGGACACGCGCCGGGCAGGTATAAATGCGCAGCTGCCGGCGGCCGCGAGTGAGAAGTTTAACAGAAGTCAGAAGTTAGCAGGAGTCAGAAGTTAACAGAAGGAAGTCAGTAGTGAGCAGTAAGACGTCAGTCCGTCAGTGTGTCCGAAGTGGAAGCTGTGCTGGGAAGTGTGCATTGCGGTGAAGAGTGGTGCAGTGGTTGAACAGCAGTCAGCAGTCTGAAGCCTGCAGTGGAAGCTGTGCAGTGTGAAGGGTGCATCGCGGTAAGCAGTGGTGCAGTGGGGAAGCAGCAGTCAGCAGTTGAAGTCTGCAGTGGAAGCTGAGCTGTGAAGTGAGCATCGCGGTAAACAGCAGTGCAGTGGACCCTGGTGTGCGCAGTGAAGTGTGGTCTGCGCAAGGAATTGTGGTCTGCGCAGGGGAATTGTGGTCTGTGCAGGGAATTGGGGTCAAGTGCAGTGGACCGTGGACAGTGCATGGACTGACTGATACTGTAGAAGAAGAGAACTATTTAAATAAATAGGGTGTAAGAAGCGAACTGTGTAAATAAATCAAGAGAACGGAGTCGTGTGTAAATAATTAAGTGTAAATAATTAAGTGTAAATAATTAAGTGTAATATATCTGTAAATAGACCAGGTAGATTTTAGTGTATAGTTCCCGAATAAACGTAATTGTTGTAAATATTGAGTTGGTTTTAATTCACCACGAGAAACGTTACAATATGCACAAAAATGTACATAGCACATTTCTATTAGCACAAATGCTAAATGCAAAAATACAGATCATTCCAAATTAATTCCGAAAATTATATCGCAGCATCTTTTACAAGTACATTTGATTTTTCCCAGGATTTCCTTATTCCAAATTTTTCTCCCCTAATTTTTGAAGAGATTAAAACTTAACAAACTCAGTCTAATTTGTGTTCACTTCTACTTCTGCAATTGCTCTGTTAATCGTTATGTATGCAACTCTATCATTAAAAGGTGACTTTTTCGTGTGTTTATGTGAATAATGTATTAGTTATAATAAATATAAATAAGTTGTGGCTCACATTGATTTGAAAATCAGTATTTGTACACTGATGTAAGAAAGCAAAAGGGCGAAGTCGAAATAATATTCATTTATTCTCTATAATTACTCACAGTTTTGTTTTCTCCGTATTCACTTGAAATTCTTCAAGTTCAATACGTTTATTTTTTTAAATACGATAATAATTCGACTCACTTGAAATCAGACTGCACCGTGATTTACCTGGTAATTCAATTGTACACTTAAAGATGTCAATATCAGTGTTGCCGAGGTCGTGAAAGAACATTACGGCGTATTAAGCAAAAATGCCTTTTGGTTCTGGTATTTAATCAACGCCACCTACATAGATCGATTTAGTTGGTTTAATTTCTGGCATTACCACTAAGATCGCAGCGCCAAAACATGAAAAAAACACGTTTTTAGAAATTTCTTTAAATCTTCTAGCGGGATCCAAAAACAAATTATCAGTTCCTCATCAGGAGACCATGACGCGTCCAATGACCTCATACGTCTCGATTGGTGCGCGGGAAGTGGACTAGACGCCAGTGACGGAATGGCAAAAAAAATCATCTGCACGTCCGCACACAAGAGATTTACTTAAATACTGAATAGTGATAGTGGCTTAATACCGATGAAGATTGTTTCTCATGAGTGTAGTGAAAACATTATTTTAACGTTTTGACGAGGTCTACATGCGCTGTTTACCTAATTGTGGAGGAATGTGAGTGTACTGAATTGATGCATCATGAATTGTTTCTATTGGTAACAATGGTAAATATTACTCAAATGTGAATATTTCAGTTTTATTACCTTTTTGGCTCGGATTTGCTTTTCTTGAAGTATGCAGAATATAATCCAAAACTTTTTAGTACACAAATACGATAATTTTTCAATTTTCGCACCCCATCAAGCTGGCGCCCTGCTCCTACAAAAACCCCTGTTTTCCTCATAACAAATCCAGGAAAGTTAAATAATATTGCAAAGAGTAGGGTTGTACTTGCCCGATCCTGTATTTTAACATGGATAACTTTACTTGGCTTTCTCAAGAGTAAAATCCCTTTTCAAATATTTTTGTGACTATCAAGGAAAGGGAAAAGCTAACTGTCTAGGAAGATTGAATAATTATTTCGAATGTTTTTAAGGAAGTGTGAACATATTTCTATGTTACTAAATAAACCTTTATTGAAAATTTGTTTACAACGTCAATTGCATTGTGTTCATTTTTGTTTGATATTCTGTAAATACGAAGTTACATTTATACATTTTTATACTAATTAACACGTTTCATTAATAATTTTCCTTCTTAATGGAAAGGATAGGGAAAGGGTGGGGATTAACATGCGAGAGTTCTCGCATGGGTATGCTAGTTACCATTAAATAGTAAAAATATCTCAACTAATGCGCTACGATTGGCAATTTTTAAAACTGATAGGCGATTGTGTAAAATTGACAGAAAATGCAGTATTATAATTTTATGTAACAGTTAATAATTTCAATATCAAATAAGCAAATCCAACCCTCCATCCAATCCAATCCAATATTTCAAATAAAATGAGCAAATCCAACCCTCTTCATTCTTGTAAGCCTCTCTTTATTAATCTAGGAATTTTACCTTGTCTCTTTATTTACGAATCAGTGGTTTTTGCCCCCCAAAAAATGACTTTACTTAAGGACGGGAATGTATTTTCAGCAAACGTCGATATCTATAACTATAACACTCGACGAAGTAATCATATTCATTAGATTCAATTAATTCAAAAATAACATACGATACATGTACATAATTTTACAACAATTTGCCAAATGACATTAAACATTAAATCCGCTAGAAAAGTTTAAGTCCCAAGTAAAATATTTTTTGCTGCATAACTGTTTCTATTCAATTAGATACTATACCGAGCATCAAAAGGAAAGTAACATTAATTTTAACAACGATATTTCATGTATTATTTACCATTTGGATTCTAAACAACGTGGAGTGGAATTCTAAACAAACTTTAATAAGTATTGTACCGCAGCTTCTGGCTCAATGACCCCAATCTCGGTCAGTTTTTTTGTCCAGTTTCCCTGATCCTTTGAGCAAATCATGAGATGGCTACTTGTTTTGCTTCTGAACATAAATGTAACTTCATTACCTGTGCAATACTTCTAGAATTCAGTTGAAAATGTAGTTATTCAAATTATCGTCTTCCATGTTGTCACGACAAGAAGTATTATTCCTTCACGAAGGACTTGATGAGGGATAAGAGCTCAAAATGATTGCTGTTTCCCCCTGAAAATAGATTTTATTACATCGGAGCAACCATTTTGTTAACAATCATTGCAAAAAACGCATCGTAAAAGCGATCTCGCCATCCAGCGGGGAGATAATACCGCTACCTTCCGCGATAAATAACATGCACTAATCTTAGGGGACTAGTAGTCTTAGAAAATGTCGTGCCGGGTCTGACACGCAGGGAATCACGACTCAATCAACCGAATTGAGTCGATCCAAAAATAATCCTTTCAATAATATTCGATTTGTTTTCGTAATTTGCATTGTAACCTGGTCTCGACAATCCACCACCATCTGGCATCGACTGTAGATTTCCCTGTTTTACGATTTTTTCAGATGTAGAATCGAACTACATTCACTAATGCATCCAATAAGTTTTATCAAGAAAATATCCAAAAACTGTCAAAAACGTTATGGTTTAAATCTCAGTATCACAGTCATCAAAATTCTTCACCGAAGATAAAAAAAAAGTATCAAAAACACTGCCAAACCGTATTTTTATTTTACTCTGTATCGGTTTGCTAAAAAAACATTGTTAATATTAAAAAATTGTCAAAGTAAAATTTCGCGTCGGAAATTCCAAAATTATTTTTTTTTTGAATTGGGACACTTATTACTTTGTATTCAGTTTCAAAAAGGAAGTCAGTTAATTCAATGAACATAAAATATTTCTACAATTGTGTAAGGTTCATTGAGCCTGTTACTAACTAGAGCGAACTTAGAAAGCTGATATTTGGTGAGAAACAATAGGATTTGTACCCACTAAATAAAATGTTCAAGGCATAAATGTATTAAGATAAGGAAGACTTACACCATCTTGTCCTGTTAAATACATTGCAAACAGTTTAGCATCAAGAAACGACGCTCATCACTACATATTAAAAAAAGATGTTTCAGATATTTCAAAAAGGCCGTGAGTGTGCATGAGTAAACTGCACATGGGAAATCCATTGATGGCAAATCTGGCCTCTCTCTCTTTCTCTGTCTCTTTCTGTCGCCAGCACAAAGGAAAAGAAGGAAAACCACATTTTGTACGCAAATAACGTAGTCGAGTTTTTTTTTATTTTCTGTTGCCGTGTGAAATCCCTTTTTCTTCGTTAGTCTGAAACGCTTTTCTTACTTTCGCAGATATACTATTAAGCAAACGATCCCTACAATTGCTGGGTAAGTTAATATGATTTTCCCAAACTCCAAAACGTTATGTATGATGATTAAAATTGCTGCTTTAAAGATGATTCTAATGTCCTCTGTTGTCCACGATGATACCAATTCTCCGAAATGGAAACTTGGAAATCGTCGATTTGAAATTATTCAGATTTATACTTGGTTTACCAAAAGTCAAAAGTTTCTCTTTTTTATTTGTTTGATTGTTTTGCACCTAGATCAACTATACATATGTATTGATGGCTTAATAAATAAGACTTAACATATGTTATACTGCTACAGATGATTTATTCTAGATGTAAAAACGATGTATAGAATATGTGGTATGGATATTTATTTTTAATGCGAGAAGGATGAATAGGGGTTTTTGCAGAATTTGAATGAAGATAAAGTTTGGATGATGTATATTAGCGAAGAAGCTTGGGGAAGGCAGGTCATGTGGTGAATAATGATCGAGATTGAATTTATTTTGTAATTGGGGATTAGATATGAATCTGGATGCATTAGTGGTAGTGTGAAGGAATTGGTTCTGTACTATTTGAATTTTGTTGATGTTTGTTTTATAAGCATTAATCCATACTGTGCAGGCGTAGAGAAGAGTTGATCTGATTATTGTTTTGTATAATATTGTTGCTATTTTGCATAGGAGGAGAAGTTTATTAAATACAGCCTTAAATAGAAGGCGTTGTCAACAAGCACTAGTTGAAATTTTGTTGCCGCGCCATGATTATACGTTAGCTACGTGTGACAATTCAGATATCAAGTGCATGAACATTCGGACGAAATTACAAGACAGTGACAGTGTCACAGGCACTGAGCTGTGTTTAACGCTATCAGGTGTTGTAACATATATTCGTTTACTACATGCTACTGGGGTTAAAAAATATTCCTATTATTTGTAAGGTGTTCAGTATTTTGCGTACAAGCCTGCTTCCGCAGTCGACTATACTTCCGCAAAACCGTAAAAATTACTCATATTACTGATGAGTTATGATTAGAAAGATATTCAATAAAACAATGTAGTTCATTTAACAGTTACATTCAGTCTTATTTGAGTGACTCATTTGACACATTTTATTACAAATAATCATGAGATAAGTAGCATTAACGTATTATTTTGGTCTTTGAATGTCTCTTTGTTGAATTGAATATTCAACCATTGCAATCCTGCTTGTTTGATCCTTGACCTAATATCACTTGAATTGAAGTACTCTATCAAGTTTATGGTTTCACCTTTTTGGAGTAAATATGCTCCGCCACAGATATGCGTTTATAAACCATTCAGAGACCACACTTTTGTGAATAAAACGGGAACTAGAAATTGCACATGGCTTCGTGGCTTTTCTTCTGCCTTTCATGGCCGTATATGATTTTGAGCAACTGGAGTTGACCTCCGTGAAGTTGGCCGGAAAATATTTGGAATTTTAACAAAAATTGACCCAGGCACACAAATTGATTGACAAGCTAAAGCGTGTATTCATGGCAGGTCCTAAATACGGTGTGCTATTGGGGGACACGTTCTTTCGGCTCCTTCCTACGATGTAGTAAAAATTACAATATTGTAAAAAAATATTCAGGAAAAGCGAATCCATGATTGCCCAAATACATTTTGTTTGCCCAGGCAGAGAAATAAATTTACGAGCTGAAATAATTATAAATTTCCCCGGCTGTACATAGGAATAAACGAGATATATGGACTTGGATTTTTTTTTATTTCTCCCTTGATGTTAATCATGAGTCATTTAGTATTTGTGATTGCATTGGGACTAGTGAGGAAGGTCGACGGTGAATGACACCCGATAACAATTGCTCGCAAGTCCATTGCATCAGGTAATTCCTGGAACAGCACGTCAACACCTCCCAAGGCCATTCGCCGCATCGCACTGTGGAAAACACGCTCCCAAAGCCTGGACAAAATTCGAAAATTCGAATTTTGGAAAATCAGCGTTTGCTTTGCGAGGATGTAATTTCGTTTAAACTCCACATCTCTTTCCTACCTTTCCATTTACACATCAAGGGGAGACATTGTTAAAGAGAAGTGAGTTTGCTTGAAAATTGTATAAACGTATCTTCCAATGTACTTATAAAATATTAAAGACAAATAAAACTAGTGGGGCTAATGCAGTACGTACTTTCTCGCCCTTAGTAATGGTTATGTAATACAATTTATTTCACAATTTAATGTATTATTTTCCATTTTGATTGTATAATTCTAAAGGACCTGTAACAAGTATTGTACTTCAGCTTCTGGGTCAATGATCCTCATCTTCATCATGTTTTCGTCCAGTTTCCCTGATCCTTGAGCAAATGCTGAGATGGTTCTTTGTTTTGCATAAATGCTACTTCAAATTAACATCTCCCCATAGCACGTCACACACAGTTTTTAACTGTTTTGGCGTAAATAAATCAAATAAATAAATAACTTTCTCTTCTTAAGAAATTTCTTCTTAAGCACGAGAAATTAAAAATAATGGACTTCCTCCTATCAATATTTGTTTATAATGACAAAAACTCTTACATTTTTATGTTAAACTATATGTTTATAACTTACTGATATTAACTTCTAATATTAAATGTTACGCACAACCAATGACGCTGTTGTAGCTCAAATTATACGAAAGAGTTGTGATACATTTCTTCACACAGGGATAAACACGCAGTGATAAACGCGCACCAGATGATAAATTCTTATCAGCCAATGAACTAGCCTGCCACTCACGAATGCTGACATCACGTGGGCAGCCAAAAATTGTGAACCAAACAGTTCAACTTTACAGTTTCTTTCTGTGTTGAAACCAACGTGTCGCTACCAGTGTGTGATGAAATGTGCCGTTTAGGTGATACCACGTGGAACCGCTTGAACAGTCCCAGGTGACGCCTAAAGGACGCAACCCATTACAAGCGCCCTATACTCCGATTTAAATGGAGTGTCTCTCCAAGGTCACAAGTTGGACGGAAAGGGTGACACTGTCAGCCACTGGAAACCTTCGTTATGACCTATTTTTGGTATTAGAGCTCCCGATTGGATGTGTCCCCCTCTCCTTCCAGCTCTTGACCTTGAAAGGTCACTACATTTAAATCGGGGTAAACACGGCTCAGCGGAGTTCGGCTTGTGTGTCACCCCTTACGGACAGACCGTCACGCAATGGCACAGGGCGCCCCTTCTTCCAGTAGCGATGGAGAGTTGGATCCTTGCGATAAAACAATTGATGTAATTAGCTGCGGAGAAAAAGGAGTGGGAGCAAGGAAAACAATGTACTCAGCGGAAACATAAATATTGTCAACAAAATTAGTCCGAAACCATCAGGATCTTTTCAAAAATCAAATGGACAGTATTGTGTTTCCTCCTTCCTCCGCAGCTAATTTCATCGAATCTTCTATCGCAAGGATTCTACCCTAGATGTACACGTAAGCTTCCGCGGCTCGAATTCATAAATTCCTCACTGCCCTGAGGAAGCCTGCGACATGTCAGGCGAAACGTCGGCACCCCAGCCAACGACGCGGCGTCTCCCGGATAGCCGAGATTTCATGGATTCTACCCTCCATCACGTCTGGAACAAGTGGCTCCTTGTGCCGTTGCGTGTCGTGCCGTCCGTAAGGGTTGACTCGAAACTTTTCGGCCGGTGCTGCGCCGCGCCGTGCCTTGCCGCGTGGTATAAATGGGTTTGCTACTTAAAATACACATGAGGTGTCATCTCCCACGCCTTTGGCAACCGGTGGAGGTTGGACTCGAATCCTGCAAGTGGTCTAGCAAAGCGTCCACAATGATTTAGAAATATTGAAGCCTACGCATATACGCATATTACTCCGTATATAATTTGTACGTATACGAGAAAGTAACTAGTGGTGCTAGAGAATAGCACAGGCTTTCTCGTATTAGTTTTCTGTATTCGGCTATCCTGACTTGCCAAATACTCTTGCCAGCTGTCATCTATCGCCACCCAAGTACATTTTAAAAAAATCTTACTTTTTCGGTTTCCAAATTGTAGAACGGAAATATTATTTTAAGAATATTAAAGAAGAGTAAAACCTCCTCCTAAAAGATAATTTTCTTTGAATAATTTGGAGCCATTTTTAACAAAATAGCGTTTAAGCGCTATTGTAAATTCGAAATTTGAACCTCTTGAAGAAAACTATATATATATATATATATATATATATATATATATATATATATATATATATATATATATATGAAGTCATTCCGAGCTCTTCCAGTCACAGGGAGATATTTAAAAAAATACATTTGTGCAATTTTTGTAAAACAAACGAATACACCAAAATAAACAAAAGAATACACCAAAATATAGTTTATGTCGTCTTAAACAGTGCAATTAGCACTATATATCTCCTCACTTTTGGAACGGATAGTGCTAATTGAACTCTTTAAGATGACGTAAAGTTCATTTTGGCGAATTTTATTGTTTTTTCAAAAATTTCACAACTTTTTTTAAATCTCTCACGCCATTAATATGCACATTTCCAGCAATTTGTAAACACTATTGTATTTTTGAGTTAATGTGCTTTTTAATGTAAAGTATAATGTGAATTTTTTCTCGAACTCAAAAATTTTATGCGGAAAAGAGCTTCAAATTTCCAATTGATAGTAGCACTTAAGCGCAATTTTCTTGAAAATAGCTGCAAATTTTTCCAAGAAAATTGCAATTGAGGACGAAGTTTTACTGTTCTCTAGTTTTCTTAAAATAATATTTCCTTTCTACTATAAGGAATCCGAAAAATAAGAAAATTTCAAAAAAATGTACTTTAGGCGGCGATGGATGGCAGCTGGCAAGAGCGTATTGAGCGTAAGAGCACTTGCAAGTGTGTATAGCTAGCCGAGACCAAAGGAAATAGAAAGCTAATACGGGAAAGTCTGTGCCATTCTGTTCAAAAATCGATGTTTTTGCCGCATCATTTTTTACATAACTTTCTCTATACTATGTGTATAACTCCGTTTATACGTTTATGTACGAGAAAGTAACTAGTGGTGCGACAGAATGACACATACGTTGTCGTACTAGTTTGTTTTCCTATTTCTTAGATCTGGGCTAGATCTTTGATCTTGCCCCATCTTCTTGCCAGTTGCAATCTATCACCGCCTAAAGTTCATTTTTTTTTTTTAATTCTCAAATTTTCCGTTCCCTAATGGTAAAACCGATCTATTACTTTAAGAATATTAAAGAAGAGTAAAACCTCCTCATTTATGGCAAATTTCGTTGAAACATTCGGAGTCGTTTTTAATAAAATGACGTTGAAGCGTCAATGCAAATGCACAAAAATTGAAGCTACTTTTCAGAAAAAAAGTTTTAGTTTTCGAAAATCTTCATTGGAAACCATTTTAAGAACTTCAACTCGCTAATTGAAAAATGTTTACAAATCTCTGAAAATTGGTATATTAACTGAGTGTGAGATATTTCAAAAAATTACACGTGCGTAATTTTTAAAAAAGAAAACAACACTGCAAAATTAATTTTATGTCATCCTAACAGTGCAATTAGCCCTATCCGTACGAGAAATTTGAATAAAAAAAATTAGAACCGTTTTTGAGAAACTGGTGTTGAAACATTTCTAAAAATACGGAATTTTGAGCTTATTTTCACTGAAAACTTTCGAGTTTTCGAGAAAATGTATAAAACATCATTTAAATGCCATGCACTTATAAATGCAATAATGTGAACAAATAGGCGCTAATGTAAATATTAACGACTCGAGAGACACGACAAAAAATACACTTTGTAATTTAACTTTCTGGCTACCGCTTACGCAGAATGTATGCTGCGGAAGGTTTGTATTGCTGTGGGGACAAAACAGCGAATTTTCGACAGAAAAACTTTTATTGCCGGGCCCTGGTAACAAAAAAGCAGATAAATCCAGTTGGTAAATTTATAGAATAAATCCTCTAACACGTGGTGTAGTCAGAATCCATGATGCATGGCTCCTGGATACCGAAATATCGATTGACTTCAAAATGTCTGTCCGTCAGTCCGTCGTCTGTGAACGAACGCTAGCCGCAAAACCGTTCCGCCGATTTTCTCCAATATAGACATGTTCCTATCGATCTGGCCCCTTGAATTTGAAACAGAAATATTATTTTTGTGGGAACCGGCCGATGAGAATCATGTCAAATATTTTCAAAATATTCTCGAAAATAACTTCGAACAGATTAAACAAGACAATTGACGAAAATAAACCGGAGGAACAAGCTGGTGTCCATGCTAGCTGTACAAAGGCCCATCTACAAACAATGTCGCAACTCATAGAAAAACCCAAGAATTTAACTCGCCAGCATATGTCGTCTTCATGGACTTTCCAGAAGCACTGAAAGTAATAGGAATAGATGACAAATACATCTTATTGCTAAGAAAAATATATTTACCAGGCCAAGCAAAAATTAAAATGGATTTGAAGGTCGAGATTTCGCTCTAAGACGACGAGTACGGCGAGGAAATTTTTATTTCCCCAAAATTATGTATGTTTATTACAAGACGTTCTATGAAAGATGTTGGATAAATTTGGAATTGATATTGATGGGAAAAAATTATATAAACTTATATTTTCGAATGACCTTGCTTTCATTACCAATTCATACAGAGAACTGCAAGCAATGCTCTCTGATCTTACGATTCGTAACAAGGAAGTAGGTCTGCAAATAAATCTTGGAAAATCAAAGGTCACGATATCAACAAAGGTCACAATCAAAATCACCAAAGATGAAATTACAGTTGATAGAGAAAAAAATTAAGAAAACTAATACGAATATTTGAGACAATTACTATCTTTCAATAATAACACAAAAAATAATTAACTAGACGAATTTCCGCAGCATGATCAACATGTATTCTTTTAAAGAAAGCCTAGAGCTTGGGAATAAAGAGTGCAATAATAAACACTTGAGTCTTTCAAGCGCTCACATATGGTTCGCAAACATGGGCACTCACACATAAAGAAACAAATGCTATTAATGTCTGGCTCCGCAAAATGAAAAAAGAACTAAAACAAGAAGTATTATCAAGGAAGAATAAATTATGGCTGGATAAATGCGATTATATAGAACAATTCATAGGTGGAGCACGGAGCTCAGAAGCCTGGAAAGTAATTAAATCTATTAAATTGAATGAGAAAAACAATATCGCATTATCAAACATTGGAATCAATAACTAGAAAGAGTATTTCGAAAGACTGCTTCTAAAAACTGAAACTTCCAAACACACAAGGAAGTAAAATTTGAGCAAAGGGTAGATCTGGATTGGATCTATAGGTAGACTGTATAGCAAAATAATACGAAATAAAATAGAAGAAGAGATAAAAGGAAAAATAGGAGAGGAACAATGTGGTTTTACTGCCGGCAGGTCGGTCATAGACAGTATATTTACATTAAAACAACTTATAGAAAAGAGAACAAGGAGAGGTAGGGAAGTTCATCTGGGTTTCATTGATCTTCAGAAGGCGTATGACAATGTACCGGTTGCTAAAGTATGGGAAGAAATGGATGGACTTCAAATCAGTGAAAACTTAATTGGAGCCGCACAGAATCTATATAAGAATAACACCTCTCAGATTAAGATCTACAGCAGGCTCTCGGATCCATTCCCAGTCAGCAAAGGTCTTCGTCAGGGTTGCTGTCTTTCCCCAACACTGTTTAAAATATATCTGCATCAAATTTTACAGCAGTGGGAGAAACAATGCAGAGTAATGGGAATGACGATCGGAGAGGATAAATTGTTTACGTTATATTTTGCTGATGACCAGGTAGTAATTGCAGAAGATGCAGACGATTTGAGTTTCATGATCCGTAAACTCAATGAACACTTTCTTAAAGCAGGACTTAATATTAATATGGACAAATCTGAATACCTGGCAGTTGGTAAAAATGAAATAGAAGATCTTCTTGTGGAAAATGGAGAAAAAGGAAAACAAATATAAATACCTTGGTGTACTTTTTAACAATAAGGGAAATAGTCATGACGAAATTGAGTGACGAATAAGCTTGGAGAGAAACGTGACACGAAGAATAAACTCTGTCTTATGGAACAAAACCATCACTAACACTACTAAAAGACGACTTTACTCCTCGCTAGTTAAGAGTGTTACAACATACGGTTCAGAAGTTTGGGAGATCGATAAAAGAACAAAAGGGAAGCTGCTGGCCCTTGAAATGGACTACTGGCGTAGAAGTTGCTGTTATAGCAGACGTGACAGAATCAGGAACGACGACATAAGAAAGAAAATAGATGTAAAGAAATCTGTCCTTGACGAAATAGAGAAAAAAAACAAATCGTCTGGTACGGTCATGTTATGCAAATGACAGACGAAAGATGACCAAACGAGTCCTGAAATGGGTGCCAACAGAAAGACAGTAGAGAGGAAGACCCAGACTTGCATGGCAGTAGGGAGTGCAAGAGGCTATGACGGCAAGAGAAATGCCAGATGATCTATGGTCCAATAGAGAGGCATGGAGACTGAAAGCGGAGAAACAGCGATAGCTGTAGAGCAACTCCGTACTACATATATTATTTATTATTATTTGCAACAGTTATTTTTTACGGCAATGATCTAAAAATACATCGCTGGGCAGTTTCGACGTCGTATGGATTTCGTAAAATAAGGAAACATCAATGCTATTGTTTCATTTTTTTCTAATGATAGCAATTTTTCTAACAATTATCATTATTCATATTTTATATAAAAAATACAAACACTTCATAATAATAGGTGGGAAATAGTTCATTGCACAATTCACATGAGAAAAATATTATTTGGTGTGATACGGTTGAAAAAACTTCGGATCAAGTGTTACATAACATTTTTCAGGAAATGTTAGGAGTCATCCGTAAATGTTTTGTTTTGACAGAGCATTTGTGACGCACGCTTACCCATAAAATGTTTCTTACATCATATCACAGATCATACTGCGCTTGTTTGCGCGAAGACATTATGGGACATTATAGACCTTTTACACAACACTTCACTTTATCGCACTTACTAACGTAAGAGAAATAATTGTATACATGCGCCGCAAACTGAGAATTTTCGACACAAAAACTCTTTTTGCTGGCCCTGATAACGAAAAATTGAATAATTCCACTTGCTAAATACAGGAAAAAATCCTCTAACGTGTGGTGTAGCCACAGTCCATGTTTTGTGCTCCTTCATACGAGTACAGCAAAATCCATTGACGGCAAAACTAACTGTCCCTCCGTTGTCTGCGCAGAACACTAGCGCATAAACCGTTCAGCCGATATTCTCCAAAATTGATATTCCCCAAACGTTGTGAGTGATGACGCGGTCCCTGGAATTTGAAATCGACATTTTAATTTTGAGGATCTTTACATGACGCCCCTCGGATACTTTCAAAATTTTCAAAAAATGGCTCTATTTTTTTAATGTTGTTGAATAGTGCGAAGAACGTTTAAGAGAATGGTGTAGGCCTTGTAGAGACTGGTATTTTCGTTGAAATCCCCAAAAATTTCTAAAAAAAGAAAAGTTTAAAACTACAAAATTGAAGATAGAGATTTTTGCCTCAGACAAAGTCTTATGAACAAAATTAGTTCTCTTTAAAAAAAATTAGAACTCTTTAAAAAAGGTCATATGCAATTTTTTAAAAAATAAGTAGTTTTTGTATAATTTCTACTTGAAAATGATGAAATATAGACAGGTGTCACATCAACTATGCGCCACACGAAAAATTGAATGAGTGATATGAAAAATCATTAAATTTTAATTTTCTATTGAAAATACCAATATTAATTTTTTTTCTCGCACTTTCTCTTTTCTACAATTTGTATTCACAATATATTGATGTATTTCTTTCAAGCAATCTGCAAAGCTTCATTGAAATTTGTGCAACAATGCTGTAATTAATATTTGAGAAGCTCATTGCTCAACGTCGAGATGGTGGCAGTGATGAGATACGGCTGTTATTTAGTCGAGCTTTATTAATCTAGGTATTTTATCATTACCTTGTCTCTTAATATATGAATCAGTGTTTGTTTCTTTTTTTTCAAAAATGACTTACTTGAGGACCAGAATATATTTTCAGCAAACGCCGTTGTCTATAACTACAACACTTGACGTAGTAATCATATTCATCAGGTAACACTATCTACAGCTCACTACAAAAAATTCACATATAATATATGCACATTATTTTACTATAGTGCCAGATGACATTAAACGATTAAATTCGATACAAAAGTTTAAGTCCCAAGTAAAATATTTTCTGCTGCACCACTGTGTATACAATTAGAGACTAAACTGAACATCCAAAAGAAAAGTAATATTAATTTTAACAATGACATTTAATGTATTATATATCATTTGGATTGTATAATTGTAAAGAATCTATAGTAAGTATTGTACTTCAGATTCTGGGTCAATGACTCCCATCTCGAGTAGGTTTTCGTCAAGTTTTCCTGATCCTCGAGCAAATGCTGAAATGGCCCCTTGTTTTGCCTCTCGATATAAATGTAACTTGAAATTAACTTCTCCCCATCGCACGTCACACACAATTTTTAACTGTTTTGACGTAAATAAATAAATAAGCTTGTGTTTCCAAACTAACATTTTAGAAATTATTCGAAACCTATTTGATAATCCATATTTTTTGTCGCGGTTTTCTCTCGTGCCCCAAGAGAAACAATGCTAACAATAGCATTATTTGTACTGCGTAGCTCCTAGGCCGAGAGCCAGTACTTCTGTTTGCGATGAATTTCGCAGCAGTTTTTTTTTATAAATTACTCCTCAGAACGCGTTGTGAGGTATATTACATTTAAAACCATCGGATTCCTAAAAATGTACTTCTTATTAAATAAATCTTATTTCTCTGTATAACTGATAAAAACATACGCCCGCAAACGTTTTTTCATAACTTCATGCACTAATTAAAACTTGGTTTATTAAAACATTAAGCCGGTAAGGGCCAAATTGTTTCTTATCGTTTTGAAGAACAGGTTTTATTTTGATTTAAAGTATTTTGTGGGCGTACTAGGCCGTGACCGACATAACACAGTACTACCTTGAAGTTTTATTTTCCTGTGCTTCATTTGAAGCAGTGTCAATATATAAAACCGCGCTTATAAATTAACTTAATATTACAAATCGTACAAATAAACTAATTTTATTACTAGTTTATTAGTATTAGAGTTATTTATCAACTGTGTATGGTGTAACCGATAAACACATTGAAATCTGAATTCAGATGGAAATAAGAGTTTTTGCCAAAAATTGATTCGCCACGCGAATACACATAGTGATGACAACGCTGCGCTCTCAACAGTGGGTTGCGCGCTTCTTGGTTGAATTGGACGTTTTCAAATAATAGCTGAGGTGTTAGTAGTGAATAAAATGCTATATTTCAATATTACGTAGCACTTTCTAATAACGCGAGAAAGTATGTACTGTTGTAGCACCATTAGTTTAGATATTGCACAGTAACGCATCTGCGAAACTAAGGGATCCAATGCATAATTTTTATCGACGAATTTGTAAATAATCTAGGAATTCACGATAGCCTTGCCAATTAGCCTGGTAAAAATGGGCCAGTACCATTTCGTACCTCTTATTGCAATGTATTTTCCAACAAGCCAGTGACGATGATTAACAACTAGCATTATAACTTTTAATAACACGAGGCGGTGGGATATTTACACGCGAACGTGTTCTTTTGCTCCATATATTAGCTGTTGCGACCGATTGTCGTGCCATTTCACAAAAAAGACCTTACCGTTTTTATGCAATTCTTTCGTGGGAAGTAATGGGCATTTTGACGTTTTTTCTTATTTTTCCCGTTGCTTTCATCCCCCATTCTAGTGAACTAGAAGGTCTCGGTTGGTAAAAAAAAGGTATTTAAGTACACTGCATGTTTGAAAAATCGGAAACACAGTCCAGCATATTGAGAACAAATCTATAATTAAAACTAATGTATTGCCTTCCGAAAGTTTCATTAATTTTTTGGCACGATATATGCCAAAATTGAAACAATAGCCATTACTACCACAGAGCGTAGTAATGGACAGGAATTACAGGACATTTTGGACAGAAATCTGGGAGGAAAATAGATCCTACAAAAAAGAAGCATCTTGACTTCAATCTGAAGTTGCTGCTGCCGATGAACTTGTGAAAACAGTGGAACATGTTCACGAATTCTCTGAAGAGGGCCTCTTCGAAGCAATTAAGAACTTGGGAAACCGGAAATCCCCCGGGATTGATAAGATCCAGAAATATTGGGCTAAGAATTTAACAGCAATACATTCTCATCTACAAAAAGGTTGTTAATAAAATTTTAAAAAACCTAAAGGAACTCCCGAAATGGCTAACATGCGGCATCACGTATTTGCTACCTAAAGCGGTAGACAGCTCTTTGGCGAAGAACTACAGGCCAATCACTTGTCTGCCAGTACTGTACTAAGTTATAACTGCAGCCATAGTGACCCAATGTCCAAACACCTAAAGAGGAAACATCTGTTGCCAGTTGAACAAAAAGGATGTCGTGAAGATTCTAATGGCTGCAAGGAAATCTTGCTACTAAATAAAGTCATCTTGAATGATGTAAAGAAACGAAAGTGTAATTTAAGCATGGCTTGGATTAACAACAGAAAGTCTTTGACAGTGTAACACACAATTGTATCTTAAAGACCCTGGAGATCTATCAATTTCATCCTATACTTGTTGAATTTTGCAAGGTAAGTACAAGGTCGATAATATACAGCGGAAAGGAAACAGTAGAAAGAAGAAGTATTCAGATCAACAGGCGTATTTTTCAAGGAGATTCGCTATCCCATCTGCCCCATGCGACAGAGTGCATTGAAGTTGATCTGAACGCTGAGATTCAAGATCTTAAGCCAGGTAAAACTTACAAATATCTGAGTATTGAAGAATGTGAGACCATCTCGAACGACACAATGAAATAGATAATTCGTAGGGAGTGTTACAGAAGAGCGAGACTCATCCTGCAGACCGCCCTGAGGTTCAGAAATAAAATATCTGCAATTGGTAGTATGGCGGTGCCTGTAGTCGAGTACAGTTTCGGACTCGTGGACTGGAGTGAGTAAAAAAATTGAATCATGGATCAAAAACCAGAAAACTGCTAACACTGCATCACGTCGCCCCCCCCCTCGAGTTGATGTAGACTTTGTGTCATGTAAGGAAGGAGGAAGATGCCTCAGGCCAATTGATGCTTCCAGGCATGGCAATGCAATAGTCGGGATGGGAAAATATGTAGTCAGTCATGAAGATGACCCTCTAATGAGGCTGGTCATGAAATCTGACCGAAGAAGGGGAAACAGAGGCATTGTTAGTGTAGCAAGAAGCATGACAAAGAAAACTGTTCAAGACTCGCAGAATAACGCAGGCACTGAACTTCTGATGCTTCTAAACCTGAAATGTGAGATAAAAGATGTTAAAGGAATTGTGAAAAGACAAACCACTCCATGGACAATATCTAAAATGAATAGACGAGGTGTAGATCAATAAAGATCAATCATTTATGTGGCTTAAAAGGGAAGGATGAACCCACAATCGGAAGCAGTTATAATAGCTGATCAGGAGCAGGCGTTGAAAACACGAAATTATGATAAAGCGGTTTTCAAAATTTTACAAGAAAATAAATGCCGCATCTTCCAGGAACAAGTAGAAAACATTGATCATATCGTCTGAGCTTGTCCAATTCTAGCAAAGACTGAATACTTGAAAAGACACGATAGGGTGTGTAGTTACCTCCACTGGCAAATCTGTTCCGCCTTCGAATTTCCACACGCATGCCCCAAGAGGTACGAACACTCACCAAAACCGGTGACATCTGTTGGACTCTATACAATACTGTAGCAACGGTCTTGTCTAACACACAACAAAAAAATGATCATGACGGATCGACCTTGGTACGCAAATAGGGCAAACTTCATAGTAAATTAATAAATAGAATATCGAAGAAAGTTTGTAGAGAGATAATTAAGTAATTTCCAGGTAGTTCAAGGGGTAAAATCCTTCAGATTTGCTTGTCACGTTTAGGGCTATACAATTTAAAATTCTTGGAAGCAACATTAGAACAAATTGTGGTAATTGTGCAAAGAATTAAAGAGAAGACGTACAACCTAAGAACGTAAATTTGTTTAACCAAGAGTTCAATGGACATTCTAGGACATTTTGTAGAAAAAGGAAAATGAACACCATTAGAGACTAATGGCCATATTAGATTTTTCGATACGACGAAGTGTTAGTTGAGGTCTTTACAATGATTGATTTCAATTTATCAAAAATGGGCGTCTACAATACAAGAAGCATTAGTACATATAATAATTCTTGCTAAACGCATTCTACGTAAAGTAATTTGGAATGATAATTGTGGAAAGGTTTTTAGAAAAATAAAGATAATAGGAACTCATAAATGAAAAATCTAAAAGCATAAAGTTTTGATTTTAAAAAAAATTCCCATTACAGGGATATTATTGTCGTGTTACCACTCCGCCACAGGCCGTGCAGTATGAACAGGTGCTCGATCGTGTTGAAAGATGCAATCGCTATCCCCGAATTGCTCTTCAACGGTGGGAAGCAAGAAAGTGTTTAAAACATGAACGTATGCCTGCTTCATCTGTCCAATGAAAGGTTTCAGAAATCCCTGATTTTCCTTGCATGTGCGCAGAAAATGCCTCGAGAATTGAGAGCGACGTTGTAAGTCTCTACTGCGCAAATGCTGCACCCTCTGGAAATGGAAATGTCGAAGTCTCTCTACATGAATTGATCCCCAAGTGACTGTGATGCGTTGACCTCGCGCGCTATTTGCCTCGCGCTCACTTTCGGGACTTAGGGGATAGTAATATTAACTGAGTTTTCCAGAGATGTGGCGAGTCTTAGGGCGCCTTCCCACGGCGCCACGGCGCCGTGCTTCCTTCTAGCAGCAGAGCCCTTCCTACGCCGCCACCGCCGCAGCCACGGTCGCACTGCCACCCGCCGTGGAAGGGACAAACAAAGGGACAGGTAAAACGCAACGACCGGCGGCACAGTGGGAAGGCTCCCATTTAAAGCTGTGTACTGCTAGACGTGGCGCGTATGCCCTCCTCCGCTTCGCGTGGCGGGAGTTCGGCGTCGGCTGCCGCAGCAGCGGCCACCCGCTGGACGTGGGAAGGCCTCCATTCAAACCAATGATTTGATATTATTTGTATATAAAGAATTGTTGTACTGTTTTTTGTTAAAATATTTAATTTATTGCACAGTATCCGTATTACATACGATTGCATGCGATCGAGAGTGTTTGATCTGTTATTTACCTGCAGTGGGCCTGCTATTTTCTGGATTTTTTGTGTGTGTTTTTTTCAGCATTTTTGCTGCTGCATACCACTAGTGTCGATAATAAATCTGTGATTTAAATTATCTCATTTGCCTTCCGGTCTAGCATTATTTTATAGAGTATCGCATTATACATCTCAAATATTGCAACCTTACACTTCAACTGATTAGTGCCCCGTTGTTTCAAATTCATTATAGTATCGTTTAATTGAAATCAAGTGCGGGAGATCAATCTTTACCTCTTCAATACCTTACCCTCTACTTCAATGCGTAACTTTTCCAAAGTAGGACATTGACAGAGGAGATTCATTGCTTCTACTTCTCCTCTCCACACTCACGTAAGGGGGAATTCAGAGGCCGATTAAATGAAGTAGGTGATTGATAGTTGCGTGGCGGAAGGCGATGACATTGCCTGGTTGTGTCACTGAACACGTGTTCCCGGGACACGACAAATAAGCAATTGAAATAAATACTTATAAATGGAGACCCGAAAAATATGTAGTATGAAACGTCAAAATATGTACATAAATGTGTAATAAAAACAGTGAAACTATGTAATAAATATGTAAAATTGGATATAATATGTAATATTAAAATCACTACTTTTAAAAGACATTTACATAATACTAAGTTGCATTGCTAAAATAACAATATAACACACTAAACTAACTACAATATAACACACATTGCACGCTTTACACTGCCCACCTTTTCCGTCAGTGGCAGAAGTTTCATCTATTGCTCTCCAGGTCCGTAGTTTTGCGGCCTGATTAGACACAATAAATATATTAATATCATTCATCGTACAAACTAGCGATATCTACGACCAGCAAACAATCACTGCAGCATGAAGAACTCTCATTGAATGTTAAACGTCGGCGATCGCCAATGTTTCTTCAAAAATTAAGGTTTAAGGTCACGAACCACACGTCAGTGACTCTTTTCACAGCAAAAGGTGAAAATGATCTCACTCGCTGACGTGCATTTCCCTCCACTGAGGTAACTGAGACAGGTGCGCCGGACTGTGAGAACATGACGCGTCTTCATGTAGGGTACCTGGAGTCGACAGGAGCAGTAATAATGTAAGGTAAATGATGACTTTTTGGGGGAATACTTCTTTAAAAAATCGTAATAAAATGGAAGAAAATTGATAGAATAAAAAATATTTTGTGAAAATACCAAAATATGTCAAATATGAAATATTCTACTGAATATGTAAAAAAATAAGTAACGAAAAAATTGATATTGTGTTAGGATGCGGCGATTCGCCAAGGTTACAAATTTGAGATCGGTAAGTAGAAGGACAAAAAATATGTAATTACATAAAAATTCGGTCTCTACTCATAAAAATAACCATATCAGAGAATCATATTGTAAAAAGCTTTTTATGTAAAACAGCTTTCGTATTTAAATTAATAACACTAATTTAAATGGAGATGGGAAATACGCCAATAAAATGAGCCACTGCCACTTTCATTGTCATATCCAATGTCTGAAAGAGCATCACTCGAGCTAATTGAACTCTCTTAATTAATAATGAGTTCTTCAATGTCGTTTTCAATCCCGATTACCTTCTCCCAAGAATCTGTAGTCATTTTTTTTTTGGTATGTTCAAAGATATTCTGCCGTTCTGACGCTGGTACATTGGTTACTCCCTCATTCACAAGCCTTTCCACTTCAGTGAAAATAAATGTTAAAAGTAAAACAGAACAGGATGAGCGCGCGGCGAAGTCAGAAACGCGGCAGGCGGGAGTGAAGATTCGCTGCTCGTTGCTCATTCGTTTACGGTTCGTCAGTGGCTATTTAGCGACCTGACTCGGCACGTTTTCACTCATTTGCGGATTCCATGAAAACGGGAGAGGACTCCTTACGTCACCCACAACCGTCAATCACCAACTTACATTAATCGGACCTTAGTGAAGTTAAATGTACATAATTGCGATTTAAAGGGATGATGCCCATTAATCAACAGCGCAATTGCTCTAACGTCCTAAAATGCTTATAAAGACGGTTTTTGCTTTTACTTTCGGTAGGAAAGCATACCTCATTTTCCTTTCTGAGCTGCCACACACCAATTGCTTTAGCATTTGGTATTTTGTATTAATCCGTTAACCAATGCAAGGTAACGTCCTCTTCATCAAGAATGAATTCAAACTTACCCTTCCAAATCTTGTACTTGGCGTCCATAAGCTGCTCCGTCAAATTCAGTGGTAGTTCCTGAATGATCACCTGTAGTGCCGCTGCTGAGGTAGCCCTGCTCCTTGAAGTTATTTTTTGATTAACAATTTATTGACTTCATTAACAACAAGTTGCACATTACATGATCATCTATATGAAGGCGCCCTCACAGATAACACCTACTCTAAGGCTTTAGTCATAAAACGTAGTATGTCTTTTTGCGCCAGAAATATTTCAGCTTCGTAAACAGGGTTAGTTCCTTTTGGACACACGCAGGAAATGTGTGTGTTGTACTTCAACTGTGGATCAACACCCCCTGATACTTTTGAATCTGTGTAGCTTTAATCTTCTAACTTTGAATGTAACAATTGAAGGGCGATTTTTGACGGTAACTTTCTTTCAGGTGCTGTCTGGTTCTTTTTAACATGAACATAAATCTCGTCTTAATTTCCTACACTTCGAGCTTCGAAATTTCACACTTTTCTGCCAGTAGGCTGCATCCTCTCTTTAGGTGGCATCTTCTCGTGACTTACCCCGAATAACCAGGTGTGACGTAGTGAAATGAGAATAAATTCAAATAACAAAAATAAAAATAGTATATTGAAAAGTTACAGACTAGTTACAATAAATTGCTAAATTTAAACACTCCGGCAACCTTTTCCTTCCAGTACCCTGCTTTACCGCAGAAAAAAAGCCACGCGTGATGCGAGCTGTCGGACTTCAGTCCCGTGACAATTACCGTCACATGGCCTGATGCCGAAATTTAAACCGGTCGCCGTCTGGCGGACCGCGTGCACGAAGCACCCGAGATCGTCTGGCCCTTACACTCCGGACATCTCGCCCCCACTCTTACGCTCCCTGTACCTACGCGTACTAGGCCCTCTGATGTAAAAATGAATGAGAACGCGGGCGCAGATGGCGCCGCGTTAAATAGTTGATGGCTACACCCCCACCTCACAAGTTCCCTAGATAGGCTCGCCCGCTATCGCAAGCGAGGGCTCGCTTGCCAGCATCTTAGGAGGGGGGATACACCCCCACCACACCATCACCACCATCACCATCAAGATTCCCAGGTAGGCTCGCCCGCCGTCGGAAAGCGAGGGTCGCTAGCCAGCTTCCTAGGAGTTTACAGCCTAAGGTTATTTTTGGCTCTGCCACGCTGTCTGCGTCAACTGCCAGAGCGCAAAATCCCGGAAGTTCAGGCTCAACCCCTTCCTCCCCCGCAGCGCACTTTCACCGACCTAACGGTTCTGGCCCTCGTGTTAACGACGCCACACAGGGCTAGGTCATAAGCAAACGCCACTTCTCCCACTCCCTTCTCGGTCAGCTTGCGCAACAGATTCTCAATTGTCATGTTCCAATAAATGAGTTCACAATTGGACCCCTTGCGGAGACTCTATCGTCAGTTCATGCTTAACTTGAAACCCAGTGTCTTAGATCGTAGAATTCGTGATCATGAAGAACCCTCGATAAAGTCTGTATAGTTCTCTAGGAATTTGTCAGTACACTTTTAATACATTGCATGTGGTATGAATGGCATTGTCGATGCCCCTTTAATGTCCACAAAAATCACACGTTAATACTTCAAATAATTTTTATTTGGAAGCACGTGGAGCAATGAAGTTACTCAGGAGATACATCTTTTGTTGATAGTTTGGATCTAAACCCAAACGGAATTGGCGAAACGTCGCCTTTTGCTTTAATGTGCACCTGCACATTAGTAATGGGCATCATATCCAGCACTTTTTTCAGGAAATGCAACAGACATGTGGGTATATTGCCTGTGAGGCAGATACAGGCCTCTGCTGTACAGGTATCTGCACAGGTGCTGCTGCTGCTGCACAGGAAAAGTGTACTGACAAATTCCTAGAGAACTATACAGACTTTATCGAGGGTTCTTCATGATCACGAATTCTACGATCTAAGACACTGGGTTTCAAGTTAAGCATGAACTGACGATAGAGTCTCCGCAAGGGGTCCAATTGTGAACTCATTTATTGGAACATGACAATTGAGAATCTGTTGCGCAAGCTGACCGAGAAGGGAGTGGGAGAAGTGGCGTTTGCTTATGACCTAGCCCTGTGTGGCGTCGTTAACACGAGGGCCAGAACCGTTAGGTCGGTGAAAGTGCGCTGCGGGGGAGGAAGGGGTTGAGCCTGAACTTCCGGGATTTTGCGCTCTGGCAGTTGACGCAGACAGCGTGGCAGAGCCAAAAATAACCTTAGGCTGTAAACTCCTAGGAAGCTGGCTAGCGACCCTCGCTTTCCGACGGCGGGCGAGCCTACCTGGGAATCTTGATGGTGATGGTGGTGATGGTGTGGTGGGGGTGTATCCCCCCTCCTAAGATAGATAAATAGATAGATTTATTAGAACTGCAAATGGGTATGACCCGGTGGCAGTTAAGTAACAATAATTGCAGAAATTACAAGACTTACATTAATAATAAAATAATAACAATAATAATAATATAATAATAATAATAATAATAATAATAATAATAATAATAATAATAATAATAATAATAATAATAATACCGTACAATACAGTACAAGACGAAAAGCAGCATTGAAAAGAGCATTGATCGCGTTCACCGCACTTCACTTCACTACACTTCACTACACTACACTTTTTTGTTTTGAATTACACTGACCATCACTTCACAGCACTACACCGCACTACACAACACTTACTCATTTAATATCAATTACTGTTATCTTGTTCTAACTTATTTCTAAAACTTCGGACACTGAGAGGAAAAGCTTTGAAAACTGCCGCAGGTAAACTGTTCCAATCTCTAATTGTTCTATTACAAAAGGAAAACTTCCCAAGATCTGAATTTTGTTTCCTTGCTCGAATTTTGTGGGTGTGATCGCTTCGGCCGAAATAATTTGGTTTTTCTAGTCTAATCTGAATTTCCTTCCAAGCTGGTTGACCTACGTACGATTTATAAAGAGCGCAAAGCCTCGCCTTTGTTCTTCTCGTTTCTAGAGGTTCCCATGACTTTTTTGTTACGTTACGTCTATAGGTAAACTTATTCGCTTTTCTCTGTATTCTATCTAGATTTTTCCGGTGCGCCTTTCTGTATGGATCCCAACACGCAACTCCGTATTCCATGAGAGGGCGAACCAGCGTAAGATATGCTAACTCTTTGGCGTTTGCAGAAATTTTCTTTAGTATTCGCATTACAAAATGTAAAGACTTCCACGCTTTTCTTACTGTCTGATTTATATGCACCTCCCACCCTAATTTACTATCTAGATGAATGCCTAAATACTTGCATGATGAGACTCTTGGGATGATTACCTCACCTAAACGATAGTCTGGTTCCTCATAATTTCGTCCCCGCCCGAACGTTATTGTTTTGCTTTTAGATCCATTAATTCCCATGTCATTTTTTTCAGCCCAATCACGTAAATGCTCTAAATCCTGCTGTAATATTTGTTCGTCAGTGCTATCTTTGATTTTTCGGTATATAACACAATCGTCTGCAAATAAACGCACCTTTGATTGTATGTTCACATGGAGATCGTTCACGTACGCTAAGAAGAGTAATGGCCCTAACACACTTCCCTGTGGAACCCCTGAAGTAACATTTCCCGTAGTCGAAAACTGATTGCCAATTCGAACTTTTTGTTTCCTGTCCCTTAGAAATTCGCTTATCCACCTCACAACTCTAGCGTCAACTCCTGAGGTTAATACTTTCCTAATAAGTAAATTATGCGGTACCACGTCGAATGCTTTCGCGAAGTCGATTACTACTGCATCCACCCTCCCACCCGCGTCAACTACGTCAGCTAGATCTTGAAAAAGAGAAACAATTTGACTTTCGCACGAATGTTGACTTCTAAACCCATGCTGTCCGTGGAAAATCCAGTTCACTTTCTCCCATTCGCGACGAATGTACCCGGCTATTAAATGCTCCATTATTTTGCATACTACTGAAGTGAGGGATACAGGTCTATAATTACATACTTTCGTTTTATCGCCATTTTTGAAAATTGGAACCACTATAGCTGCCTTCCAATCGTCTGGTAAACTTGCATTATTAATGGAAATATTGAATAATCTTAACAAATAGGGCAATATCGCCTCACCACCGAGTTTAATAAAATCTGTCGAGATACCGTCTGGCCCGCGTGATTTACCGTTTTCCAGTGATTTTATACGATTTCGGAGTTCCCATGCGTGGAGTTTAAATTGATTTTCTACTGGAAAATAATGAACATGGTCTTGCGCCCGTTCTGGTTTGAATACCGATACGAAATACGCGTTGAACGCATTTGCTTTTGCCTGGTCGTCGTGCAGTGGCTCGTTATCTGTGACTCGAATTTCCTGAATTTCTTCCTTATTCCCCCGGCGTCTGCGGACATATTTGTAAAAGCTTGACCAATTATTTCGTCCCGTCTCCAACATGTTTCTTAAAAATAATTCATGAGCAATTTTCTTTTCTTTTTCTAATTCCTTGTAGTATTTTTTGAACGTTATCATGTCAGCAATGCTACGATGTCTCCTATTAAATGCTAGCCTAACTTTTCTCTTTAAACGTCGTATTGCCCCGTTAAAATATTCAGGATCAGAATTACTTTTCAGTATTTTGCAAGGAACATACGTATCTAAAGCGGTTTCAACGATTGTTTTAAAAGCTCCCCATTGCTCCTCTATTCCCCCTTCTGTTCTTAGAAAATGATTGTATTTTTCTCTTAAGAAACTACGTAGTCCTTCAATGTTCGCTTTTCTATATTGCCTGACTATCGTTCCTTTTGCCTTAGGTCGCTTAATTACATTTACCTGAACTTCTACCATAACTGCTTTGTGGTCGCTAATTCCCTGAAAGACGTCGCAGGAAAGGAACATTTCTGCTGGATAAACAAGGAAAATGTCTAAAATTGCTCCTTGCCGCGTGGGTTTGTCGACTACCTGCGTTAATCCCTGCTCCCATACCAGACGATTGACGCGCGTTTGAAGTTTCCTGTCGCACACCTCTCCTTTCCAATTAGCGTCGGGAAGGTTTAAGTCGCCAGCGAGAAGAATAGACCGACCGTTTCTGTTTTCCAGCCTATCACCGATTTCATCTAAAATTTCATACCCATCGTTTGGCGGCCTGTAACAAGCAATAATTTCCACGGGATTTCCTAGTACGTCAATTTCCATTCCTAAAATTTCCAGGTTGTTACTAAACCAACTATTTCTAACATTTAACGCTGTCTTAACGCAGAGAAAAACTCCACCGCCTCTTGTTTTTCTATCTCTGCGATATAATTTATAGCCGGAGCGTAAGATTTCAGAATTAGCTACGTCATCTGATAACCACGATTCTGTCCCTATCACTATATCGGCATCGCACGAATCAACTAGGTTCCAAAACTCAATGGTTTTATTAACTATACTTCGACAGTTTACCTGCAACAATCTTAGAAAGCCATTCCTCACCTGAATATATCCCGTCGCCGCCGTCGCCGCCGTCGTCACCGCCGTCGTCACCGCCGTCGCCGCCGTCGCCGCCGTCGCCGCCGTCGTCGCCGCCGTCGCCGCCGTCGCCGCCGTCGCCGCCGTCGCCGCCGTCGCCGCCGTCGCCGCCGTCGCCGCCGTCGCCGCCGTCGCCGCCGTCGCCGCCGTCGCCGCCGTCGCCGCCGTCGCCGCCGTCGCCGCCGTCGCCGCCGTCGCCGCCGCCGTCGCCGCCGTCGCCGCCGTCGCCGCCGTCGCCGCCGTCGCCGCCGTCTCCGCCGTCTCCGCCGTCTCCGCCGTCGCCGCCGTCTCCGCCGTCTCCGCCGTCTCCGCCGTCTCCGCCGTCTCCGCCGTCTCCGCCGTCTCCGCCGTCTCCGCCGTCTCCGCCGTCTCCGCCGTCTCCGCCGTCTCCGCCATCACACACTTGTCCGCTGAAGCTTCCAGCACCAGTGCGAGACCCTCAGCTTCCGCTCCTATCTCCACAGCCCGCGATTCAACCGTAGCGTGCAAGATCGGCGGGCATTCACAGCGTCAACGGTTGACAGGAGGGCGTGCGCAGAACTCAGCTACTCTGGTGTAGAGGCCACTGAGCGCCGCGACGCCCCTCCGGTTGAGGTGGACGCCATCCCGGCCTAGGGCGCTCTCCGAGATCCACCCGTTCGGATCCACAAAGATGAATCCGAGCGCTTTTGCCACATAGTCCATGTCGCGATTCACCCTAGCGACTTTACGGGACCAAACATCCCGGCGGCGGATTACACCACTAAGCACTATGCGGGCGGATGGAAAGCGCTTCTTAGCTGCTACCCCAAGATCGTAGATCTCGCCCGTGAGGTGGTCAAACGAGCGACATCCCCGTAAATTATTGGAGCCTCCGTGAATGATAACAGTTTCCGGGGCTTCCACCTCACTGGCTTCGATCTGCGCTTTCAGTTGCTCCACGCGGATGCTGGCAAGCGAGCCCTCGCTTGCGATAGCGGGCGAGCCTATCTAGGGAACTTGTGAGGTGGGGGTGTAGCCATCAACTATTTAACGCGGCGCCATCTGCGCCCGCGTTCTCATTCATTTTTACATCAGAGGGCCTAGTACGCGTAGGTACAGGGAGCGTAAGAGTGGGGGCGAGATGTCCGGAGTGTAAGGGCCAGACGATCTCGGGTGCTTCGTGCACGCGGTCCGCCAGACGGCGACCGGTTTAAATTTCGGCATCAGGCCATGTGACGGTAATTGTCACGGGACTGAAGTCCGACAGCTCGCATCACGCGTGGCTTTTTTTCTGCGGTAAAGCAGGGTACTGGAAGGAAAAGGTTGCCGGAGTGTTTAAATTTAGCAATTTATTGTAACTAGTCTGTAACTTTTCAATATACTATTTTTATTTTTGTTATTTGAATTTATTCTCATTTCACTACGTCACACCTGGTTATTCGGGGTAAGTCACGAGAAGATGCCACCTAAAGAGAGGATGCAGCCTACTGGCAGAAAAGTGTGAAATTTCGAAGCTCGAAGTGTAGGAAATTAAGACGAGATTTATGTTCATGTTAAAAAGAACCAGACAGCACCTGAAAGAAAGTTACCGTCAAAAATCGCCCTTCAATTGTTACATTCAAAGTTAGAAGATTAAAGCTACACAGATTCAAAAGTATCAGGGGGTGTTGATCCACAGTTGAAGTACAACACACACATTTCCTGCGTGTGTCCAAAAGGAACTAACCCTGTTTACGAAGCTGAAATATTTCTGGCGCAAAAAGACATACTACGTTTTATGACTAAAGCCTTAGAGTAGGTGTTATCTGTGAGGGCGCCTTCATATAGATGATCATGTAATGTGCAACTTGTTGTTAATGAAGTCAATAAATTGTTAATCAAAAAATAACTTCAAGGAGCAGGGCTACCTCAGCAGCGGCACTACAGGTGATCATTCAGGAACTACCACTGAATTTGACGGAGCAGCTTATGGACGCCAAGTACAAGATTTGGAAGGGTAAGTTTGAATTCATTCTTGATGAAGAGGACGTTACCTTGCATTGGTTAACGGATTAATACAAAATACCAAATGCTAAAGCAATTGGTGTGTGGCAGCTCAGAAAGGAAAATGAGGTATGCTTTCCTACCGAAAGTAAAAGCAAAAACCGTCTTTATAAGCATTTTAGGACGTTAGAGCAATTGCGCTGTTGATTAATGGGCATCATCCCTTTAAATCGCAATTATGTACATTTAACTTCACTAAGGTCCGATTAATGTAAGTTGGTGATTGACGGTTGTGGGTGACGTAAGGAGTCCTCTCCCGTTTTCATGGAATCCGCAAATGAGTGAAAACGTGCCGAGTCAGGTCGCTAAATAGCCACTGACGAACCGTAAACGAATGAGCAACGAGCAGCGAATCTTCACTCCCGCCTGCCGCGTTTCTGACTTCGCCGCGCGCTCATCCTGTTCTGTTTTACTTTTAACATTTATTTTCACTGAAGTGGAAAGGCTTGTGAATGAGGGAGTAACCAATGTACCAGCGTCAGAACGGCAGAATATCTTTGAACATACCAAAAAAAAAATGACTACAGATTCTTGGGAGAAGGTAATCGGGATTGAAAACGACATTGAAGAACTCATTATTAATTAAGAGAGTTCAATTAGCTCGAGTGATGCTCTTTCAGACATTGGATATGACAATGAAAGTGGCAGTGGCTCATTTTATTGGCGTATTTCCCATCTCCATTTAAATTAGTGTTATTAATTTAAATACGAAAGCTGTTTTACATAAAAAGCTTTTTACAATATGATTCTCTGATATGGTTATTTTTATGAGTAGAGACCGAATTTTTATGTAATTACATATTTTTTGTCCTTCTACTTACCGATCTCAAATTTGTAACCTTGGCGAATCGCCGCATCCTAACACAATATCAATTTTTTCGTTACTTATTTTTTTACATATTCAGTAGAATATTTCATATTTGACATATTTTGGTATTTTCACAAAATATTTTTTATTCTATCAATTTTCTTCCATTTTATTACGATTTTTTAAAGAAGTATTCCCCCAAAAAGTCATCATTTACCTTACATTATTACTGCTCCTGTCGACTCCAGGTACCCTACATGAAGACGCGTCATGTTCTCACAGTCCGGCGCACCTGTCTCAGTTACCTCAGTGGAGGGAAATGCACGTCAGCGAGTGAGATCATTTTCACCTTTTGCTGTGAAAAGAGTCACTGACGTGTGGTTCGTGACCTTAAACCTTAATTTTTGAAGAAACATTGGCGATCGCCGACGTTTAACATTCAATGAGAGTTCTTCATGCTGCAGTGATTGTTTGCTGGTCGTAGATATCGCTAGTTTGTACGATGAATGATATTAATATATTTATTGTGTCTAATCAGGCCGCAAAACTACGGACCTGGAGAGCAATAGATGAAACTTCTGCCACTGACGGAAAAGGTGGGCAGTGTAAAGCGTGCAATGTGTGTTATATTGTAGTTAGTTTAGTGTGTTATATTGTTATTTTAGCAATGCAACTTAGTATTATGTAAATGTCTTTTAAAAGTAGTGATTTTAATATTACATATTATATCCAATTTTACATATTTATTACATAGTTTCACTGTTTTTATTACACATTTATGTACATATTTTGACGTTTCATACTACATATTTTTCGGGTCTCCATTTATAAGTATTTATTTCAATTGCTTATTTGTCGTGTCCCGGGAACACGTGTTCAGTGACACAACCAGGCAATGTCATCGCCTTCCGCCACGCAACTATCAATCACCTACTTCATTTAATCGGCCTCTGAATTCCCCCTTACGTGAGTGTGGAGAGGAGAAGTAGAAGCAATGAATCTCCTCTGTCAATGTCCTACTTTGGAAAAGTTACGCATTGAAGTAGAGGGTAAGGTATTGAAGAGGTAAAGATTGATCTCCCGCACTTGATTTCAATTAAACGATACTATAATGAATTTGAAACAACGGGGCACTAATCAGTTGAAGTGTAAGGTTGCAATATTTGAGATGTATAATGCGATACTCTATAAAATAATGCTAGACCGGAAGGCAAATGAGATAATTTAAATCACAGATTTATTATCGACACTAGTGGTATGCAGCAGCAAAAATGCTGAAAAAAACACACACAAAAAATCCAGAAAATAGCAGGCCCACTGCAGGTAAATAACAGATCAAACACTCTCGATCGCATGCAATCGTATGTAATACGGATACTGTGCAATAAATTAAATATTTTAACAAAAAACAGTACAACAATTCTTTATATACAAATAATATCAAAAAAGACATCTCTCACACGGCCGAAGGCTACATAATTTACCATCAATTTACGTATATATTCGAAATTATATTCTGGAAAATATAATATATTTCATTTCCCCTTCAACGTCTTGACTACCGGCGGGGCGCGCGTGAACGCCGCGCCAGGCCACGGGGGCAGACGAGCAGTGGCGACCTTGAGCGGTGCAGTGCGGCCCGGACGTGACAACCGCCCGCCGCGTGGGAGAGATAGAGACGGCGTGTGAGCGCGGGCGGGCGGGCGGAGGGGAAAAAAACACACACAGGCTGGGAGGGGAAGCCCGGGCGGGGCGGCCAATGGCGTCCCGCAGCTGTGGGCGCGCGGCGGCGAGGCGCCCGCCGAGTGAAAGACGCCAGACAGGCGACGCACGGCGAGGAAGGCGGTGCAGGCGCGCGCCGTAGCTGCAGGAACACCGCCGCGCGGAGGGGGGCGTGGCCCAAGGACGCTCACGTGAGTAATGCGCAACGACCTGATCACGCGCGTCGGGGATTCACTCAGGGAAGTGTTTGCTAACAACACTTTCCATTCTTTTCGTTCCATTCCTTTCCTAAATTCAGTGCTTCTTTTCGTTAAGTTTGCGACGATCTTTGTAACCAGACGAAGGGATATAATTTAAATTCAACTCTCTTTAAATAGAACGGTAACATATGCCGACCATGTTAAACCGTGTGAGGATGCAAGGAGAGTTTTGTTTCTCTAGTAAAATTTTCGCAAACAGAACGAGCTTGTTTTCAAACAAATGCATTCATTATTATTAAATTACAGCAAGACAGCAACGAGCGTTGTTGACCACATTTTACAATGAGAAATATTTGCTTGAGATAGAAATATAAATTTCAATCAGCATACATGCTACAAATTTGATTTGATGGTATATCCAAACACCTATTTCGTCTCATATCTAGCAAAATGAGAGCTTAAACTAGTGGTGCTACATCAGCACATACTTTTCACGTAATTGGAAACAGCAATATAATATTGAAATATTGCATTTTCTGTGCTACTAACACCTTAGCTAGTAGTAGAAACGTGCAATTCAACCAAGAAGTGATCAACGCACTTATGCCAGCACAGCATTGTCAAAACTATGTGCATTCGTTTGGCTAATCATATCCATACAGTAATTAGAATATATGCAATTGACATCAAAATAATTACGAAAACTCTGGCTGCTCACTCATGAGTTGCCTTTCGTCGTAAGATACTAACAAAATAAGAGAACATTTCATTGTTTTTTGTTTTGTTTTTTTCATTCAATAAGCAGTAAATTTTTTAGGGATCAGACGAAATTAAATGATATGTAACATACCTTATGGGCATTCTGAGGAGTAATTTATAAAAACAACTGCTGCGAAATTCATCGCAAACGGAAGTACTGGCTCTCGGTCTAGGAGTTACACCACCACCAGTTGAAATTAATAAAACAGCTGTGTCTTATCACCGCCAACATCTCGACGTTCGATTAGCTTCTTAAATATCGGTGCCAATTGTTGCGATATTTGTATTAAGCTTTGCAGTTTGCTTTAAAAAAATACGTCAATAATTGAGAATACAAATTGAGTAAAAATTTAAAAAAAACAGTGTGTAAAAATATAATTAATATTGGCATATTCAATAGTAAATTGTAATGAAAATTAAATTATCATTCATTCAATTTTTGTTGTGGCCCGTAATTGTTGTGAAAGCGATATTCGAATTTCATTAATTTCAAGCAGAAAATACTCACAAACTATTTTTTCTTCAAAAAAAGTACATTATCTTTTTTAAAGAGCTGATTATGTACAACAGACTTTGTCTGAGGCAAACATCTGTATCTTCAATTTTGTTGTTTTGATTTTTTTTTTAATTTTCGATAAAAACGAGCAGATACCGAAAATGAGACTAGCGCCACAATTCTTACCGTTCCTTATTACATAGTGGAGAAAATTTAAAGAAAAAATTTGGAGCAGTTTTTGAGAATTTTTTTTGTGAATTTCAATCGCAAAATACGTAGAAACTACTAATTTTTTCAAAACATTTTACATCATTTTTTTTGAAGAGCTAATTTTTTACAACAGAGTTTGTCTGATCCAAAAACCTCTTATCTTCGATTTCGTAGTTTTTTTTTTTAATTTTCAAAAAACTGAACAATACCCGAAAATGGGAATAGCACCATATTTTGTACCCTCTCTCATTGCATAAGTGAGGAAAATTTAAAGAAAATGTTTGGAACTATTTTTGAGAAAAAAAATCGTACGTTTCAATCCCAAATAACGCAAAAATTACTCGTTTTTCAAAATATTGTACTTTTTTTAAAGAGATAATTTTGTACAAAAGACTTTCCCTGAGACAAAAATCTGTATCCAATTTTGAAGTTTAAATTTTAAAGATGTGCGTGAAAGTAACTACGTGCCCGGGTGGGCGGCCTGTGGAATATGAATTTCTGATATACGGTGGGTCAAGAAACACGTTCAAGGATACTACAATGTACAAATTATTTCTTCTGCTAAATTAATGTTTTGCATTTAAAATTAAGCTGTTCAAAGACACTGAAGTACTAAACAAAATACAGTAGCAGTGCTAAACATGAAGGTTCGACAGGGAGATAGGTATAGGAGCTAGACGTAATAGATGTGAACAAAATGGGCCCGAAAAAGATTTCAAAAAGTTACTCAATGGGAAGTTATTTATTATTAATTAAAATAAACGCGTAAATTTTTTTACGTAATTAATATAATGCTTTTCATTTTGAATGTTTAATGTTCTGTTATTTTTCAGGATGTGGCAGGCGGTGTTAACTGCGGTGACCAACGCCACTCTGGTCGACTGGGCCCTTCTTCTCTCAGGACTTCTGCTGCTTGTGTACATCGCGGGAACGTGGAACTACGACTATTTCCGAAAGCAAGGAATCGCGTCCACTCAACCGAAATGGCCGTTCCTGGGCGACAATTCATCAGCATTTCTTGGACTACAGTCTTTCCAAGACCTCATCAGAGATAGCTACAATGACGGTGATGGCCACGCAGTGTACGGAATGTTCGAATTTACTAAACCTACGTTCATGATTCGCGATCCAGAACTGTTGAAAATTGTTGCTGTGAAAGAATTTGATTTCTTCATGAACCATAGAACCATTCAAAGTGAGAAAGCGGACCCAGTTTTTGGGAGGAATTTGATCAATCTTAAAGGTAAGCACGGATGTTCTGATATCTGTCCAGAAATATTATTTCTCTTTTCACACGTGTAACGAGAAAATAGTTGAACATTTTACTCGCGGCCTTATTCAACTTATTGTTTTCTTAGGCGCCTATTGGCGAATCTGTTGGCGTGAACTTTCACTCAAAAATGTTCACGGATATAATTTGCAGGAGCAGTACTCTGGCACACGGGCCACAGACCGCACGCGATCTTTCCTTCCCCTTATTTGTTCTATCCTCCCCCTTACACTTACATGCACTACATTAGTATCCTGAGAGCTTGTCTCGCAGTGCCACGCAGGTGGGAGATACCTGGTTGAGGAAAATCCCCGCAGGTCGGCGCAGGATCTTGCCAACCAGCGGGGAATATCACTGACATCTCCAGCGATACAACACGCACTAAACCAACGGGACTAATGACCTTAGCTGTAAACGCGCCCAGAATCACCAATCAATCAACCAGCCTCTCTTTATGAATGTGTTTAGATCAGCCTTGGAGGGACATGAGAGCAACGCTGAGTCCCGCATTCACCACCAGCAAAATGAAGGCCATGTTCCCGCTGATTTCGGACTGTGCAGATCGGATGGCTCAGCATCTCCGACAGGAATACTTAAAGAGCCCCGAAGGTGAGATTAAAATACACTGTGTAAATTCACTTCTTCAACATAACACAACAAATGTTTTCTGAATATTTCATACAATGTGTTTCTAATTTTTGGTAATGTTAAATCTATTCCTATTGATCTTCAAATTACGTAAATGGTTTTAACAATTTGATACTCTTTATCTACGTTACATGAAACTGATAAAAATAATTTGAAAGTATTTTTGTCATACGCGGCCAAATTAATTCAAATGTGGCGCCGTTCTTGGAATTCAATCATTTTTGATAATCCTTTGGAGCTAATTAAGAGCAAAGTGCATATATTTCAAACTTCGCGCCTTGGAGATAGTATTACCCCTCCCCCCCCCAAACTGACAGTCTCCTTCCAAAGAGGAAGGGAATTCATTTTTCCAATGAAACTCTTTGGAACAAATTTTTGAACTGCTTTCAAAGATGACCGTACGATTGCGCCACCTCTCCGGCACCACACAGGCAGTACAGGGATTTGTCGCCAAGTTGTCAGAAATCAGCGTTTTCCACATAAGATCCGACAGAACTATATTGTCAGAGAAGCCGAGCGGTTTCACAACGGAGCGCCTCGCCAGTGTAGATGTTAAGTAATATGCACGTGTTGACTTCACTGAAGGTTCTATTATTACGTATACTTCGGTTTTTATTTCTTGGAGCGTGAGACCCTATCTTCACGAAACGGGTGTGGGAGTGTAGATGCGGGAATTTTATTTGAAAGATATACAGTGCATGGCCAAAACAGTCTCCTATAATGTCCTTCGTGATGGACATACCCGAACAACGTTGGGCTCGACGTCGTTACCGCTGTAATTTTCAGAGAAAAGACGCCATGTAGATGATTGCAGTGTGAATATGTAGAAATAATAACATTTCAGTAAATGAGTGGGGAATGTAGAACGATGTGTTCAGCTCTTATTTTAGAATCAAAATTTGTATTTCAAATTTGACATATGAGAAGGAAGGCTGTAGATAAGTGTTTGATAACATGCGAGTAGGGGGATCATGCGGGTCTGGGACCAGGAAGTAGATAAGATAAGCTTATCTTATCTTATCAACTTCCTGGTCCCAGACCCGCATGACCCTCAGCGGCCCATGACGTCATATGCGCTGTGGAGCGTGGGCCGGTGTGTGGAGATGCTCTTATCTTCTGTTATCGTATCGACGTCCTGGTCCCAGACCCGCATGCCCCTCAGCGGCCGATGACGTCATGGGAGGCGACGGGCGTGGGCGGGTGACGGGTTGGTGCGGCGCGTGCGCGCGCCCTGGCGGCGAATGGTGGAAGCGTATGTGTGTGTGAGTGCGTGCGCGCGCTCTGGCGGCGAATGGTGGAAACGTATGTGTGTATGTGTATGTGTGTGTGTGTGTTTCAAAAATGCCTGCCGTTCGAGGAGCGGATTCGAACCAGCCTGAGTCCCGTTTCCTGCTGCGTGAAGACAGGGGGGGTTGCCCAGCGCTTTGGCTCTGAGCTACGGCGACATCTCGAGCGGAGCTGTCTGGTTAGGGGTCCTGATAGTACACGCGCGCGCGTCGGCGTCGGCGGCAGCGTCGGCAGGGGGGACCGGCGATAACGGCGGCGGCGGCGGGGACGCCGGATGTTGTGGTTGATAAGAAGATAGCGGCGCGCGCTGGCTGCTGCTTTTATCGCGGCCGCCCTCATTAGCGTTGTGGTTGATAAGAAGATAGCGGCGCACGGCGCGCTGGCTGCTGCTTTTATCGCGGCCGCCCTCATTAGCGGTCGCGAGCATAGAAAGTAGATGCACGCGCGCTCTCTGTGAGCGACTGGCGGAACGAGAGGGGGATGGCGGTGGCGCGCCCTGTGAGCGTCGTCGGGAGACGTAGGCGGCGGCGCGGACGCGCGCGCGCGCATTTTGAATGTCCACACTATAGAAGTTCATAGCGCGCGCGCCAGTCGCGCGTCTCTCTCTCTCTCTGTCTCTCTCTCGAGTCGAGAGAGCGCTGACGTTTGCTCCCCCCCGCTGAAAAGACTTTTATAATGGGAATAAAAAAAGAGGAGGAAGGAAAAACCCTACAAGGCAGTGACAGGAAAAACAAACAAATGAAAAACAGTACGTGAAAGAATGATTTATTTTTTATTGATAGAAATCAAACACCGCCGTGGTGCTACGCTGCTTGCAAGAATGTGGCGGTGACGCAAACTTTGTTGACGTGCGTGATCGAGAAGGACTGACGCCGCTGGAACATGCGATACACTTCGAGCAATATTCCATCGGTAGACTGCTCCTCGAACACGGTGCTGACGGCAATAGAGACCTCAACGGGTTTACTATTTGCGAACACGTTGCAATCGGTGAAATCTTCAGAGATTACCGTCTCAACAAGTGGAGTGCACTATCAGAAAAGGAGATTGAAAGACATCTCAAAAGAAATCGGCAAAGCCTTCAGAAAGACATCTACGCCAATGGATTCTATGTATAATTTAATTTGAAATCGCCTATGTATAATTTGATTTTCATTTATTTTTTCTATAAATAAATAAAAACAAATTATTCTTTCACGTACTGTTTTTCATTTGTTTGTTTTTCCTGTCACTGCCTTGTATGGTTTTTCCTTTCTCCTCTTTTTTTATTCCCATTATAAAAGTCTTTTCAGCGGGGGGGAGCAAACGTCAGCGCTCTCTCGACTCGAGAGAGAGAGAGACGCGCGGCTGGCGCGCGCGCTATGAACTTCTATAGTGTGGACATTCAAAATGCGCGCGCGCGCGTCCGCGCCGCCGCCTACGTCTCCCGACGACGCTCACAGGACGCGCCACCGCCATCCTCCTCTCGTTCGGCCAGTCGCACACAGAGAGCGCGCGTGCATCTACTTTCTATGCTCGCGACCGCTAATGAGGGCGGCCGCGATAAAAGCAGCAGCCAGCGCGCCGCGCGCCGCTATCTTCTTATCAACCACAACGCTAATGAGGGCGGCCGCGATAAAAGCAGCAGCCAGCGCGCGCCGCTATCTTCTTATCAACCACAACATCCGGCGTCCCCGCCGCCGCCGCCGTTATCGCCGGTCCCCCCTGCCGACGCTGACGCCGACGCCGACGCGCGCGCGTGTACTATCAGGACCCCTAACCAGACAGCTCCGCTCGAGATGTCGCCGTTGCTCAGAGCTAAAGCGCTGGGCAACCCCCCCTGTCTTCACGCAGCAGGAAACGGGACTCAGGCTGGTTCGAATCCGCTCCTCGGACGGCAGGCATTTTTGAAACACACACACACATACACATACACACATACGCTTCCACCATTCGCCGCCAGAGCGCGCGCACGCACTCACACACACATACGCTTCCACCATTCGCCGCCAGGGCGCGCACACGCGCCGCACCACCTCGTCACCCGCCCACGCCCGTCGCCTCCCATGACGTCATCGGCCGCTGAGGGGCATGCGGGTCTGGGACCAGGACGTCGATACGATAACAGAAGATAAGAGCATCTCCACACACCGGCCCACGCTCCACAGCGCATATGACGTCATGGGCCGCTGAGGGTCATGCGGGTCTGGGACCAGGAAGTTGATAAGATAAGATAAGCTTATCTTATCTACTTCCTGGTCCCAGACCCGCATGATCCCCCTACTCATGCGAAAATCGCAGTGTGATTGGTACCATTACATTTTATGTAGAAACTAATAGAAAATAATTTATAATTAGTTTGTCATTTTCTTCTTAACTTTGACTATTTATTTTATGATGTTTCTGCCGATTGGTTTATTGCCTGTGTGTATAACTGTCTAAAATGGCGGATAAACAAATCGAAAAAAATTCGCGGAACTTAAGTCTTTACAGTATTTTAAGCTATTTCATAACTTAAAAATCATGATTTGCTAATTGCGAAATGATCACCGATTCCATCTGCGAATATTCTTAGCATTCTCCTCTGTGCAGGTGCCCAGCAGAAGCCTCTTCCCACTGACATGAAGAATCTATTCAGCCGAATGGCCACGGATGTAATTGCTACTGCTGCATTTGGAGTGAGCTGTGATTCTTTGAAGCAGCCTGACAACGAATTCTACGAAATGGGAAAAGCCTTGACCACCTTCAATGCTAAAGGAATTCTAAAGTTTCTCGGATTCATGCTGGTTCCAAAGTTGATGGAGGTTCGTAACTAACAGCGCGTATACCGGCGAAGGGAAGCATGAAATACGCTGAAGTGACGGATTTACAAAAGACACCCAGAAAATGAAAATACTTTAAATTAATGGCAAATAAAATTAATATTAATTTATATATTTTTTATTTTATTCGTAAATTTTAGAATTTACATTTTGTCAGTTTCTAAAATTTCATTCATTTCACATTGCTAATAGTATAACCCCCAGAATTGTGAGAGGCCATCCACGAAAGCGGTAAAAAACAGATTTTGGAAATATGGGAAACTCGAAAGTTCTTTATATTATTTTTTTATTCTCATGATTTATATAATATTTTTTTGAATGATGCGGTATTTCTTTATACATCTTAAATTTCTTCTAAGAACTGACGTACGTCAGTCTCACGAAGAAAGTTACCCGAGTGTGAAAAGATTATCCATGAAAATGTTTTGCATTTTACTTTCTCGCTACTGCTTATGCAGTATAGAGAGAGATACGTAATGCTGCGGAAAAGCGGCGAATTATTTGCAGAAAAAAACATATTACAGGGCCCTGGTAACGAAAAAGCGGATAAATCTAGTTGCTAAAAATAGATAAAAATTCCACTAACACGTGGTGTAGACAGAACCCATGTTTTGAGGGTCCTTGATACCGACAAATCTATTGACGGCAAACCGTCGGTTTACTAAAAAAAAAAAAAAAAAGCACGAGCTAGGACTGGATTTGTCCCAAGGAGGGCTGGTAATCGTGAATTAGAGGTTAGGCGCCAAAATTGAAAAATGCTTAAATGTGAAGTGTTGCGTCTTATTTTTTTTATTTGGTATCTTTACTTTTCCTATTGGTAAAGTAGGTTTCCAGTAGATGTCTCGGGATTCTTGATGTTAACTGATATCCAGCGACAAATGAAGGTTTAAACCAATATTCTTCTCTGCATTATTGTGAAAGTTAGAAATATGTTCGCTACATTTTCAAAATATTCACTAGTACAGAAGTAATGCTTTTGTGGCTTTTTGTGACTTATCTCTGACGCAACCCTTCATATGTTAACATTAAAAAACGTTACGTTTTTTTCGAAACAACATTATCCTAATCATTTACTGGTGTAGAGCGCGCAGTAAACGTCCCTTAAATTAATCATCGTCAGTCGTATTCAGTCATTGCCTATTATCCTCTTGGCCCAGGGCTCGGCGCCTATATATACCCGCGGTCCCAGGCTGCCACCCATCCAAGAACCCGCAGTGTCTCGAGTTGATTAACCTCCATGACGTTCACGGAGCGTAGTTAAGCGATTCGGCTAATATTAAATTTTCATGAAGCTATTTTTCATTTTATCAAAACGTCACTTTCTTTTCATTTTGATGTAGGTATTAAAAATGCGAGTGTTGGATGCCAAAGCGACTGAGTTTTTCGACACGCTGGTACACTCTACAATCAAGGAGCGCCAGCAGAAGGGCATCTTCCGTCCCGACATGCTGCAGCTGCTCATGCAGGCGCGCGAGGGGCAGCTCAAGGCGGAGAAAGAGGACGCGTCGGAGGCCGAGGAAGTGGGCGCCAGGAAAGCCAGTAAGTTTACATACGCCCGCATCTGCCCTTCAAACCCTTTCACACTCAATATAGGGCAGCTCAAGGCGAAGAAAGGCCCCGCAGCGGAGGCCTAAGATACGAAATACTACATTGGCTTACGCACGAGATGAACTCAATTGCACCATGGAGGCTTAGTAAATGGGTGCCAGGAAAGCAAGTAAATTTACACGCATCTTCTCTTACCCACTCTTCAAACCCTTTCACACAAAGATTCAGCATCTCAAACTGGATATCGCAGATGAAGTGGAGGGCAAGGAAGTGGACTCTAGAGGTTCACATGCCCCCAAAAATACTTTTCATAATTCTCGCTAGTTGGAGATACGACGATAATTTTTCATAAAAGGGAAAAGAGAATGGGTGTATTTTTGCGTTCTCGTATTGGTGCAAGATTTTATTAGTGAGACATACGTGAACGTCAGTTCTGTTGAAGAGATGTGTGCTTTTATCAGTTCCAGTAGAGATTGTATGGAGGTATCTCTTTCATAATTTAACTACCTTACTTTAAACTATTAGGAAATGTTACGCATGCGTTGTATATGCATGCATGTTGCTTTGTAATATATATTATTTAGATGTGTTTGTGTTATCAATGGTTGTTACAAAAATATTAATAACAATTAAACAGAGTAAATGAAATAATATAGCAAATCTAATAATATAGGTGTAGGTCTGGTACGTGTTCCTTTGTCCGTTGTAAAAAATCATTAAAACTTCCGTTTTTTTTTCCCCAGAACTTGAAGATAATGATGTATCAGCGCAAGCAATTATTTTCTTTTTTGCTGGATTTGAAACCATTTCCACGGCACTCTGTATTGCTACATACGCTCTTTCGCATAACGAAGAGGTGCAAAAGCGCTTGCAAGCGGAAATAGACGACGCAATGGACGCAAGCGGAAGAAAACCCACGTACGAGACTATACAAAAGATGAAATACCTGGACGCCGTCATCAACGGTAAGTTTATTTAACTTCTGAGTTAGGGATTTAAACAATAAAAGACGTTCACACAAGACAACTGTTCAATTACAAGACAGAAAATGTCTATGGTATAAGAGAAATGTTACAGCTGTGCAAGTCGTATATTCGTGAAAAACAACGCGGCAATCCCTGGGAGTATGAACCGCATATGATGTGATTTGTATGAAGGACCAGCGTCATTATTGTGTTCTTGGTCGTCCACGACAAATGCGTTCATGGCACAGGCCTTGGAGTAGATTGGCCCTAGCATGGGGTAATTTAGGACACTTCTGGCGTGCGGGTGAGGAGTAATTAATGTCAAAAATGAATCGTTTTCAATGTTTTATTTACACAAATAAATGCAAACAAGTTTATCACCATTTAACCGTGCAGAAAGGCTGTCATTGGCTACAACAGCAGTCGAGTTAGTTTCAAAATTAATAATTTAAAAATTAGTCTTTATTTTGATTTAATGCGTCTTTTGCCTTTTTTATATAAACAATGTTTCTCGCCCTTTGGAACATGAGTTCGTAACTTCATTTGTTTCACATTTCGCACTCAGGGCACTTAAAGCTACAAAGAAGAAAACTACATCGTTAGAAAATAAATGACTGATAACTCTTTAAAAAACTAAAGATAAACGGTTGATAACACACAGAGTTAACCATTTCATGTCCTCCACGTACAAAGGGCCCTTACTGTAAAGGCCACACATTCGGCGTTCGCCGAGCAGCGCGCTACTGCTCGTGCAATACCAAGCAGCTGAAGGGTTCAGCGAACGCTCGCTTCCTGTGATGGTTCCGAAAGACCGAACGCAATGGACGGGAGAGCACCCATTGTTCGGCGCAAAACAGCGAGCAACCCGTTCCTGCTACTCGGGAATCGGCAAGCGATCGCTCGCTACTCCGCGAATATAGAACGATTTTCTTAAGAATGGGATAAAGTGACAGTTCGCGAAACAAGTGAACATCACGTGTACTTCAGAGAAGTAAACACGTGCACCGTCACGAGTACGCATCTCACATTCAAGACTCGATTTTAAAACAAAGATAATACTTATCACATAAAAACTAAATTCAATGTAATTTTTATAAAAAGAAAGAATTTTTACAGAAGACCACAAAGCTCTGCACTTCCTAATTTCAATTATTTCTCGTGGCGCACTATATTTTCGTCGGACGAGGACATCACAGCCAGGAAGCGTTGTAACTATTTACAAGTTAGCCAACTGCAAACGAACGAATGGAGGAAGGAGAGTCTAATAAGTTCACGGACACAACGACCGCAGAATCATCAGTTGTGTTGCCAACACTGTCAAATCATCCCATTCTAAAGAAAATCGGACAATACCGATTGTGTGGAGCCGCCTTAAGAGGAACCGCAGAAGGGAACGGAATCTTTTCCCCTGAGAGCCCACCGCCTCGTCGGAAGGCGCTCTGTGGCGGTTACAGTACGACGTACAATAGTATGTTTACGCGAATCTAATCCGCACCTCATATTGGAAGTAAAAAATTATGAAAAAAAGGGTTGGAATCGAATGTAATGCGCATCAATAATAGAATAATAGGTACTGTTTTTTATTTAAACTTATGTAATACAACAGTGGATTTATAGAGTACATAAAACATCAGGTTATAGAATTGAAAGTTTTCCCATGTCATGTGACACATTGTTAAAGAAGAAAATTAGTGAACATGAAATAAGAAATGTACACATTCAAAATGATTTTTTTAATACACTTACAAGCATGAATCATCATTTTTCCCTGCGGAAGGGATTTGCTTTCGAATCTAATACGCTCCTCCATTTTGAGTACTACATTTAGACAAAAATGATGCGCATTAGATTTGCGTAAATGCGGTATATGGTCTGCCTCGTATCTTCTGCGCGCTAATGTCAACTCACGAGTGGCTGGAGAGTCGAAACTGCTTTGTCATGCAATGGGCCAAAATACGGGTCTATAGCACAGTGCCTAATTGGGTATACCATGGAATGGTTGGTATTTTTGGAAAATACAATTTTCTGCTTTTGGAAATGTCAAATAATTTTTTTTATCAGAATGGTACGTAGTGAAGTCACGACACTAGTAGTTACATCAAATACAAAATTTGAAAAATAAGAATAAAAGGCTTCCTACTTGCTTCAAACTTTCAAAACGTGAAGATTACGCCTTCTAGTGTTGAAGATTAAAACTAAGATACTTTATTTACTTTTACATCTTATTAATACTGATTTTGAATTGTATTCGTTGGCATTATGTAACATCGAAGGTACTTTTTCTGACTTTTTGGCCCCCAGACACGTTCAGAAGGTAGAATAGCGAATGGGTATTACCAAGTCGAGTATTAGGACATCACCGAAATGTTGCAATATTTAAGTGGCCAACACTCGAAGAAAATCAGTTTGTAATTAAATAATCAAAGTATATAACAAATTAAAAATTGGCTCTATTTAGACACAATATCTATTTAAGGAAGGGGTGCACTAGTTGCCCATTGAGTTTCACATACATTTATTTCTGTAGCCCAATAATACTGAGAAAATGCGAATATATTTTTATTTGTGGACGCTACTGATGTCTTTTACCGTAGGTATAAAGGAAAACAGTAGAAAAATTGTTTTATTTAGTGGAGATGGTTGAGAGGTAGAGGAGAGGACTGTTTGAATCAGTGCCAACCAAACTCAACTGAAAAGTGTCAACGAGCCCCGAACAGAATTTTTGATAATAGATGACCGTAGAGGGAACAAGGGAAATAAAATTCTGATTCACGAAAATCAAGAGTTTGGTTTAAACCTGCAGTTGAAAATGCGAGAGAAGCAAATTGCCCCAGGCCCCCACTTATTTGAGGCTGCATTTTTTTTCATTCAAAAGGAATTTTATTAAAAAGTATTCATCTATAATCCAAATTTAACACTTCATGTTATTTCTGATGGATAGAGAAATAAATTCTGTTTCTGAATTGAGGAAGGAGGTAATTTTTTGTTTGAAATGAGTGGCCCCCGTAGATCAACTACCTCAGGCCCTTGGTTTTCTCTTGTTGCCTCCTGAGTGCTCCTGCCAAGACGTATTACAGACAAGTTAAGTATTACAACTTGGATTTCACTTGTTGCAATACGAGTAACTCTCTAAAGTTCTAAACTACAATTTATGTAAATTGAACATGCAAGATGACATAAAATATAATTCGTGAAAATAACCTTCTCAATTACATTCTGAAATTCGAATAATGAACTAGAATTGAGAAGTTACTGGGAATTGAGGTAATAACTGTATATCCTTCATTTTCCAGAGTCGCTACGAATGTATACCCCTGCAGTGGCGACTGATCGAATTTGTGGCAAAGACATTCTGCTCCCTGCTGGGCCTAATTCTCCATCCATAACTGTGCGTAAGGGCGATGTCATATCGATTCCAATCTCAGGAATTCATCACGACCCCCAGTATTGGCCAGAACCCGAAAAGTTTGACCCTGAGAGATTCAACGACGAGAATAAGCACAATATCAAGCCGTTCACTTACATGCCTTTTGGAGTTGGCCCTCGTATTTGCATAGGTAAGTACAGTGAAAAAGTGTTATTTAAGTCGGTCATTAATTCACTGTGAATTTATTTATTATTGCTAATATTATTGTTATTATTATTATTATTAATATATTATTATTATTATTATTATTATTATTATTATTATGTTACAATTTGCTCATTGTGAGGTGGTAACCATGAATTTACCTTGCTTTCGAATGTCAAGAATTTATTACCTTATGTCCAAAATATTATCTACTTGGGATTTCAATGAACATGAGGCCTGCACCATTCTCTTAAGCGTACTCTAACGTCAACATTTAATCAACACATTTTGTGACGTTTTTAACAAAAATGGTTTCATGAAAATAAAAATTGTTTGAAACAAAATTTCGAAAAAAATTCTTATATTTTCAAAAACTGAACACGACATTATTTGAAGATCTGTTTTGATGACAACATTTAATTAGTAAAGAAATGTTTATCTTAATAATTGTAGAGAGACGCCGAAAAAGTTTTGAACTTTTAAAAATTTCGAACAATTAGGGTTTTCAACAAACATGAGATCTGCACTTATCTAGAAATAAAATTTAATCAAAAACTTTGGAACCATTTTTTTTTTTTAGAAAATTTTGAAAATGACCCTCTGGCTTCATGTAAAGTACACGCCACAATGTTTCAATTCAATGGGCCGCGACATCAGCTAGATCGATTGGGGAACATCAATTTTGCAGAAAATCGGCTCAACGGTTTAGCCGCTGGCTTTGTTCGCAAACGAATGGTCGGATGCTTCGCAGTTAATCGATTTTTCGGTATCAAGAACCCTCAAAACATGGATTCTTGCCACACCTGTTCGATACTTTTTTTACTAAACTTAGCACCTGGATTTTTCCGTTTTTTCGTTACCAGTAAAGTTAGTAAAGTTACATAGTTGGAGTCCATCGTAGTTTTTTGTCCGCCCGGGGCGGGTCCGTCCGGGCAAATGCTAAGAGGCAATTGGGAAGCAACAATGATGGGATACACTTGCGAGTCGGATTCAAGTGCCCATCGACAACATCCGGGGATAGACTAACCAGTACACCACCAAAGCCGATTCTTTGGAATGTGTTTCTAAAAGCTGCATATTACACAAACTAAATTAAATTAAATTCAGTCGCAGAATAGCGTTGAAATACATTCTTGGCTATCCGGAATGAGCCGCGTCTCGGTCAATTGTCCTGACGTTTCGGCCATCTTGCTGTGGCCTTCTTCAGAGCTATAGTGCTGAAGTAGTCCAGCAGTTTAGCTCCGAAGAAGGCCACCGCAAGATGGCCGAGCCGTCAGCCCAATTGACCGAGACGCGGCTCATCCCGGATAGCCAAGAATGTATTGACTCCGGCCGCGGAAGCCTACGAACGCATACGTAGGCTTCGCATACGCAGCGTTGAAATGTTGTGGTTGCGTTAAATACTCATTAAAGCACCTTCTACCTCCCCTCATCATTTGACAGTGTTTATTGTTATCCTTGAGCAGAAATCTTAAGGCAATGGAAATAAAAAAAAATATTTACAATGACAAACCTATCTGTGTATTGTAATATTTTAATATTGAGAAAAATTTCGTTGTTAAATATTTTAAAGAATTTGTTGATGTTGTTGTTAGAACGAAGAAAACGATTCAAATAATTTTATTTTTCAGGTCAGCGTTTGGCACTGATGGAAGTGAAGTTGGCCATGGTGCATTTATTGTATAACTTCAACCTGTATCCAAAGACCAAATATCCTCTTGAATACGCACCAGGCTTCAATTTTATGGCTCGTGGTGGCTTCTGGTGCGAGCTGACGCCCCGGGAAGTGTAAAAATTAATATTAATTCCCAAACGTCTTACATGACTTCCAACATGCCACAGCTAACTTAAGACTGAAAGTTAATGTGTAAATATGAAATTTGAATTTGTAAATGCGTGGAATTCAATATTGTTTTACTGAACGTTTTTTGTAATTTGATATAATGTCGTCCAGACATATAAATTGAATCATTTAATTTTTAGCATAGAGCTAAGAGATTACTCATATCACAGTTACAATTTATTAGACAACCAGTTTAATTCAGATGACTTTTACACGAGCTTTTTCAGTGTTGTATTTGATTTATTTTCTTTTATTACTCTTAGGTTAAACTCTTTAAGGAATAATAAAAATTATTACTAACATGAAATGTATATAATATAAATAAACATTGTTTTAAATCAAATGTTTCTTTGTTCAGCATGAAAATTCTTGAATGTGGGAACCCAACTCACCTTGAGCTTGTCATATGAGTCATTCGGGGAGAGAATTTTGGAGAAACATTTTATAAAAGATTTTCTATACAGGTTCCAACCTTTTCCCGAGCCGGGGTCCCCATAAGGTTCGAACCTTCCAAAATGACAGCGATCTGGTAGCCCTTTTTTGCACATTATGGCGCGATAAGCACAACTAGGGCTTAGGATTTTTTGGGAGGGGAAAAAACCACGTAGCCGACGTGTATGTCGGTGCCGGATCTCATCATCCAGCGGGGGAAGAACTACAGCGCCCCCCGTGATTCAAACTTGCACTACACTAACGCGACTAATGATCATAGCAGTTGACGTGCTCGTAAACATGAAATAATCAATTAATTGTAGACTGGCAGACTGGTGGCGTTAGCCTGCACACAGAAGGCGAACGTATCATCAGTGGCTAATAGTCATTTACGTGCACTTAAGCACTTTCGAAAGAAGCATAAATATTTCAATATTACTTCTTGAACTGTTGTGTTTTGTCATTCTTTGGGTCCCTTATAGTTATCAACGTCATAAAGGGCCATAAACCAATACAATTTCTTGTAATAAATGTAAAGGCTTATTTTGCTTACTATTCATTTATTTCGATTGTTCTTAATAACACGCGTGTATCCTGCTTGAACAGAAACAAGTACCATTATCTGGGGGAGAGGATCACCATTTTAGCTGAATCCCGATTTTTATCCCCCAAGGTTGTTAACCCTGGGAATATAGACAATGATATAATTATAGTGAGGAATAAAAGGACGGCACACACATAAAAGTACAACAAATGCACCCATGCCCGAGGCGGGACTCGAACCCGCGGTCTTCTGGCCCGAGACCGCTACGGCACCTTAAAGATCTCAGCCATCTTAACCGGCTGGATGCGTTGATATTATAAGAGAACAGTATCACAAAAAGAGAAAAATCCGGCTCTACCGAGAACGCTCCACTGTTTAAAAGCCTCGTTATAGCACCGCCGCCGCTGTCAGTGGCGAGCAGAGAGATTGCAATAGAGGTGGTGGTGGTGGTGAGGGCTTCGTCAGGGAACAGCGTGCTCGGAATGAGGTGGCGGTGGGCGGCGGAAAAAAACAAACAACCGAAGCACCGGGAGTGTGACGTAGCAGCGCAGCCAAGCGGCATGGGCCAATGGCCTGTCGCGACCAAGGGCCTCCGGGCGGACACCGCGCATGGGTCCGTGCCGTGCTGCGGGCCGCCGCCGTTGAGTCGCGTCCGAACAGCCGATAGAGCAGGCCACGTCAAATAGGAGGCAGGCGTCGTTGAGGGTACACCCGCTAGCCGCCGCCGCCGCTGCTGCTGCTGTTGCACAAGTGGAAAACACGTAAGTTCAGCTCTTAGTTCTCGCGGAGTCACAGACACCTTATTGTGGAGTGCGATAGAGTATCCCTCTCGTATCTCCGTCTGGTCCGAGATAAACAGACGTATGGTACAGGGGTACAGAAGATATTTTTGTTTTCAACATCAGCCTGTAGTTATTTCATTTAAAACATTTCACGATGTTTCCTACAATTGCATATAAATTTAAAAAAATATAAAACCAAAGTTCAGGGAATATTTTCCTACATATAATATTTAAGTTTTGCTACATACAGTACTTTAATTCTTTACCAAGATATTTGGTACCGAGACAACGTATTACGAACGGAAATGAATAAAGAGAAGAAGGGAAAAGAAAAGCAGGATAAAGGAAATTATTTGTTTTTACCTAAAAAGAGTCATATTTATATATTTGCAAACTGTTTTCTTTTAACCAATGAGTTCATAAATTGATGCAATTTTATGATTGGCGTTTCTGATGATAGGCGGGAATATTTTCAATTTTTATAGTATAATTTGTTTATGTTTTGAGATCAATATTGAAATTATAATTAATTATGTTTTCACAAACAATTTTCCTATATCTATGACCATAGTTTTTTTCATGTTAATTATTAAGTAATTTTAATTTTATTTTAGCATGGCCAAAACAGGACCACAGGCAAATTACATTTAATATTATAAACCACATTTTCTAGTTCCATTCTCCACTTTTGTCTTTTTTGTTACTTGTTAAATCTGTTTTATGTTGTTGAAAGCTCTATATCCAATATCTTTATTTTATTATTGATGGTACAATATTTACTAAGTTTATTTGTAATACCATGTATGAAAGATAATGTCACAGCAGGTAGGTTGTAATCTTTTTTACCGCAAGTTTTACTTTAATAAATGTTTGACGGCGCCAAATATTTGAGAAAATATAATTTCAGTTGAAATCGTCGCCTGTCGTATTATACGACTGTAAAAAGTTGTTTTACATCGTTGTTTATTCCTTGATTTATGACTACACTGCTGACATGTACGCATGGGATGTAAAAGTCTAGAAGGCGGCGATCTGATGAAAACAATAGCATCTCAAACTTTTCTAACATGCAAATTTTGCAATTTTCGAAAATGTGGAGGTTTTGCTGAAAATGGGACCAGCACCATATTTTTACCGCCCGTTGGCACACACAAGGAAATAATTGAAGGGAAAAAATTGGGGCAATTATTTTTTTAAAATTGCATATTCAGAAATCTACCCGTTTTTTCCCTAAAGAAGTACATGACTTTTTTAAAAGAAGTAATTGTTTTAGAAAAGACCTTGTAAGGCCAATAACGGTGTTTTAAATTTTGAAAAGCTCATTTTTTTGCCATTTTCAAAAATTAAGTCCCAAAAATTGGACTAGCACCAATTTTTTTTACGTCCCGCCTGGAGCAGGTTTCTGAAAAAATGCTTGAGTTTAAGAAATTGCGTATATTTCACGCAAAATTTCGCGATAACTACTCATATTTTCGAAAATTTGAACATGACCTTAGTTTAAGGTCTGTCTTTAAAGAACAGATTTCGTAAAGGAAACTTTAATATTATAATTTTAGGAAGACGTCCAAAAAATTGCACTTTTGCAATTTTCGAAACATCAAGTATTCCAATGATCATGAGACCTGCATCATTCTGCTAAACAACCTTCACACTATCCGAAGACATCAGTGTCGATGAAGTATATAATCTCGGCGGAATTGCCATTGATGAGTTGGAACATTTTTCGCAATGGTACGTTCTCAGTATTTTTCATTCGTCGGAAATGCTATAAAAATAACACAGAAGACCCTCCTTCTACAAACCCTCAGTTTTAATAGTATTCGCGGTCCTGAGGTGAAATACGTTTTCCTGGAGGTTGTATTTCTTATGCCCACAATAGTCAATGTCGGGAGTTCATCAATCAATCAAATTATCTTACGCTTTCATTTAATGTGGCTTTGACTCACTATTACCGAGAGTTCTTCATATGCGAGTTTACTAAATCCAGTCTTTTATACTTTGTAAACACAGACAACCTCAGAATATAAGAAAAGAGAATAGAAGAGATAACAGTAAATGTAAATCAATTATTTCCAGAACTGAAAATACTTGTATTATTCATTTTTGTTTCCATTAATCTTAGTTTTAAATTTTAAATAATTTCATGAAAAGTAAAAATGTTCATGTGATACCATACTTGAGTCATTTATTTTACTCCTACATTATTTACGATTTTATTAAACACGAAATGAAGTGTTCAATGAATTAATTTTATTTCGTTATTTACGTGTTTAAAAAAGAAGAAATATATTTTAAAAAAATAGTCGTAGTCTTCTCATACTGTACATATAATACAAACTTTTATAGGAAGGCTTGAATTTTGCAGAACTTTTGATTGTAAAATTTCCATATTTTAAATTAATTTACATTGTGATTGTGCAGTAGATCAAACAGTCCAATAGATTATTACAATCGTGCTACTGACTACTTAAAATTTCTCATATTGACTGAATAGTTTCATTAAAATACAAACAAGTAACTCTTATGATCAAGTATGATGCGTTATTTTTAACGTAATACCAAAAACAGTGTAGTTATTTCATAATTTGGCTGTTACTGGCAAACCTTCAAGCGCCGCTGAACATATACATTGACAAACAAATCTTAATATTTTTTTAAGTGTTCAGGATAATTTTTTTTGCAAATAAAATAGTCCATGATGTATTGAAAAAAGTACGTTCAAGAATAATTCATATAAAGTTATGGTAATACCCTACCTTATCTATTATGTTAGACTGGGAGGCCCTAGGATTCCTGATCTAATGGTGGTTGATTTTCTATACCACCTTGATAGCTAGGTCCAATTTAGCCGCTGGGGGAGAATTCTTGAGAACGTCTGCTCTATGTGGTATTTTTCGAGATTACTCCGATCAATACACGAATGCCGGAACAGTACCTTAACAAACTGGTCACAGAATACGCGCGATCTTTCCTTCATCTTCCTCATACAATCCTCTCCCCTTTCTTATATTTCCATGCACTACGACTACACATGTCGGAAGCTTAGAACCCGGGACCTCAATAGCGGAAAATTACAGACCTATCAGTCTGCTTCCAGTAATGTAAAAAATCTTAGAGAAATCGTACTCATCGTACTAAACAAACCTATTAAGGAAACAAACAGTGTAACATAGCATCAGTATGGCTTTAAATCCCAGCACTGTATCGCTCACCAACTATCAAGATTCACCCAATCTGACAATTTGACAATTTTAAGTTAGTATAAGTTAACATAACATAGATTAAGATTAAATATTTAATATGTAAACAGGCAAAGAAAAGTCAGTCATAACGTTTTAAAGAGGAAAGACCGCCATCTCAGGCATAAAAAGAATCACTAAGAAACTAATCAGACCAATGCCCATAGCAGTTGATATGCCAGGAAACAATCAATGAATCAATCACTGATGTTGATATATCACTTGTAATGTGACTAACAAGCCCGCTGATACTTTCACAGGATGTGGCGCGCAGTGGTAACTGCGCTGTCGAGTGCTTCTCTGTCGGACTGGGGCCTTCTCGTCTTAGGAATACTGCTGCTCCTGTATATTGTTGGAACATGGAACTACGACTACTTTTCGAAACGTGGAATTGCGTCCTCTCAACCCAAATGGCCGTTCCTCGGAGACAACTTATCCGCATTTCTTGGAATTCAATCTTTCCAAGAGCTCGTCATAGAAAGTTACAAAAAGGGTGAAGGCCATCCCGTGTACGGCATGTTCGAATTTACAACGCCTTCCTTTATGATTCGCGATCCAGAAATAATGAAACTTGTTGCGGTGAAAGAATTTGATTCCTTCATGAATCATCGGATCATTCACACAGAGAAGTCAGATCCAGTTTTCAGTAAGAATTTGGTGAATCTACACGGTAAGCATGTAGTTGTTATTTACGCAGTGTATGATGTTCAGCGCGCCAGGAAAGCCTTTACGCACCGACATAAGTCAGGGAATGACACCGCCGCTTCCGCCCTCGTCTTCGCCGCCTGTGGGGCACTGTACTATGATTTTTCCAACACTTCCCCTGGCATGTATCAACTGTTGACAGTGTCATCCAATCGGGAGCTTGAATGTCACCATAGTGACGTCACTATGGTTTACATTTAGATTTATTCAGTAAAAAAACAATAAAAACTGTATGTGACGTAGGGGGGAAAGATTATCTGCGCACATTTTCTTGAGTTCCAGAATCTCTTCCCGTCATTTTAACTATAAATAGTTGAAGATTGAGTAAAAGTTTAACATAAATAAATAAATTATAAAAATAAAGTTTAAAAATAAAGTTTAAAAATAAAGTTTAAAAATAAAGTTTAAAAATAAAGTTTAAAAATAAAGTTTAAAAATAAAGTTTAAAAATAAAGTTTAAAAATAAAGTTTAAAAATAAAGTTTAAAAATAAAGTTTAAAAATAAAGTTTAAAAATAAAGTTTAAAAATAAAGTTTAAAAATAAAGTTTAAAAATAAAGTTTAAAAATAAAGTTTAAAAATAAAGTTTAAAAATAAAGTTTAAAAATAAAGTTTAAAAATAAAGTTTAAAAATAAAGTTTAAAAATAAAGTTTAAAAATAAAGTTTAAAAATAAAGTTTAAAAATAAAGTTTAAAAATAAAGTTTAAAAATAAAGTTTAAAAATAAAGTTTAAAAATAAAGTTTAAAAATAAAGTTTAAAAATAAAGTTTAAAAATAAAGTTTAAAAATAAAGTTTAAAAATAAAGTTTAAAAATAAAGTTTAAAAATAAAGTTTAAAAATAAAGTTTAAAAATAAAGTTTAAAAATAAAGTTTAAAAATAAAGTTTAAAAATAAAGTTTAAAAATAAAGTTTAAAAATAAAGTTTAAAAATAAAGTTTAAAAATAAAGTTTAAAAATAAAGTTTAAAAATAAAGTTTAAAAATAAAGTTTAAAAATCGCAAGATTAGCAATATTTGAAAAATAGTGACGTTCAAGCTCCCGATTTGGTGAAATCGTCAACAACTGATACCTGCCAGGGACAAAGTTGGAAAAATCGCAGTAGAGTGTCACATGCGTGCCGTCACCCCGCCCTCCCCCTTCCTCGCCACCCACCGTTCGGCGGGGCGCTGCCCGGTGCTCGTGATACCAACGTAATTTACTTTGATAGCTCTCTCAGCGAGGTGCCAGTGCGGAGAAACTTTCCTGGCGCACTGTACTACATAAAGAATATACGAAAGAGCAGGGATTCCCAACACTTTTCTCTCATTGACCCCTTTTAAAATAGTTGATGGTTTCATCGACCCCCTTATCTTTTTGTCTATAATATACATCACACATAATAACAAAGAATTGCACATAAATGTCTTAAAGGTAATAGTATCCTACATCAATATTTTGGTAAAATCTGAATTTTCATTAGTCGAAAATTCTTTCGTTTCTGAATCTTCATTGATGTACAATGGTTAAAAATGTTGAGTGATTTTTAATTGGGCATAGAATTTTACCAGCGCATACCTGAATTTACTCTCCCTTTTTTAAACAAAGAACTTTTTGTTTCGTAGAGCGTTTGTGGCCAGGTGAAAGGATATACGCGTACAGTAGGCTAGAGTGATTGTTACTTTGACAAAGTTCCGATTTTTTCGATCTGCCTCATACTTTAATTCAATTACGTAGAGAGAGAATCTCATTGAGTTACATCTCGCAAATTGGAAAATTTTTAGCAAATATCGATGAAAGTTTTGTGTTAATTTCCTTTCAAGATTGCAGTATATAGGCTATGATTTATAACCATAAACAATAATACATTTAGAAAATAGTTACTTTTCTCAACCTTTTTTGCCTAGCATTACATCAGTTTCAGGTATACATAAACGCAACAGTTAAGCCGCGTGATACCAGATAGTGTCAACAACTGATATCTACGATTGAGTTCATAGATGGACAGGATTTAGGCTGTTTATTTTACATTCAGTTTGTCTTATCGGGTATGTTCATATCGTGGAGCTACGAATATGGCTCCATGGTTCATATTTGACTAAGTGAGTCCGTGACTACGGACGTGACGTGACTACGGACTTGAGTCCGTTTCTTCACATGTATTTACGAAGGGAAACTGGATATATATCTTAATCGCATTTAGACATGAATGTATAACCTATGTAAGAGAAATGAGATTAATAAAAAAGTAATTCTAGATTTAATTGATTTTCAGTAAGTGTATAAAAGATGTTTTTTATATATTATTTTATGTATAAATGGTGTGCACATGGGTGTTTTATTTATTTATGAATCATATAGGTTTTGTTGTAGTAAAGAAAGCCTGATTCAGATTTTTATGACGTACTTGTGGGTTGCACGAGCGAATGTGAAATATTTTACAAATGATATACGTGTTGCTGCTAGAACTGAATGGGTGAGATTTTGCAGCTTGTTTTGATTCTGGCGAAAATGTCTCTCGATAGTGAAAGAATGATGCTTACGCAGTATAGAGAAAGTATTGTAATGTTGCGCGGAAAAACTGCGAATTTTCGACTAAAAAACTCTTTTTTGCTGGACCCTAGTAACGAATAAGTGGATTAACACTGTCTCTCTATACAGTAAATTACCTTCTATAACACGTTGGGTAGCCAGAATCCCTGTTTTGTGGGCCCAAGACAGCGAAAAATCGATTGACAGCAAAACGTCTGTCTGTCCGCCTGTGGTCAACGCTTGGGCCCAAACCCTGCAAGTGGTTTTTTCGAAATTGATATTTCCTGATCGATATGGCTGATCCCGCGGCCCTTTGAATTTGAAACCGATACCTTAATTATGGGGGTACTTTACATGAAGCTTTTTGAACTTATCCAAAATTTTCAGAAAAAGGCATCCCATTTTTTAATTAAATTTATTTTTGGATAGCACAAGGGACGCTTAAGAGAATGGTGAAGGACTCATTTTCTGTGAAAGTCCTATTTTTCTATACTGAAAAAGACGTATTAGTTCACCTCCATGAACATGTCATAAACAAGCATTTATGACCAGAATTTAAATGTACTTTTTTGCGTCGCCAAAATTAGAACATAATTGTGCCTTTGTGTGTTTTAGATCAGTCATGGAGGGACATGAGAGCCACGCTGAGTCCCGCATTCACCTCCAGCAAAATGAAGGCCATGTTCCCGCTGATTTCGGACTGTGCGGAGCGGATGGCTCAGCACCTGCGAGAGGAATACGCGCGGAGCCCCGAAGGTGCGTGGATGTGCACTTTTACTTTCTCGCTACTGCTTATGTAGAATAGAGAAAGTATTGTAATGCTGTGAAAAAAAACAGCGAGTTTTCATTATTTAAAATATGTTCTCGATGGAATAGAATTAAGTTCAACAGAAGTATAAACATGCAAATATTTGACATCAAACGTTTTCAATTAGGTATGTTTTTCTCAAGTTTATAATTTATAGATGTTATATCGATAGAGGCCTAAAATATTACAACCTGACCATATTCGAGAATTATATTTAATGTATGTCTCACAGAGAGTGTAAAAAGCAGGAAATTGTAAAAAAATACATAAAACATTGCAATAAAAGTACATTTACATACTATCGTAATTGTATACACAATATTTCATGATAAACGCGTGTGTTCAATGACAAAAGACCAAAAATAGTAGTTTGATTTTGTACTTAAAAAAAGTACGTAAGATTTTGTGAAACCACAACATTAAGATTCAAATCTCTCATCCTCTATAATTTAAATAATACATCTAGGAAATTGTAATAGTGTTTGTGAAATAATAATTCTTGAAGGCGTCAACGCAAAAACAATGGAAACCCACATTCTATTCACCGAGAAACTTTGTCATTAAATATGGCTTTTCTTACTCTTTCTAAACAGATGGCATTTCTTACTTAGTGTCGCAGTGTTGCCATTCCCACATTGCGGCCTGATATGCACTGAGTCGGCCTCTTGAATGACTCCTTTCAGCATAACAATCGCGAGAGATTTGAAATTGTCATGTTCGAAAATACGGATTTAATGTTAATCGGAATTATCGATAAATCATACTTTTCTCTTTCCAAGGAAAGAATGTTATCAAAAATGTTCCTTTGTTTATTTGCTCTTAATATTTTCACAAAAGCATATTAATAACATGCCGTATATTAACCTATTAAACAGAATTAATATTAATAACATTCTCCTTTTCGCAGGGGCTGAGGAAAAACCCTTTCCCACCGACATGAAGAATTTATTCGCTCGAATGGGCACCGATGTGATAGCTACTGTTGCATTTGGAGTGAGCTGTGACTCTCTGAAGCAGCCTGAGAACGAATTTTTCCAAATGGGAAAAGCATTGACGATGTTGAATGTACTAACAACTATGAAGTTTCTGGGATTTATGATCTTCCCGAAGTTAATGCAGGTACTTCACACATGAAAACTGTTACACATCAAGTCCGCCAAAGCAATGAGTGGTGAAAAATGGTGAGCGATGAAAAAAGCGATCTCTGACACTTGGGTCTATCTGTCTTAGATCATCAATATTTGCAAAATTTTAAAAAAAAGAATATCCTATTGAACAGTCAATTAAACAAGTCTTATGAGTACATGCCTGTTTACAAAACAAAGCGGGATCTGACATCTTTTGCAATAGTTGCACGTTTGTAGGTTCAGAACTAAAACTTTTGTGGGTAGGGCATATCTTTCAAAAGACATCAATATTTGTATAATTGTAAGGAAAATGAGGGTTCTACTAACGATTTAATCCAAAAGAGCACCGCATCGCCCAAAATCCTCCCGGTAAGCAACGAATTCCGTGAATTGGGAGGAATTCTGCAAAATACATTTTTTCCGCAAGTCGACGCCATTCTTCCCTCGAATTGGCGGGATTCGGCGCAATATGTCAACCCTGATATTAAGTGTTTCTTTCTACGCAAACCGTGTGCCCCACGAGAGTTGTTGGAATGGACCGTCGAAATGAAGCTCATTATACAGCCTTCTCCAGATAATATTGTCGACGATTTCGACATGTGTCATGTGAAAATTGACGTTTACTGTATTGATGTAGAGGTTTAGTTTGGAAATATTGGAAACAGGATATTCTGGAAAAAGAGAATGAAGAATGGGCTAAGAGTCAAATGGTCAAACTGAAATTGAAGAGCCCGAATATACGTGCAGTAATACACATTTCACGGCAGGTACAAAAAGAAACTCCGACAGTACTGTTTCGTGACAAAGAAAAAAGTATCTCAAATAACATGGAGTTTCAACGATAAGGAAAACATTGAACGTTCTTTGAATGGCCTCCACCAACCGAGCTTTATCTAATCTTCAGGAAACAACCGTCCACGGTTGCGTCTAGGGATGCGACCTCACCAACATGTTTCTAAACATAACGTTCAAACATCGATGTTCATAAAACGATGTAGCCCCGAAATAATCGACTATTTTACATTCACATGAGAGGATTTAATTTTAGGAGACTTTATTAATTTTTCATTGTGATTTAGTTCACAAACCCAGTGAATATATAATCAGGAGATTAAAAACCTTTTAATATCCGATTGGATAAATCATTTATCGATAAATGATCTAGGTATTCGTATATTATTTCTCACCCTTCATCAAATTTGTGTAAAGAAAGTTTAAATTATGGATATTTGTCAATTTTTTGGTCACAGGTTTTTACTATGAAGGTACATTTTAATCAAAAAATAAAATATCATACACCAAAAACAGAACATCAATGTTAAAACACATGGACACATGGACATAATATCGGTGTTAAATCCATCGATGATTTTTTTTTTCGTTAATCGGCCGACTAGGACCACGCAAGCAAGCATCCTGCATTTACCGTGGCTCAGTTTTTATTTATTATCGCGGTAGCAGGTGCTTGCAACAATTCTTAGGGGGAACCAGCATTTAGCTGGATCCGATTTTTATCCCTCATGGTTGTTAGCCCGAGGGTATGGAAGATGAAAGATGATAGGAATGGATTAGGAGGCGATAGGTGATCGTGGACTTTTGTAACCATCCCTGCATTCGCCTTTATGACCGAGGGAAACCACGAAAACCCCGGTCAGGATGGCCGGCCCGGGAATCGAACCCGGACCTCCCGATTACGAAGTCAGTGCGCTACGCACTGAGCCACTTCGCTCGGTAATCCATCGATGATGTTATAAATGCAACGATGTTTTCAAAACATCGTCATCGATGTGACGTCCGTAGACCTGTCGGCGCGCGCGCGCTCGTCGCTGCTCTTGCGGCTGTGGTTCACTTCCTCTAGAGAAAATCTGCACGAAAATATTGGCAAATTTGGGCCATTTTTCTTCCTCTCACTTTTTAACGTAAGAAGAGAAAGTATTGTAATCGTACGCCAGGGGACAGCGGGTTTTAGACACAAAAACTCTTTTTGCCGGGACCTCATAACGAAAAAGTGGATAAATCTAGTTGCTAAATACAGGGGGAAAAATAAGTATCTACCACGTGGTGTAGCCAGAATCCGTGTTTTGTGCGTCCTTCATACCGAAAAATATATTAACGGTAAAACGTCTGCCTGCCTGCCTGTCTGTGGACAACGCTAGCGCATAAACAGTTCAACCGATTTTTTCCAAAATTGATACTCCCAAATCGTTCTGCCTCATAACACGGTCCCTGGAATTGGGAACCGATTTTTTATTTTCGGGGTACTTTACATGAAGCCCCTAGGACATTTTCAAGAGTTTCAAACAAATGGTTACCAATATTTTAATCACGTATAAGAGAATGGTACAGGTCTTACATTCGTTAAAATCTCCAAAAGTCGAAGAAGAAAAAAAAAGAAAAAAGAAAAAAAACCTACAAAATTTAAGGTAGAGGTTCACAAAATTAAAGATAGAGATTTTTGCCTCAGACGCGAAAGTTTTTCCATAAGAGCCTGCACTAATTTAAACTTCTTTTATTAAAACATTAAGCTTATTAGGGCCAAATTGTTTCTTACCGTCTTCAAGGACAGATTTTACTTTAAATGAAAGTATCTTTTGGGAGTACTTCACTGGTGGACGATCTAGCGAGCATACTACCTTAAAGTTTTCTTTTCCTGCGCGTCTTTTAAGGCGGTGTCAATATAAAAAAGGTTACGTACTTTAAAAATACTTACTAAAAATTAACATAATACTAAAATCGTAAAATATTAGTAATTTAATTATTTAGAATTAATTTGTATTTGTATTAGGGTTATTTATCAACTGTGTATGATGTACACAGTGTTGAATTGGATTAAGCGATAAACAAGTTGAAATCTGAATACAGATGGAAATAAGCGTTTTTGCAAAGAATTAATTTTCGCCAGGCGAATGCACAGTTTTCACAACGCTGCGCTGGTAACAGTGCGTTTCTGGCTTATTGGTTGAATTGCATTTTCTAATATTTTCTGAGGTGTTAGTATCGCAGAAAATGCTTATTTCAATATTAGGTAGTTGCTTCCAGTAACGTGACAAAATATGTGCTGCTGTAGCACCACAAGTTTAAAATTATTTGCTTTGTTTAAGGACAACCAAAATTCTAATCATGGAGTAAAAATGACCTGTATTTTCGACGAAAAAACAAATAGAGCAGACATTGACATGACACATCCTAGCATTCTCCGCAACACAAACTCTTTCTCGTCCATATGACGAAATACAAATTTCTAACTAGTTCGCATTAAGTAAACAAAAGAATTGCCACCCCCCAAAAATTATCTACTTACGCTCATGATAATGCGAAAAATGTAATAATGGGCAATTATTACTTTATTATTATGTGTTATTATTTAAAGACAAATTCAACTCGGAAATTCCTTGTGTAGATTCAAATGCATAATCCGTAAGATCAAGTTTGAAATCCCTGTTTCACAGAACATAATTTAATTTTATTATAAATATTTGAAGTAAGAGCTCTTTCCAAAGTGTACATGAGAACATAACACTATTTAATAAACTTTTGTCTCAACATCAGATAAACAATTTTGAAATTGCTCATGGCGCAGATGCTGAAAATTAGACTGCTGAATGGCAAAGCGTGTGACTTCTTCGACACGCTGGTGCACTCTACAATCAAGGAGCGCCAGCAGAAGGGCATCTTCCGTCCCGACATGCTGCAGCTGCTCATGCAGGCGCGCGAAGGGCAGCTCAAGGCGGAGAAAGAAGACGCGGAGGAGGCAGAGGAAGTGGGCGCCAAGAAGACCAGTAAGTTCTCTCACTCTCTCACATTATCTTCATACACTTTTACACAAATCTTGGGCAGCTCAAGGCGGACAAGCAGGATGCTGTGGAAGTCTGGGGAGTAGATTCCAAAAAGGCCAGTAAGTTAGATGTTTATTATTTCGCAGGTTTTTGCAGCCTGGTGGCAGAACACTATAATTTAGAAATATTACAATTTAAGATATTTTTACGTTAATGTAATATAATTTAAAATTATTTTAATAAATTGAACACGTGATTTGATGACTGCCATGCTCTACACAATAATAATAATAATAATAATAATAATAATAATAATAATAATAATAATAATAATAATAATATGCAGTTTGTTGTTTTTTCCCCTGTTGATTCTTATTTAATGCTGTTGCGCTAGATGGAGGGGGGGGGGGTTGGATGCAGGTCTATACCATACGTGAGTCACTCTAAAGGTTTTGGTTATACTATATTTAAACTCGAGATAACAAGTCCTTGCCTTTACATCTTCTCGAAGTACTCTCCACCACACTCTATGCAACGTTTCATCCGATTAAACTGTCCCCGGCTCTGTCTCCGTCAAATACTCTAAGGGAATTATGTAATTACAAGGGTCTTGTTCTTTTTCAGAACTTGATGACAATGACATGTCAGCCCAGGCGATTATCTTCTTCTTCGCTGGATTTGAGCCTGTTTCTTCAGCTATTTGCATCGTGACGTATCTTCTGTCACACCATGAAGAGATACAGAAGCGTGTGCAAGAAGAAATAGACGATGTAATGGATGGAAGTGGACGAAAGCCTTCTTACGAAACCGTTCAGAAAATGAAGTATATGGACGCAGTCATATACGGTACTTTAAATCATTTTGTAATTTCCACTCTTTTTTACCCAAGGGTAGTGAATAGATGTAGGGTTTGTATACTACTATTTCAAACTGTCTAGAGGTTCAAAGGCGAAAGTCATAAATATAATAAAATGAATGCCAACTTTTCGTTTTGGCTTCAGTTTTGTGCTCTCATTGTCAAGAAGTCTGTTCGAAATATACAAGAAATAATTATATGCGTCGTCATTGCCAACAATATTATTTGTTAAAAAAGCAGCTTTCGATGGCTTACCCATCATCATCAGTTTTCTAGTACAAGAAGAAAACTGATGATGATGGCTAAGCCATCGAAAGCTGCTTTTTTAATAAATAATATTGTTGGCAATGACGACGCATATAATTATTTCATTAGAAATGCCAACGATAACTCACCACAACACCTATATAATATACAAGAAGTTAAAGTAAAACTTTATAATATGTGGCCGAAAAAATAATTTTGGCCACTGTTTTGATATGTAGATACACATTACAGAAAGTTGTAGTTTTCTCGCCTCGATACTAAACATTCGGAAGAAATGGATCGTTAAATTTCTTTCATGGGATTTACAAACCCTGGCAGGCGGAAAGAGTACGGGCTTGTAGTACTAATATAAATGAAACGAAACAATTGAGTATTTGATACAAAGATTTTGTGTTTTATTGCCTTGTGCCTTATTTAATAAATCTTACTTTCTAGAATCCAAAAGAAGTTTCAAAAATTCAAAAGTAGTATAAACAAACATTTTTATTCATTACAAATATTTCTTTACTTCGTAGTATTTCGGAGTGTTACTACGTATTACTATATGAAAACTTCTGTGGGACTATTATGACTAGAATCGACTAAATTCAATTATTATAATTATTATTATTATAATATTATTATATTATTATTATACTATAACTATACTATAACTATACTATAACTATACTATAACTATACTATAACTATACTATAACTATACTATAACTATACTATAACTATACTATAACTATACTATAATTATACTATTATTATTATTCAATTGTATTAATAAACCTAATCAACTCTTTTTTTCAGAGGCCTTGAGATTGTACCCCCCTCAAGCGGCCACTGATCGGATTTGTGGGAAAGACATCCAGCTGCCTGGCGGACCCAATTCGCCTCCCATAACGGTGCGCAAAGGGGATGTTATATCCATTCCTATAATAGGATTTCATCGTGATCCCCAATATTGGCCAGAGCCTGAGAAGTTTGATCCCGAGCGATTCCATTCAGCTCAGAACGTCCTCAGCACGAAGGCTTTTACTTTCATGCCTTTTGGAGTAGGCCCTCGTATTTGCATAGGTAAGATCACAATCAATTTTTTTTTCTCAGCATTTGTACACTGCGAATGACTGTCTTAGGTGGTCTTCACTTTGGAGGCAGTTCTCTGGAATCTCAAATTTCAAACCTTTTACTTTCTTCTGAATCCTCGTATGGTGCAGCCGAGATAGACCTATGGGGTGCCTCCTTCTTATAGTACGGGCAGCGTATTAGCGACTTTGACAGTTCGATGCGCTGTTGTCGCACATTACTTCGCGCATGGCAAAAACTGCAAGACTGATAAATGATATCTCAAAGCATTAACACTACCAATAGGCGATGACACATCTTGATATCATGTCCATAACCTTCGCCACAGCCGAATTTTATCGCCTCCCCAACCGCGTTAAAACTTGCATGCAACAGCTCCAGATTCCTATTCCAGCTCTCTATTCCTGTTATCGGACCTATCTACAGTGCAGCCGCAACTCTACCCACAACATTGTCGAGAAGTAATTATGTCCCGCCGTTGTGCTTTTCTGCCTCGAAATATTCGCGTAAAATATACTCGTATGTCCTGTCCTATGGCTCGACAGCCCGCTGTGGGCCTCGGCCGATTTGCGGTGACCCAGCCATGGGATAAGGGGTTCGTGTGGTTAGCACGAAGATATCTCTTCATCGTGTATTTTAGTCTTCATAACCTTGGGGTGGGCATTCTCATACAACAATAGATTCTGGGATACTTTTAAGGAAAGCACACCGTTATTATTTTGCCCCTGCCGGAAATCGGATGCGGGGTTAAGCCGTGACAAACGAGCACGATACCAAGGAGTCATCGACGGCCTATACTCTTAATATATTTTTATTATAATAGATATTTAATAAATTTTTGGAAACTATTATCGTTTAGCTATGTGCAAAATGATGGTAAAGTCTTAAGGTTATTGCAATACTTGTTATTTTCTTTCCTACTGTTCTTCGGTAATATTCATAGTTAATGCAGTAAAAAATATATACATTCAGCAAAATTATTCGCCTCCATTACACTGGAATGATGTTTTCTAGAAATCCAGACATGAATAATAACACAGTTTCTTAGAATGGTCATTTTATGAAATATTAAATGAAAACTAGTAAAAATAAACCATTAGTTGAACTTTGTATTCAAAATTATATACAAACTTTAAATGACAAATCTATTTTAATATTCTCAATTTTTTTCGCAGTCTAGAACCTAAACAAAAGCAATAAAGTTCAATGTTTTAATATTTTATTCTAAGCAAAAAAGACTACATGATTGTGTTTATATTAACTTGCAGGTCAAAGATTGGCATTGATGGAAGTGAAGTTGGCCTTGGTACATTTGTTATACAATTTCAACCTGCACCCGAAGACAAAATATCCAATGGAATATCTGCCCGGCTTGAACTTTATGATACGTGGAGGATTCTGGTGTGAACTATCACCTCGACAACTGTGAAGTGTTGAATGTGAATAATAATTAATGTAATTAATGTAAAGTAATTAATAATTATTCGTGATTGTTCAATTAAATGACTTTATAAAACTCAACAAAAAGGCAAGAATATTTTAAAGCTACTTGAAATTTTTAAAATTGGTCTAAATCCAGTGCAAGGAAACGTAACAATACCATCTTACCAAATATTCAAGTTATCAAATTATTTGATGAACTACTATATTTTACGTGCACCTATACATTATATTTGAAAATGGTGAAACCCAAAATTTAATTAAAACATCAAGCTTAATAAAAAATAGAAACATCAAACAAGGGCCATTTCAAGGTCCTAAAATAACATTAATTCTATCTTCTATTTCGTGGAAGAATGAAGCAGAAAATAATGTACAGTTGATCCGATTCAATTACTATGAGTTTTAATTTAAATCTTGATTTAAGATTGTCATATATTACAGTCATGCATTATATTACATTCACATACTCCTACTTTTATACAATATATACGAAAATTCGGAATTAAAATGATTTTTTAAAATTTTTATACGCAAGTTAGGGCTCATTCTTTGCCTGGAAAAAAATTGTTTCTATGCATTTCACGTCCGTCTTTCCATAACAGTAGCCTGACCCAATCCAATATTTCCGTTGAACATTTTATCACCTTTGTTTACTTTTTAAATATCACTAAATCTGAGTCTGGTTGCATTTTTAAATATATGAAAAATAGTCATTTATTCTAATTATCATTAAAAAATGTTATTTAAGGGGACTGTTTGATTTTCTGTGCAATTTAATCTCAGCCCTCAGACGTGTAAGAATGGCGCCCAATACTGGGCCTATTATAACGGAGGGGAGGGGATTTTTTTTATTTAGAGATAATTATGATTATAATAATCTTTAATACTACCCCTCTGGTCATAGAAAAAATATTTATTTTTTATTTATTATTTATTTATTTTTTATTTATTATTTATTTATTTTTTATTTATTATTTATTTATTTTTTATTTATTTATTATTTATTTATTTATTATTTATTATTTATTTATTTTTTATTTATTATTTATTTATTTATTATTTATTATTTATTTATTTTTTATTTATTATTTATTTATTTATATTTATTTATTTATATTTATTTATGTTAGCGAAGATACCACTAGATGGTGCGACCTGCATCGTAAGAAGATAGCGATAGTGGCTCCGCCACTTCTTCCTGTTTATATACATTAATATCACCACCGCGACCGTACTTGTTGTTTACGCGTCGTTAAGCACTGATCGTTTCATTGTATTTTTTCATATCGGTCAATAAAAGACCTTATTGTGTTATTTAGAAGTGCGAGTTTCATTCGATAGCCCTCCACAACTCTATCAATTTATTTATATTTATTTATTTATATTTATTTATTTATATTTATTTATTTATATTTATTTATTTATATTTATTTATTTATATTTATTTATTTTTATTTATTTATTTTTATTTTTTTATTTTTATTTATTTATTTATATTTATTTATTTATATTTATTTATTTATTTATATTTTTTTATTTATTTATTTATTGATACAATACGACAATAAAAAGAACAATAAACAAGAACACAAAAAAATCTCTCTCATTCAGCTTCCCCATTTGTACTCTATTTACACGCATACACACTGTGTTTCCTCATACACTCATGGTCATGTTACTTTAATGTGCTAGCTTTAAGAATTTAAATTTAATGACAATTCTTGGTCTTCCTACACGTCAGAATAATTAATGTCTATTGCTCACTTTCCTTTTCGCTGCACTACCTGCTTGTACGTTGTTATTCGGACGTCCCCCAGTCGTCACTCAGCATTCTCCAATACATCGTCGGGCTTGATGCTTACTAGTTTGTATCTTTCACTTCATTTAAAAATCTTCTTTCGACGATTATCATTTACGTTCCTTCGCAGTTAACGACAAACTTATATCTGATTTCTTCGTTTTAGCTCTTCTTTCAACCAAAGATACAGCAATTCTCTTAGCCTACACGTATTAGCATGTTTGAGAGCTTCCCTATAGTACCTGCAACCCCTACTAAATTTTGCTAGCATCTCCCCCGGCAGTTCATACCTCGCGCGGCTCAATTGTACTTCCATGCGTAGTATTATTCGAAAACACGTCTCTTATTCACGAGAGACACTTCCGCCTTTCTGATTGGCCGATCGATTATCGATACCTGCTTTGTTTGTGCTTTGAGTATATTCCACTACTCTCGTAAGTGTTTTTTCTATTGAAACCATTAAATGGACAACAAAGCTGTAACGCACACTTCAGAGACTCGCCGTTCAAAGTTGGGTTCCGCTATGAAGTATTTTGCACTTAGAAACCAATTTACACAGGGTTTTACCGAGTTGTTATTGTTATTATTATTATTATTATTATTATTATTATTATTGTTATCATTATTAAAAATACACATTAAATAAAGCCTGTTTTGAATACAAAAGAATACAAAATGTGTATGATGAAAATTATAAATATAATTTCTGAGGTTTGCTGTAAGAATGGTCAATGTCAATATTTGAAGTTTAACAAAATGGGTGATTTTCTTACATGATCGATATGATAAAACAACCGTAGGACAATATAAATCAATGCGAAATTAGGACATAGGATCGACTTTTGACTTCATTCTTTCTTGCATTGAAAGAAGGGGCTTTAAAGCACACATCGGTCATAAAAAAAGAGAATCACCAAAAACTCATATTGGCCCTTCTGGCACCAAGCCACTGATTTATTGTAGCCTGTACCTCGAACCTCCTCTTACGTACAATACTGATGGGACACTGAATTTCGAGAACAGGAAATTCTTATCAGCTCGAAGAAAGATAAGATAGTTTAACAACATCAAGACAAATAACAATGACAAAACACAAATCTGCATAGCTTTAGTTAAATTAAAATATAAATGCTTAAACATAAGAGTTCAGACATACATAATAAGGGAATACAAATATATAGTGTGATTTGGTCCTAGTTGCTAATAGCCATATCTCATATGTAATATGTAGACTGAATTTGTAAAAATCGGATGATGTTCGTTGTTTAGTTGTGTAAAAAAATAACGTTAAACTTTGGCCTATGTGCTTGTTCGCGTGTAACACGGGCTACGGCAAGTGAGTGTCAGGGTTCAACTTCTCAGGAAAACTGTTATCACCTGGCGAACCATTCATGAGAATAGATTAGAACTTTTCCATTTCCAACGGATGCAACATATACGCAGTGCAGACTTACAAAGTCGTTCTGAATTCTCGAGGTATTTTTTGCGCAAAAGCACTGGCCCGAGGAAAATTCACATGTTGCACGTAGCTTATCTCACCGAGAGTGATTATCTATAGGCATTCCGGGTGATTTTATCATTCCCCTCTTCTCTTACCCGAGTGTTTGAGAAGCGTTCAGTTGAGCTTGAATGTTATAACTCCATACGCTTTTGGAGGGCATCCCGTTGAACGTGCAAGCACAGATGTGGTACCAGCATGAGCTTAACAATCATCGCGGAGTTCGGGAATACCTAGATACGCAATTTTCAGCAGGCTGTCTCAACGACTCGTTATGGAAAAATCAATATCTGAAAAAAGACACTAAAATTAGAATATATAAGGCAGTAATTAGGCCAGTATTGTCATATGCAGCTGAAACGAGAGCAGACTAAAAAAAAAATATGCCAAATGATGGAAGTGTCGGAAATGCGGGTGCTGAGAAAAATTACAAATAAAACGATAAGGGATAAAGAACCTAATATTAATATAAGACAGACTTGCCAAATAGATATAATCTCACACTGGGTTCGAGAAAGAAGAAAGAAATGGAACGAACATATAGACAGAATGGAAGAAGACAGACTGGTGAAAGTGACTAGAGATAGAAGACCGGAAGGAAGGAGAAGAGTAGGGCGTCCAAGAACTAGGTGGAAAGACATTTTGTGAAACAAGACAGCATGACAATATAACTAAATAAATCTAATGTATCAGGTTTTTTAAAATTTTAATTAAGTATCCTTTGTAAAGAAACAGGCTCTAGTCTAAAATAAAAGTAAGAAGAAGAAGCAATTTTCAGATATGTGGTTCGTGCGAGGAGGCCCAATAGCACGGTCGCCTCGGTCTCCAGATTTGAATCTGCTGGACTATTTTTTTTCTCGGGGTTAATGAAAGACCGCGTTTATACTACAGAAGCCGTGAATCCTGATGGCCTTCCACGCATTGAAAGTGTGGCGGCAAAAATAAAGGGACGACCCGGAAGAATTGTGCGCGTCACGAAGGCCGCATGCCACAGACGCAGCGCTTGCGTTCACACAAGAGGAGGTCATTTTCAACAGTTTCAGAGCCCCTGTTACACGAGGTGGAAATGCAAAATTTTGGCTGTAGACGCCAATAACAAAAAAGTATCCTAAATAACACTTAATGAATAGCCTTTTCTCTCTCCTTTAATATTCATTAAATAAGTAGGAAATAATAGCTATATGGATCAAAATTTAATGTAATATTTAGCCACCTCTGTAAAAAGAATGACCAATGAAAAAAAAACTTTTCCAACATTTTGGATAGGGATCACTATTTTCATTTGCACACATTAATAACTTAGTATATTCTATCTCACGGTCTTGTATGAGAAACGAGGACTGAATCACATGTATTCTTCACAAATAAAATAGCTTCTTTTTACTATTTAGCGCACAAATTTCAAAACCCCTCCAGCGAATCCTCTTCCTGTACCTCTTTTAATTGAAATAAACGACTTATTGCACGTATCATTTACGTATCTCTAATGACGGAAAGAAAAATATTTACAGGAGTTGTATCAACACCTCCCAGCGGAACTGTGGCAGAAGATCTGTTGTAAACGGAGCCGTGTGTACACTCTGTATTCTAGTTCGCAACCGATTTCCCTTTCTTCTATCTCATCAAATAATTCCTGTCCGATCAGCATTACACATACCACGTCCGGTCAGCATTACACATACCACAGTGACGTATGATTGCTGATGTCTGTCAAAAACTAGTGATTATCTCAGGCAGCAGACTTCTACGACAGGGATACAAATGGCGATTCTACAGTTTGACAAATGTCTCAATTCTGATGATGATGTTGTGGGAAAATAGTCCATTATGAGCTGTACCTGTTACAAGAGAGTTTTCTCCATCAAATTGATTTTTTGTATCGTTGAAACATGGTAATAAATGGTCATGAACTGATATGTAGTATTGTTCCGACAGGGCGTTGTCTCTTACGAAAACTGTGCCACTTCAGATTCAGTCAAGTTTTGTTTCTAAAAGAAACTAAAGACGGTTCTAGATGATATTAAGTTTACATTGTAGCGGTTAAGGCATAATTTAAAATTTTGTTTCAAATTGATTAACATTTTTTAACGTAACCAGGGCGGATAACAAGTATGAAAAGCAGGAAAGTTTTTAAGACATGAAACGAGCCGGAATTATATTACATTTTTTCTCACAAGTTATTTCTTATTCTCAAATTTTTGTTTCTTTAAATTCAAAAGTATATGCTCAATATTCTTGTCATATTTCATAACCCCCTTCCACTAACACCGTTTTCGCTTGGCGTCAATCAATATTTCATTATCAACAAAATAACAAACAATAACTTAGTAGCTACACATATTCACAGAAAAATGGAGGGATAAAAAATAAAAACGCATCTAATAAAACAAATAAAAATATAGTATCCTGATTCACGTAAACATCGTATTACGTGTTGTGAGGGGCACCGATCTTTTGAGGAGGTGAGTCCATGGCTACCAATTACGTTATTTTGTATAAATGGCGAATTTCGGCAACTTCACACCAGCGCATGCGTCGACGTCACATCAGCCGCGTCAGGACGTGACGCGAAGGTCGCTGTGACGTCGTGCACCGCTGGCTAATCACACGTTTCGTCTGTATGGCCTTGATTCACCCACATGCGAGCGCGCGAGCCAAACCTCTCAGTCGACGGCAGTCGGCGGGAGCGATTACCTCGGGAGAGCTGTCGCATCGCTAAAGCCCTGCAAGTACGTAAAACTCACACAAGCACACGCGCGCGCGCCTAATTTGCTTTTGCTTTTGGTGCTAACATCCTGACAAAATGCCACTAATCATTTTAATGTTACTTTTAAAACGTAGAGTCACAGTTCAGAAATCTATATTTTGAATACAGAAAAATATGAGTATTAATTATTTCTAACTTTTATATTCAGTATTGTGTTCACAACGCTAACTCTAATCTTTAGCACAGCATCGCGGCAGTGAAGGGACTGACCCTACCCAAAATATTTTCAAGTAATTCCAGAAGTTTACTAAAACTAATGACTAATTTCATTTTTTACTGAACAATTTCAATATAATAGAGCGATGATAATTACAGACCATGATCATATTAATGTGACCACCATAGATTGTGCCATTCTGTTATGTTTGCTACTAAATTCGTAGAAACTAACCTTTCGAGAAACGACATTGTGAAAAAGATTCAAATTCTTCCCATT